>OZ005735.1:258000869-258600869 GCA_963930755.1 Eudasyphora cyanicolor
AGAACCGCCAGAGCTAAAACCTCAACTCCGCAGTGGAGGATCCTCCATTGAACGAAACCTTTCAATAATCATAAATTTCACATTGGACACAGAGTCATTACCTGGTTGTACCTGGTCTAGTCTGGCCTTGCCGCAGATTGGAGGACTCCCCTTGCGTTTTTGTCGAGCGAGGCAACGACAACAAAAGAAGTGCAACAACGTCGTCGTCATCGTCATCATCCCCGTCCAATAGTTCAACAAGTTTTCCAATGTTAAAATACACAGAATTGCAATGGCAACAACGAAATTGGATGTTTTACATACTCGTATGTATGTTTGTAATCAAGTCTGTAAGGAGATATGTAGGTAAGGATGTTAGTAAGTATCAGTATGTATTACCCCATGTGCGTATGAATTGCCAATATTTACGAAGGAAAATAGGGAGTGCTGCTGCTCTGCGGTCTATTGGTGGACATGGCTGGACATCGCTAGTTGAGGCAATTTAAGGAACCTATTTGTTGTTGGACGTTCGTTGTTCTACACTGCCTGGCAAGCAGCCATACAACAAGAGCGAGTTGATTGTTTAAATGCAGCTGTAAAAAATCTCGTGCGTTAATTGAGTTGTTAAATGTCTATTGAGCTTGTACACCGACCGGGTTGAACTCTTAGTACGCTGCTATTTGTTGTGGTTGTGGACCGTTCTTACTCGGTAGGGAGAATAGCTGCAGGGGGTTGGTGTGTTAATTAGGGTAAACATAAATCTACGAAATTTTATTCAATAAATATTCTTCAAAGAAGAATTCTGAAGAATCGTTTGCGAAATAACAAAAAATTATTTTTTTAATTTTAAGATCAAATAGCTGAGAGTTAACGTTTTTGGTTTTGAACCGTCTGTTGATCATGCAGCATTTTTGCAATGGACAGCTCAAGTTCCTTAGAAAAGATATCAAAGCCCACATGGTTGTTGAGTCTGCAACCGTCTGTATAGAAGTTAATGAATCTCCCATGTCCTGGTATATGACCATGCCATTCTAATCTATTAGCTATACCAGTGAGACACTTCTTGTCAAAAATGCCCGGAAGGTCAGGCATTGTGTCAAGAATGACAATATGTCCGTAAACATTTCCTGACAATAGTAACAGTTCCCCATGTCTAATAGCCCCCATCGTTTTCCTACCGTCCTTTTACAGGTTTATAGCGCTACCACAGCATTCTTTGCTCTTTCCTGACTGTTGGGCTTGATAGGTGTAACTGGTGGTATCTTACTTCTCTATCTACCATTATACCACACTGAGCTCCATCAACTGCTGTTCACAGTAATGGACGAAGACTTCTTGTCCGCCCTAAGCCAATAAAGCGTCCTGCGGGCTTAATGGATGGCCTGACTTTAGCTGATGAGAATCTGGATATCTCAGTGATTTCAGCGCCATCAAATATGATTGGAAATCAATTGAATCGGTCAGAGACGTGGGCCCCACTAAAATCTCACGCTAGAGTGGTAATCCGGCAATGTAGGAGGGGTCGAAAATCGCCGGTTCGTTTACACTTGTCTGACAAAACGCTTTCTAAGCAGATAAAACTACTTACAGGACTGGGTCGGAAAGGGGTAAGACAAAGATCATCAAGAACTGGATGGATGTTCTTGAGTTTGAACGTATGAACCCTCTTAATGGACAGCCTTTCGATTCCAAAACCGACGCGAATGTTGAGCAGCGTTGTAAATTTGAACCCATCTTTGAAAGTTTGGGAAATCTCGGCATCGAACAACGATACAAAGGTGGATCTAACTCCAAAAGTTGGGGAAGTCTCGGCACTTGCTTACAAGAATGTGAGTCAACTACCATCCCTGCTTGTGGGAAGAACCTCACGACAGGCCACGCGTTGAAACCTCCAACCAAAAATCTCTAAAACGAGTTCGATCCAGAGACGAGCTACAACCTGAAACAAGGACCGAAAGAAAAAGACCGAACCCCTATCTGAAAACAAATGTGAAGAAAAGTAGCGGCACAGCAGCTGCATTGGGCCCGATGGATACTACCGGTAATGGACGAAAACTTCCTATCGGGCCTTAGCCAAGAAAGCTACCCTGTCGGCTTAATGGATGACCTGACTCTGTCTAATGAGGTTCTGAGGGACCGCATAAGCAGGAGTAATAATTCGACACAGCAGGAAGTAGTCGAAAATCAACGGTTCGTTTACCTTGGTCTGACCAAACGCTTTATACGCAGATAAAACTACATACAGGACGGGGTCGGAAAAGGGTAAGACAAAGACTAGATCATGTAGCTAGCTACCTTTTTAAGTATTTTGGACGTGATGATGCTCTGCTATCTGATCAGGAAAGGAGCTTCATCAAGAACTGGAATAATATTTTTAAGTTCGACCGAGAGAACCCGATCCCTTTTTATGGACAGTCTTTCGATTCTAATGCCAACTGAGGATAGAGCTACAAATTCTTCTCTGGGACAAAATGTGGTTCCAACTCCCAAAGTTGGAGAAGTCTCGGCACCAGCTTACAAGGATGTATGGCAACTTCCATACCAGTTTGTTACCCTTATCCTCGCGTTATGCCGCGGTTAATCAAATCAGAAGCTTTTGAATAGAGTTCGATCCGGAGACGAGCTACAACCTGCACAGACAAGCGGCGGGGAAGATGGTGTGGAAACTTCATAGCTGGCGGGCGGTAAGAAAGAAGTCTGTTCTGAAGGGAAGGTCCATAAAGGCTACTCGTGTCGAACTAGTTCTGGAACTCATTCAATTAGGCTGACCAGACAAGCAATTACGAACATAAGCATCATATCGAACACTTCGCTTAGTTCGCGAACTACACAACTCTAAAGAAATGTAGCAGAAGTTTTGGGCCCGATGGAGACCACCGAGTGGCTTTCATCGACAGGCCAAATTCAGAAGGGCGCATTAATCCTGATGGATGGTAATCAGCTGCTCAAATAAGGAGTTATTATATAGGGTGATCTAAGTAAAGATAATTTTTTTCGTCGACATTTGGTTTCAACAAGACGGCGCCACTTCCCACACATCGCATCAATCAATGGATTTATTGAGAGAACACTTCGGTGAGCAGATAATTTCACGTTTTGGGCCGGTCGATTGGCCACCAAGATCGTGTGATATCACACCGTTCGACTTTTTCCTGTGGGGATATGTAAAGTCTAAAGTTTATGCGGACAAACCCGCTTCGATTCAGGCCTTGGAGCAAAACAACACGCGTGTCATTCGCCAGTTACCAGTCGAAATGCTCGAACGAGTCATCGAAAATTGGACTCAACGGATAGACATAATCTTCAAAAAATAAATGCCAAAGAATGTTATATCAAATGATAATAAACATTCCCCATTCAATTTGTAGTTTCTGTGTTTATACCCTACACCACACTGTGGTACAGGGTATTATGACTTTGTGCATTTGTTTGTAACACCTAAAAGGAGAAGAGATAGACCCATTGTTTATTATACCGATCGACTCAGAATCACTTTCTGAGTCGATTTAGCCATGTCCGTCTGTCTGTCCGTCTGTCTGTCCGTCTGTCTGTCCGTCTGTCTGTCTGTCCGTCCGTCTGTCTGTCCGTCTGTCTGTCCGTATGTCCATGTATTCTTGTAATCAAAGTGCAGGTCGTATTTATGGTCCGATTGTGATGAAATTTAGCATAGTCCTCTTTTTTGGCCCAAGGACGATCCCTATTGAAATTGGTTAAAATCGGTTCAGATTTGGATATAGTCCCCATATATATGTTTCTCCCGATTTGACATGCAAGCGCCGTAGAAACCACATTTTACATCCGATCTTTATGAAATTCGGCAGAGAGAGTTTTATTATTACGTGAATGAACACTTCGGAGAAAATCCGATCAGATTTAGATATAGCCCCCATATACATGTTTCACCTTTGGCATGTAAGCGCTGTAGGAACTGTATTTTAAATCAGATCAGTACGAAATTTGGCAGAGAGAGTTCTCTTATTACATGAATAAACACTGCCAAATTCGGGGAAAATCGGTTCAGATTTAGATATAGCCACCATATATATGTTTCACCGGATTTAACATTTAAGCACTGCAGAAATCGTGTTTTATATCCGATCAGTACGAAATTTAACAGAGATAGTTCTTATATTACATGAATAAACACTGCCAAATTCGGGGAAAATCGGTTCAGATTTTGATATAGCCACCATAATATGTTTCACCCGATTTAACATTTAAGCGCTGTAGAAATCGTGTTTTATATCCGATCGGTACGAAATTTAACAGAGAGAGTTCTCTTATTACATGAATAAACACTGCCAAATTCGGGGAAAATCGGTTCAGATTTTGATATAGCCACCATATATATGTTTCACCCGATTTAACATTTTAGCGCTGTAGAAATCGTGTTTTATATCCGATCAGTACGAAATTTAACAGAGAGAGTTCTCTTATTACATGAATAAACACTGCCAAATTCGGGGAAAATCGGTTCAGATTAAGATATAGCCACCATATATATGTTTCACCCGATTTAACATTTAAGCGCTGTAGAAATCGTGTTTTATATCCGATCCGTACGAAATTTAACAGAGAGAGTTTTCTTATTACATGTATGAACACTGCCAAATTCTTATCGCAATGCCCATTTTCGCATTGGTAGGTAGGTGTAGGGTATTATATAGTCGGCCCCGCCCGACTTTCTGTCTTTCCTTACTGGTTTTTCTTTAAAAAAGTAGGGAACCTCGAAATGGATCACCCTATACCTTCTCAAGTACGCAATTAATTACGTTGTAAACTCTGATTAGGTCCTCGGGTCCAAGTTGTACCGATTTCCTATACTCCGCTTAGAAGGACGCTTATTTTTGGATTCCACTCTCCAATAATGGAGAAGACCACAGTTCTGAGACTGATCGGGAAGAAGAACATTGGACTCTGTACACACCAATGGACAATTTTGTCCTCAAATGTATGCGCCCCAGGAATGATGGTCTGCTTCTGAGAATGGCTGTTGATGTGCGGTCGGAGGAGTTCTTGAGGGCTTGTGAGGAAAGGTAAACCTTTGATTCGAAACCATTTGGTTTATACTCCAAGAAACCCACGATAGGAAGGACTCAGAGGAAGCTAAGTAAGCTTAATGCAGTTTAATCCGCATCAACGCAAAGTTCTGATTAACTCCTCCTTTTCCTCACGAAATCTCAGGATGACCTTGCTCTAATTTGGGAGCCTTATATCTATAAGAATAAACTTTCTGGACTGAACATTGTCAAATACTCTACATATCGTCGACCTAATGCTAGTTTGTTACATATGCCATTTTATATGATTTATTACTTAAGTAAAAACTGGACTGAAGAGTTACACACTTTTGATTCAAGCATTTATATGCCATTACTTTTGAAAATAAGCAATTTATAAAAATTTTTGTACATGGCATTTTGATCCACTTTTGTTTTAAATTTGCTCCAATGCTTAGAAAGTAATGCAAATCATATTTTTTGGAAGTCCTTAGGATGTACTCGTAAACATATCTCTTCAAAAAAGTAGAAAAAATCTTTTAATTTTGTTTCCAATTTTTTTTTATACCCTACACCACACTGTGGTACAGGGTATTATAAGTTTGTTTCACGGGAGATGTTTGTAACACCTGAAAATAACACAGCTAGACCCACCTTAAAGTATTCCGATCGACTCAGAATCACTAGCTGAGTCGATTTAACCATGTCCGTCCGTCCGTACATGGTTTCTCTTCAAAAAAGTAGAAAAATCTTTTAATTTTGTTTCCAATTTTTTTTATACCCTACACCACACTGTGGTACAGGGTATTATAAGTTTGTTTCACGGGAGGTGTTTGTAACACCTGAAAATAACACAGCTAGACCCACCTTAAAGTATTCCGATCGACTCAGAATCACTAGCTGAGTCGATTTAACCATGTCCGTCCGTCCGTCCGTCTGTCCATGTAAAGTTGTTCGTCGACTACAGGTCGCAATTTCACTCCGATCATTCTGAAATTTTGCAGTTTAGAGTATTTCGCAGCTGTAAAGATCCCTATTGAATTTGGTTGAAATCGGTTCAGATTTAGATATAGCTCCCATATATATCTTTCGTCCGATTTGGCCCTTTAGTCCTATAGAAGCTGAGTTTTACATCCAATCGTTTTGAAATTTAGAATGGTAGAGTTTCTTGATCCATGAAAGAACAGTACCGAATTTGAAGAAAATCGGTTAAGATTTAGCTATAGCTCCCATATATATGTTTCGTCCGATTTTGCTCTCTAGTCCTGTAGAAACTGAATTTTACATCCAATCATTTTGAAATTTAGAATGGTAGAGTTTCTTGATCCACGAACCAACATTACCGAATTTGAAGAAAATCTGTTAAGATTTAGCTATAGCTCCCATATATATGTTTCGTCCGATTTGGCCCTTTAGTTCTATAGAAGCTGTATTTTACATCCAATCGTTTTGAAATTTAGAATGGTAGAGTTTCTTGATCCATGAACCAACATTGCCGAATTTGAAGAAAATCGGTTAAGATTTAGCTATAGATCCCATATATATGTTTCAACCGATTTGGCTCTTTAGATCCAATCGTTTTTATACCCTACACCACACTATGGTACAGTGTATTATTTAAGTATAAAATGTCCCAAAAGCAAATTTATGTAAACAATTTATACATGAATTACAAAATTTATATATCAGAGTTATTCAATATTACGAGAGTGGTGTAGGGTATTATATAGTCGGCCCCGCCCGACTTTAGCCTTTCCGTACTGGTTTAATTTTATTTTTGGAAATTTTTTATTAAAGTATTCAAAGTAAATTTTGCTTTTCTTGCTCTCTTGATTTGAACCTGGGTCTCTGGGTCCTAGCGCCGCATCATCATAACATCATACCTTAACGCGCACAGCCACAAACGAGTTTGAATTACCACTGTCATGAGATATATGAGAACACTTTCCCGTATGAGCATTTTTTAGCAACATTTTTCAAAATTGGATCTTATTCACTGCTTTGGATGCTCACCTTATCTCAGTATTATTAAATCGGAGTGGGTGCCCGGGTCAAATCACACAACGAGTATCTAACTTTTTTCTTTAAAATTTATTGTTTTCAAACGTATTCCATTGTTTTAAATCTATTTTCCATAACAAAATTTTAACTTTTTATATTTTTCATAAAATATAAATATTTTCATGACTACTGCAAAATAACATATTTGAAAGTGAAAAATATCCGCTAACTGCTTCTTTGAAAGAACTTCAAATGTTATTCCTTAGGAAAAACGTCAAAATTTTTGCTGGCTAGAACAAAATCAGAGCCAAAATTGACTTACTCTCAAACTGAAGAATTTTCATTTCCTGCGAGATAAAGCTTGACAGAGAAAAATCGAAACCGTTTAGGGAACCAAGAAAAGCAAACTGGTCGAACTGTTGTGAACTTGTAGACACTCGTATCCAACAGAAAGTTTTTGGGCTATCCACTTAAAACGAGATCGACTTAACAGCAGAAAATATCAACCAATCTGGTGGAACCGGGAGAAGCCTGCGAAGGATTAAGGAAAGAAGCTAACATAACCAAGGAAGGTACTGATTGGAAACCTTAAAGGTTTATTTAATAAGAAAAAAGCTGAAAAGCAAACTGGTCGAACTGCTGTGAACTTGTAGACACTCGTATCCAACAGAAAGTTTTTGGGCTATCCACTTAAAACGAGATCGACTTAACAGCAGAAAATATCAACCAATCTGGTGGAACCGGGAGAAGCCTGCGAAGGATTAAGGAAAGGAGCTAACATAACCAAGGAAGGTACTGATTGGAAACCTTAAAGGTTTTTTTAATAAGAAAAAAGCTGAGGTCGAAAAAGCGATACGAGCCACGTTGTTAAACTTTTGTGAATCCATAGAGGTAGTAAATGAAGCAGCCAGAATGCTGGGCATAGAAGCAGAAAAGAAGATCTTGCTGCTTCTATGCCCAGCTGCGGACGCCTGGAGTGGCTTGGGAGTCCCGTTCTACGGATTTCATGAGGATTGAAGTCAATGGCATTCCCAGTTATGTCGGATTGTGGCCTTCGTAAGTTTTCCCAATCGATCTCCACTTCAGTGTTCGTATTTTGGTTTCGATTGGGATCTCACAAGACTGTGACCAGAGCTTAATGTTGTTGTTGGTGTTTGGCCATTTGGACATTTTCGATTTGTTGTTGTTGGAGCGTGAAACTATTCCTATTTGTCGCGTTAATTCTTATAACCTTGGTCCTGGGTATGTTTATGCTGTTGTCGTTGTAGTAAAAGTATAGGTGTTTGTGGTCAATTAAGTGTTGTTTTTATTCGGCTTGTGTAGTGGGTTCTGCTGTATTGGTTTCCAGGCCAATGAAGGTGGCTGCTTCAACTGGATGGGTCCAAAGAGACCTGGGAACACTTTGAATAGGTTCGGCAGGACAGTTGAACAGGTGTGGTCCCTGGTTACAAGCAGGATATGTGTTCGACGCAATGCCATCAATCTTTGTCCGGTATGAATTGTTGCGGCTACACAAGCCTGATCTTAATTGGCCAAATGTACTCTTGTATGTCGTGGTAATTCCTCTTCCTCCGAGCCCACTGATGGAGGTTGATCTCCTAGCACGACATTGACTCTGTAAGTATTCACGGCTTCAGCGACTGCGTCAGAGTGTATGTCAGTGAGGCCTGTCTGGTAAGCACTTTGATCTAGAGGTTCTCTCTTGTAGCGTTGGACCTCGCGCTCTTGATCATGAAGGTCCTTCCTGATCTGCCTGGGAGGTGGAGGCCTATCAACAAGGTGGTGGTTCGGATGATGGAACGGCAGTAACCAAGCAGATACTTCTTCGCCAGCAAAAAATGGTGTTGTCGCAAGGATATGACCTTCGTCTCCTCATGTAGGTGCTCCACAGAATGCATGAGGAGGCACCCTGTCGCAGTTCTTAGGGCGGCATTTTGGCAGGTCTGTATGTTCTTCCATTGTGTCGCGCTCGCATTAGGTGACCACACTGGTGCTGCATAGTTAACCACAGGCCGACCTATCGCTTTGTAAGAGGTCAATAATCTTCCTTACTTTGGCTAATCCCCAACTGCTGCCGGTTGGCGACTTGAGGACCACGTTCCTACTTCTCATTTTATTGCAGATAGCTGTGCCATGCGCGTTAGACCTGAAGAGGGTTTCAAATGTTACACCAAGAACGTTAGGGTAATTGGTTGTCGGAATTTTTGTATCATGGACTATCACAATGAGTTGCTCATTCACTTGCGCTATCCATGCAGTACACAGTGTGGCGGATATTTTCAGGTTCCTCGCAGCGATGAAATTGGCAGCCAGGTAGACATTCAGCCTTCCACATATGTCATCGATCAAGGGTGATAGTGGACATCCTTGGCGGACTCCAAGTTTTATATTTGTGGGGCTGTTTATGGCATCCTCATGTAGAATACGACAGGTTGCATTGTTGTACAGGATCTCAATGTGAGATATGATTTTTCGTGGTACTTTGTAGCGGAGTGCATTCCATTTTGCACAGTGATGGAAAGTGTCAGACGCCTTTTTGAGATCAACGAAGATCAAGTACCAGGGCGAGCGCCCCCTTCTGTTTGCTCTGCGATTATTCGTAGAGTGTTTATGGGGTCCAGATTTGTTGGGGCGGAAGAGTGTGCATTGCTGATGCTATGAGCGAGGGCATCTGTCAGCCTTTTATTCAATATGTTTGCAATCCCCTTGTTCGCCATGCTAAGGAGAGTGATACCTCTCCAATTCATACATTCAGTAAGGTCCCCCTTTTTTGCAATCTTGACTACAGAACTTCCTTCAGTTCGTCGCTGATTGGTTGGCTTTTAAAGATACTGTTTTTTCTACGTACTGTTTTTGTCTATGAATAAATCTATAAAATAAAAACTCTACTTTATGTTTTGAATACTTAAAATCTGTCACTTATCACACCTCCCTCCTTCATACGAGTATTGTAACTATGAGTGTTTCTGAAATGTTTGCTGCGCTAGTGTTGTTTATTTGTTGTTGCTTGCACTACCTGGTTGGCAAGACACAACTTTTTATGGGGGTCTTGTCTTTAGCCAACATATGTACGACTATGTTCCGAAAAACAATGAATGGAACATACTCAAAATCCCCCTTGCCCCCTCCCCCCGGGGTAAAGAAAATAAAACAAGGCAAAAACCAAAAAATCTCTGTCCATGTCGGCTGTCATTCTAAGATGTGAACTCATTTGTACAGGAAATGCTTAAAGGATACCTGGAAACTACAAAACAACAACAGCGGCAAAACCACCGGCGGGCAAAATGGGCAATGGGTACCACTGGGCACCCAACATCACCACCACCACCAACTGACTGACTGAGAGTAGTCGAGCGACAGGAACATCAGCAAAACAAACGCCTTTATAATGAAGCTGGAAATAAAACCGTCATCAGCAGCAGCTACAATGCAACCAACAACAACAACATCCGAAAAAGAGTTTCTGAGGCTACAAGTGTAGCAGTGGATTGCAGTGCAGCTACTCATGTTGATCAGCCTGAGCCTCATCAGCATCTCGGCATTTGTGGTGTTTTGTTTTTAGGTGGCAAGGCTTGTTCCGGACGGGCCAAGTCAAGTCAAGCCACAACTTGTTTCAAACTAATGAACCTAAACCCTTCAAAAAGAGTGCCAAGTAATGTTGGGCTATGCATCTTCATTGTGGCCCACAGCGGTGGAGTTGCAGCAGCAACTGCTGCCGCTTGTGGTGCTGAAGTTGTTGCTTTTCTGCTGTGGCTGTAGCCATAGCTTTTGTTGCTGCTGCTGACTTGGCTGATGGGCTGCAACAACATTATTGCTGTAATAAAGCGCTACCGTTGGCATTTTGTCAACCCACGTGTTTGCTGCTCTATGCAACCTCAGAGCGTTATGCTTTGCTTAAATCCTAGCTTTAGCCATGGCCAACACTGCCCATCCTCCCCAGCCGCAGGGCTAACCATTACCACTGAGTTCTGCTCCACTCCGCTCTGCACAAGTTGCCACAATACTCGTTAGCTATTGTTGTCGGTGTTCAGTTTAATTATGTTGACTGTTTTAAAAATTGGTTTCACTGTTCCTCATCTGCCCCAGCTACCCGGATTTAACTTCACACACTCCCCCTCCTCTTGGGGAGACATGGGATTGGGGGGTTTCTCCTAAGGCCGCCTTAAAGGATGACAAGGTGGAAAATTGGCCATTTGGTATTTGCACACGTGCAAGGTGACTTGTTGCCTGTCATCTGTTGTTCCCTGGAATAGTTTAATATGCAGATTGTTATGTGTTCATTTGGACAAACTTGCAACATGCTGCCTCCACTTCTCTCCCCACCTCCTCCCTAGCCCATTACACTTTTCTTTGGCAAAGCAATTGAGTTATAAAGTTTGGTTTTTTTTCAAGATTTTTACGAATTGCCTTTGGTGTCAGCGATGTCTGCGCGTTTGCGTTGCATGACTATGTCTTTGAATTATGCACTTCATTTTAAATGAATTATAGCGTCCAGTTGTTATCTGGACGATTTTGTCGAATACGCCGGACGCAGGCGCAAACCCACGCTTTTATCCATAATAGGATAGGATAGGATATCAGTATATGGTTAGCAAATGTAGTCATTTATACAGAGCACTTTTATATGCGTTAAAAGAAAGATTAGAGAGAAAAAATCAAATCGACAACGATTTCAATAAAACATTTGCTGATGTGATTACGCATTTAATGGCTGTAGGTGGTAATTATAAAATTAATCAAGTGTGATTTGGGTATGCCATTGGGGAAGGCTTTAAATAGCTACAAGGAAAGAAAAATGTGAAGGAAGCTGACTATTAATGTTGTTGCTGTTCCTTTAGACCAGTTCGTGCGTATGATACAGGGCATCAAATCTCCACCTCCAATGACAAAACATATCGTTAAGTTAATAGTATTTTTTGTGTAAAATCAATTCACTAGATTGATTTTATACCAATTCAATTTCCCTTGGGTATAGTGAAATCCTGATCCACTAAATTCTGAAATATTTAATCCACCCGTTGTCGCAGGTTTTGTGGTATAGCTCTTAAGTTTCCTTTAGAAGTATATTTCCCTTTTGAGTACTAATAAAATCAATAGCAGCACCAACAGACTCCACCCGTATTTTTATCGGATAACCGAAGGATAAAGCTTTATAAAAATCGTTTACATTCTGATGTTTGTGGTCAATAAACATGTAAAGTCTTTTTAAAGGTAATGTTGTTTTAACAATCACTATGGTTATGACGATGCTGCGATGTGAGGCAGTTCATAGATCACAGTGAGATGAAATGAAAAATGTATTATGCAAATACTACATTGAAATCCGTCAAAGAAATATGTCAAAATTTCACACAAGGATCGAAGAGCATGTGATGAAACAACTTTTGAAAACGCAGTCAATGTAGTTTTTAGTTCATTCCTAGGGGAGGATATCATTATACCCTACACCACACTGTGGTACAGGGTATTATAAGTTTGTTTCACGGCAGATGTTTGTAACACCTGAAAATAACACAGCTAGACCCACCTTAAAGTATACCGATCGACTCAGAATCACTAGCTGAGTCGATTTAACGATGTCCGTCCGTCCGTCCGTCTGTCCATGTAAAGTTGTTCGTCGACTACAGGTCGCAATTTCACTCCGATCGTTCTGAAATTTTGCAGTTTAGAGTATTTCGCGGCTGTTAAGATCGCTATTGAATTTGGTTGAAATCGGTTCAGATTTAGATATAGCTCCCATATATATCTTTCGTCCGATTTGGCCCTTTAGTCCTATAGAAGCTGTATTTTACATCCAATCGTTTTGAAATTTAGAATGGTAGAATTTCTTGATCCATGAACCAACATTGCCGAATTTGAAGAAAATCGGTTAAGATTTAGCTATAGCTCCCATATATATGTTTCGTCCGATTTGGCCCTTTAGTCCTATAGAAGCTGTATTTTACATCCGATCGTTTTGAAATTTAGAATGGTAGAGTTTCTTGATCCATGAACCAACACTGCCGAATTTGAAGAAAATCGGTTAAGATTTAGCTATAGCTCCAATATATATGTTTCGTCCGATTTGGCCCTTTAGTCCTATAAAAGCTGTATTTTACATCCAATATTTTTGGAATTTAGAATGGTAGAGTTTCTTGATCCATGAACCAACATTGCCGAATTTGAAGAAAATCGGTTAAGATTTAGCTATAGCTCCCATATATATGTTTCGTCCGATTTTGCTCTTTAGTCCTGAAGAAGCTGTATTTTACATCCAATCGTTTTGAAATTTAGAATGGTAGAGTTTCTTGGTCCATGAACCAACACTACCGAATTTGAAGAAAATCGGTTAAGATTTAGCTGTAGCTCCCATATATATGTTTCGTCCGATTTGGCCCTTTAGTTCTATAGAAGCTGTATGTTACATCCAATCGTTTTGAAATTTAGAATGGTAGAGTTTCTTGATCCATGAACCAACATTGCCGAATTTGAAGAAAATCGGTTAAGATTTAACTATAGCTCCCATATATATGTTTCGTCCGATTTTGCTCTTTAGTCCTGTAGAAGCTGTATTTTACATCCAATCATTTTGAAATTTAGAATGGTAGAGTTTCTTGATCCATGAACCAACACTACCGAATTTGAAGAAAATCGGTTAAGATTTAGCTATAGCTCCCATATATATGTTTCGTCCGATTTGGCCCTTTAGTTCTATAGAAGCTATATTTTACATCCAATCGTTTTGAAATTTAGAATGGTAGAGTTTCTTGATCCATGAACCAACATTGCCGAATTTAAAGAAAATCGGTAAAGATTTAGCGATAGCTCCCATATATATGTTTCATCTGATTTGGCTCTTTAGATCCAATCGTTTTTATACCCTACACCACACTGTGGTACAGGGTATTATTTAAGGTAAAATGTCCCAAAAGTAAATTTATGTAAACAATTTATACATGAATTACAAAATTTATATATCAGAGTTATTCAATATTACGAGAGTGGTGTAGGGTATTATATAGTCGGCCCCGCCCGACTTTAGCCTTTCCTTACTGCTTTTTTCCTTGGATCTGTCCCCCGTTTAACCCCAAAAAGTAAAAAATCTAAATCCGTTATTATTGCAATCGCATTTATTGAGGTCTACCTAAAGGTACCAAACTTGGACCTTTGTTCCTGTTTAGTACAGATAATTTTGAATATCCGCTAATATTTATATTCCACAAGAGGTTACTACAATTGATCCCACTGTATTTTTTTTTCAGGAAAAATATAATTTTCGAACATCCATTGTTATTTAATCTCTAAGAGAGATTGCTTTAGTTTGACTGTTTTTACTCAATTTTGTGCTCTTCTACTACATATTTATAGGAGAAGATGTCATATTCGCGCTTTTAAACCCAAAAGGTGTTGTCTGTATTAATATAATCGCGAACTTATACATCAACAGCACGAAAAGTCCAGTCAAAAACGCGTTTTCCAAAAATATCCAACTTAAAACAAAAAAAAAAATAAATTGGCTCACAGCGGGTTAAGGAAACATATATTCTTAGATATGATATGAAAGGGATTTTTCTCACGTCTCTTTTGTTGCTGATTTGGTTCAGATTGATTAACAATTGAGATATTGCAATTAGAGATATTGCAAATTATATATCCACAGTTTGGAGACCCGCGACATTGAAAACTTGATCCGCCAAAAACAAAAAACTAAAGAGGTTCTGGACTCATAACTAATGGATTTGGCTACGGTGTAATCTTGAACAAAATTGGAAAGGTCCTTGGTGTCCTGCAATCATAAACCCAAAAAATTTAAGAAAAGGTAGAGTTTGTAAATTTGCTGTAACTTTTTACAGGGCGCAATCTACCAAAATGTTTTTTCTGATTATGGCGGACTTCAAAATAGGACGTATTGAACATATAAATAATTTAAAATTACTGTTCCAGAAAGTGAAATTATTCCCATGTGCAAAAAATAATTTGCAGCATTTTCCATATGGTCAGTTGGTACTTAAAGCGACAAATCGGCCAAATGGCCGCCGCGACCTCGGCGGCACACCTCCATTCGATGGTCCAAATTTTCGATGACGCTGAGACATAATTAATGTGCCAAATTATCTCATCCTTTAGCTCTTGAATTGTTGCTGGCTTATCGACGTACACCTTTCATTTCAAATAACCCCAAAGAAAGAAGTCCAACGGTGTCAAATAACATGATCTTGGCGGCCAATTGATATCGCCACGACGTGGGATAACACGGCCATTGAATTTTTTGCGCAAAAGAGCCATTGTTTCGTTAGCTGTGTGGCAAGTAGCACCGTCCTGTTGAAACCACATATTGTCCACATCCATATCTTCCATTTCGGGTCATAAAAAGTTCGTTATCATCTCACGATGGCGAACACTATTCACAGTAACTGCCTGACCGGCCTCATTTCGAAGAAGTATGGCCCAATGACGTCACCAGCCCATAAGCCGCACCAAACGAACTGGGCGAGCATGCATAGGTGTTTTCAGGGTTTTTCAACAAGAGGTGTTATTTTGAATCGCCCGGTATTTCGGTAGCTGTCACTTTTGAAGCTTTTATTCTTTGACATTTGACAAGTAGAAACTACGCCATTACTAAAAAGCCACACAAGCAACGAAACCATTGCTCTGTTACGGGAAAAGTTTCCGGGCCGTGTTATCCCTCGAAGAGGTGATCACAATTGGCCACCGAGATCTTGTGATTTAACACCTTGCGACTTCTTCCTTTGGGGCCACGTGAAAGATAAGGTCTACGCCAACAGCCCGGCGTTGATTCAAGACCTCAAAGATAGAAGTCGTGAGGCTATCGAGGACATAGGGCAGCCACTTTGCGATTTTGGTCCTGTAAGCGTGGTCGTGGTGGCCATTTGGCTGATGTTGTTTTTCATTATTAACGGCATACCTTCCTCTTTATTATGAAATAAACATTCGATCATCAAAAAATTGAATTTTTTTGAATACCAAAATAACACCTCTTGTTGGAAAACCCTTTATAAGGGTACATTTTACAGCTATACTTTTCGGAAACATGATGCCATTTGTCATAAGTAAACGATTTCCCTCAAAAAATTTAAAATAAATCACTGTGGCGCTTACGTCGTTTTGGCGGTTAGGGTTCGATAATTTTTTTAATTCTCTTACTTCTACCAAAAGGGCTATCATTTTGACATTTTGCAGAATGGCGTTTAAAAATGGAATTAAAACCCTTTTTAATATTTTGTTTTCAATTTTTCATGGATTTTTTGAAAAAATTAAAAAAAATTATCCAAATAATAAAGGTATCTTCCATGAAAATTGTAATCAACAAAAAGCAACTTTGTAGGTCTTGGATTCAAAACAATTAAGAAAGTTCAGTCGGGTAAACCGACTTACGAATCCCCTTACCTTCAGTCCAAAAAATATTCGTAGATTTATTTATTTTTTTGTTTTAACTAAATTATTGTCAATTTAAATTGAATTTAATAACTTTAAATTATGCACTTGTATTAAAGTAATAAACTGTTAACTTATGGTGCAAAATAGACCACTTTTGCGGGAGGTACCAAAAGGGGCGTCTCAGTGGACTGTAGGTTCTATTAAAGCATTACACTGAAGAACATTTTAAGTATGTGTGTGCACTGGTATTAAAGTTATAAGCAGTTAACTTTTGGGACAAATAGTCAATTTTTGAAAAATAAGGCTTCAATAACACCCACTTTCCACTGGACTCTGTAAAATCATAACTCTGTACAAAATTTAAAGTATTTTTCTGCACTGGTATTAAAGTTATAAGCAGTTAACTTCCGGAACAAAATGGTCTACATATTTGTGTGGGAGGATTGACACGCCCACTTACACTGGACTCTATGTACCATAAAAGCGCTACACTGCATAACATTTCAAGTAAATATTTATATGCATTGTTTTTAAATATATAAGCAGTTACATTTTTGTACAAAAATTTTCACTTTGTGTGAGAGGTACCAAAAGGGGTGGCGACACTTCGCCCATTTTTCTCAGGTGGTACGGAAGGATAAACTATTACTATGTGAGGAATTACAGATAATTCGGATAAGTAGTATAAAAGTTATTAGAGAATCAATATTTCACTAAATATTAACTCTTTGCGAGGGAAGTACTAGAAGGAGTGGACCAATATGGCCCATCTTTGAACTTAGCTTGAGACAGAAACAAATATTATCACATACCAAATTTGATGTCAATCTGTTACGCAGTCAGTATATCCAGACGTCGTGCATTCAATGCGGGACAGTAACGATAAAGGTCCTCAAAGTTCTCTACTACTTCCTCATCTCCGCTGTTTCTGCAGAAGTTATTGGGCTCAATTCCTAAAAAATATGTTTCTTTTAAAAATAAACAAAAATCTATTTTTTATGAATATTATTATCCCCCTCACCTTAGAGAGGAGGGTATATATCATTTGCTACGAACCATGTGTGACACATCGAAGGAGTGACCTAAGACCCTAAGTATGTTCGGCGTATATCCGTTTTGGGTCATTTTAAGTCGAATGAGCAATGTCCGTCCGTCCGTCTGTCTGTCTGTCTGTCTGTCTGCTGGCTGGTGCGCACGATAACTCTCGAAGGGAGTAACCGATTGACTTAAAATTTGGTGTGTGGTAATATTTTCTTATATCTCTGGCGTGGTTCGAAGATGGGCCATATTGGTCCACTCCTTCTAGTACCTCCCCCACAAAGGGTTAACATTTGGTGAAATATTGATTATTTAATAACTTCTATACTACTTATTTGAACCCTCTGAAATTCTACACATAGTATTAGCTCATTAGTCACTATTACCTGGTCGAAGTTGCCACGCTCCTTTTGGGACCTCCCACACAAATGGACCATTTTGTACCAAAAGTTACCAGCTTATAACTTTAATACCAGTGCATACAAATACTTGAAATTTCGTACAGTGTAATGCTTTTATAGTACCTAGAGTCCAGAAAAAAATGTGCGTTATTGGCCCGCCCCTTTTGGTACCTCCCACACAAATGGACCATTTTACACCAAAAGTTAACAGCTTATAACTTTAATACCAGTGCATATAAATACTTGAAATTTTGTACAGTGTAATGCTTTTATAGTACCTAGAGTCCAGAGAGAAAAGTGACCGTTATTGGTACGCCACTTTTGGTACCTCTCACACAAATGGACCATTTTGTAACAAAAGTAAACAGCTTTTAACTTTAATACCAGTACAAACTTTAAAGTTATTAAATGCAATTTAAATTGATAATAATTTAAATGAAACAAAAAAATAAATAAATTGACTAAAATTTTTTGAGACTCAAGGTGAGGGGATTCATTAGTCGGTTTACCCGACTGAACTAATTTATAGTTTATTTTACTTATAAAGGGAACATACGAGTATAACACAGCTTTTTTGCTGCGGCACAGGGTTTTTCGGCCGATTTGGATACATGAGATAAGACAGTTCTTAGCCTAAAAGGTAGTTTCTTTGAATTAGCTCCAGTTCTCGCGATTTGCAAAAATAGAGAGGTTGAGACACATATTATAGCATAGCTCTATAACTACTTATCCGAATTGCCCGCTCTCTCTAGAAGGCGGCATTCAACCTTAGGCTCTCATTTCTTTGGGTACACGCTGAAAAAAATCGCTTCTGTAGTATATTGTCCCAAACATATTCGGCTTGAAACATATATATGTTTAGGGTACACTCTAAATATATAATATTTGGTACACACAAATATTAAATATTTGGGAAGGTGTTGGTCTAAACAATTCTTTGTTTCCATCCTAACAGGTTTTAATTTGGGTATATTACTTCCGAAACAAAGATTTATTTGCTTTTGAGTTTTCATAAAATACACCGATACCTTAATAACGTTAAGTTTCTCAGGATTCAAAATTAATTTTTTAATGTTTATAAAAATATTTTATTATTGAAATCGTATAATCTTAAAACAATAATTTATAATAAAATAATTTACTCGAAGGACTTACAGCTAATGATGAATTGGGATATTTAGAAATTTAAAATTAATGCTTTTAAACAGAAGACAATGTTGCATATGCCATATTTAGTTGCGAGATACATTTCGTAATCAAGTAAAAATTAAAACTGAAGTTCGAAAAGACAGCAAAGTTTTGAAAATCTTTTTTAAATAAAATATATTTGGAGAAATTCCTGAACAATACTTTTATTTGTATTTAAACAAATATCTTATTTGAGAAAATTAGACTGCAAATATATTTTGTTGTAATATATTAATGTATGCCTTCCAAATAAATTTTATTGATTTTCAAATAAAATTTGTTTGCTGAAAAATATATAATATTTAAAAAATTGTGTTCCAAATATATTTTCTTTCTATTTAAACATATCAAAAAAGCCGATTTTGCCCCGTGTAGTTAACTAAGTTGACCGATGTTAAAATCCGTCTTCTCTTGTTTCAACGGGAGGGACTAGTAGATCGATCGCTAGTATAGATTTGATCAGAAATTGAGAACTTCTGATATTGGGGTATACTTATTTTGTCACTACGTTTGTAACACCTCGAGATAATAGTCGTGAAATTCTAAGACGATTTAGACATGTCCGTCCGCCGGTCTGTTATTAATTAATGAAAAAAATCATTAATTAATCTAGATGACTGAAATGAGGTACAAATACCTCTTGTAGCTGCAGGTATGATGTGATTGAAAATGGGCAATATCGGTGAAGTTTTGATTTTCTTAACACAGTATAGACCAACTTAAGCATATTTAAGTAAAAGACAACGGTCATCAAAGGTCTTTATTTTTATATAGGTCCTACATAAAGCCAGGCTTGCCAGTTTTTGTTAGTGCCGAATCCCCAAATTTTTATTTTTTATCCCCTAAATCCCAAAAAAAAAGATTTCTCATCCCCAGAAAATATTTTAACTTATGTGAATGATGTATTTTACAATTCAATGTTGTACTAAAATTCATTTTGTTTTGTACAAAATGTACGTTGTCAAATTATCAAATATATCTGATTCAAAATCTTCCATCACATCTACACCACCTAATTTTTTGTACAAGTTTTTGGTATTAAAAGTTTGATCATTTCTGCCAATGGACTAAATAATTGATAACACACTGAATTTTTTTTTAAAGTACATCAAAGGGTTAATACCAGCGATTCCAGTTCTTTAAAATCGAATTGGATCAGCAGAATCAGGTTACTAGTAAACTTTACTCCAAAATTAGTGTAATTTTTCGTAATGTCGTCTCGGAAGAATTTTATAAACCGCATTTGGCTTCAATTAAGATTTATAAATATCTATAGAAAAACGTACTGACAATTACTACAGGTTGTCTATTTAAGTCGTACTCTAAAACACTGTGAGTCAATCTACTTTTTGTAGGAACTTTTGACATAATCTGGACGCATTTTCTAAAAAAAATATATTTAACAGAAAATACAAATATTAATATTATGTTAATATGTTAATATTAACATAAATAAAGACAGGTAATTATAAAAAATTGCAATCCCCGCCAAATCCCCGGATCCCCAAACAAAAAAATATATCCCCATTCGCGAAGAAAAATCCCCAAATTGGGGATAAATCCCCTAAACTGGCAGCGCTGCATAAAGCAACTCTCCGATTTGACTTATCAGCGCCATATAGAGCACTCCTCCGATTTGGCTTCTCAACGTCATAGCTACCACAATTTTTATCTGATCGGGCCTAAAATTGGTACATGGCATTTATTTATGCCCCAGAACTACGGTCGTTATAGGTTCGTGCTTTGATGTAGCCCACATACAAAGTTCCCTCCCGATTCGGCTTGTAGAGCCATAGAAACCACAATTTTCAATTGATAGGACCGAAATTTGGTAACGTGAGTTCATTTGTAGATGGGACCATTTACTGCGCATAGGGATGCATGGTGGAGGGTATATTAGATTCGTCCTGACCGATCTTTTTATACCCTACACCACTCCGTGGTACAGGGTATTATAAGTTTGTTTCATGGCAGATGTTTGTAACACCTGAAAATAACACAGATAGTCCCACCTTAAAGTATACCGATCGACTCAGAATCACTAGCTGAGTCGATTTAACGATGTCCGTCCGTCCGTCCGTCCGTCTGTCCATGTAAACTTGTTCGTCGACTACAGGTCGCAATTTCACTCCGATCGTTCTGAAATTTTGCAGTTTAGAGTATTTCGCAGCTGTTAAGATCGCTATTGAATTTGGTTGAAATCAGTGCAGATTTAGATATAGCTCCCATATATATCTTTCGTCCGATTTGGCCCTTTAGTCCTATAGAAGCTGTATTTTCCATCCAATCGATTTGAAATTTAGAATGGTAGAGTTTCTTGATCCATGAACCAACATTGCCGAATTTAAAGAAAATCGGTTAAGATTTAGCTATAGCTCCCATATATATGTTTCGTCCGATTTGGCCCTTTAGTCCTATAGAAGCTGTATTTTACATCCGATCGTTGGGAAATTTAGAATGGTAGAGTTTCTTGATCCATGAACCAACACTACCGAATTTGAAGAAAATCGGTTAAGATTTAGCTATAGCTCCCATATATATGTTTCGTCCGATTTGGCCATTTAGTCCTATAAAAGCTGTATTTTACATCCAATCGTTTTGAAATTTAGAATGCTAGAGTTTCTTGATCCATGAACCAACATTGCCGAATTTGAAGAACATCGGTTAAGATTTAGCTATAGGTCCCATATATATGTTTCGTCCGATTTGGCCCTTTAGTCCTGTAGAAGCTGTATTTTACATCCAATCATTCTGAAATTTAGAATGGTAGAGTTTCTTGATCCATGAACCAACATTGCCGAATTTGAAGAAAATCGGTTAAGATTTAGCTATAGCTCCCATATATATGTTTCGTCCGATTTTGCTCTTTAGTCCTGAAAAAGCTGTATTTTACATCCAATCATCTTGAAATTTAGAATGGTAGAGTTTCTTGATCCATGAACCAACACTACAGAATTTGAGGAAAATCGGTTGAGATTAAGCTATAGCTCCCATATATATGTTTTGTCCGATTTGGCCCTTTAGTTCTATAGAAGCTGTATTTTACATCAAATTGTTTTGAAATTTAGAATGGTAGAGTTTCTTGATCCATGAACCAACACTACCAAATTTGAAGAAAATCGGTTAAGATTTAGCTATAGCTCCCATATATATGTTTCGTCCGATTTTGCTCTTTAGTCCTGTAGAAGCTGTATTTTAAATCCAATCATTATTTTGAAATTTAGAATGGTAGAGTTTCTTGATCCATGAACCAACATTGCCGAAAGATTTAGCTATAGCTCCCATATATATGTTTCATCCGATTTGGCTCTTTAGATCCAATCGTTTTTATACCCTACACCACACTGTGGTACAGGGTATTATTTAAGTATAAAATGTCCCAAAAGTAAATTTATGTAAACAATTTATACATGAATTACAAAATTTATATATCAGAGTTATTCAATATTACGAGAGTGGTGTAGGGTATTATATAGTCGGCCCCGCCCGACTTTAGGCTTTCCTTACTGGTTTAATCATAGTTTTATGCAATCTGCACCACTGTGCCTTTGGTTTCTGGTAGCAGTTGCTGTTGCATATCGTCCATATGACCACAATGTCATTCAAATCACATCGATGGCTCTGATGGCTGGTTCGTTTGGTTGGCGGATTGGCTGGTTACGGCGAGCCATGGCAAACAGTGGCCATCGGGTCCAACAAGTATTTAATGGGCCAGTAAAGTTGGTTATTTGTTGTTTGTGGTATTCAATCAATTAGTTTTTATTTTATTCATCCTCTCCACATGCATAAATGCATTCATGCAACCATCCATCCAGCCAGCCATCCATCCATCTATTAGTCCATATAGCGATCCATTCATTCGCTTGTTTTTCGATTGGTATTCCATTTCAGCCGTTGATTTTTCTGTTACCGCTACTGCTGCTAAAGCGCAAATTTGCATTCCAGTGGCAGCAGTGGCTGCAACAGCAGCAGATGTCCCAATATTTTTTGTATTGGTTGGGTTGATTGGGTCACTCGCGCTCCATTCTCTCCAGTTGAGCGTTTGTCGTGTTCCATGTTCAAATATCATCATAACAAATGAATAAATTTTTATGTTTTTTGCTTTTTTTCAAAACGAAAAATGCTTTCACGAAAATATTTTTATGAATTTTAAATATTGTTTATCCTTTATTACAATTTGTTAAATGTTAATAGGATCAAACATGTTTTGGCAGCAAATGTTAAACATCCGCCTGTCCCTCAGTTCAGCTCTCGGTCTGTCCGTCCGTCCATTTACCCAAAATGTAGGACATTCATTGGTTAATTTATTTATGATGCGATATGCGGAGCATGTTATGCACGTTTTTATTCATATGTTATCGATAATACCCAAAGGATATACATATGTTGGCCATAAATTGGACATTTAAATGTGTCATCTCGAGTTTTTGTTTGGAACTCACAAAACCAAAACATACGTTTGATAGATATGGACAGGTATATGGATGCACATACTCATATGTACATACATCACAAAATATCAATTCACAAAATATCAATGTTTGGCGGTGAGATTTCAAATAAATATCCATTATATATGTTTTATATGGGTCACCTTGTGCAAAAAAATTGTTTGGTTTTTGGTGTTTTTGTCGTTGCTGAGAAAACTAACCTCAATTTATTGCTTTTTCTGTGAACGCTTTATTATTCCCTTGGGGATACACGTTGAAAAACGAAAAGCTTTTATTCAATTATGACATTCATTTCATGCTAAATAAAACAAAAAAAGTGCACAATAAATATCCTTAAATTTAGCACAAAAAAAACCAATATTAAAACAGATTTACGAAAAAAATGAGGGGATGTACTACACAGAGCCTCGGTAAAGGCGGAAGTAAGGAAATTATAAAGTCGCTTGGAGTCGACTATCAGTGCAGAATATGCACACATGCACTTGATCTAGAGTAGCTTAGGTTAGGGTGGCAGTCGGAGTAACCAGCTCGTATAGACCAATTGAGGTCCTTAGTGCTACCACAGGCTTAAATGCCCATCATCGAAACCAACCTGTTTGATACACAAAGTTATTAATAATACGAATATCGGCACCGGAAAGATCTGTCAGACTTCCTAGAAAGTCCGATGTCGTTTACTCAATGCGAAACGGTAACGAAGCAGGTGCTCAATGTACTTCATTTCTTCCTCATACCCACAGGTTCTGCAGAAGTCATTTAAATCGGCAGTCTCTCGTCAGAAGTGGCACTAACGTAGTATTTTCCTTTCTAGTTCGAAAAGATATTTTGACCTTCTCAGGTCGTATCATGGTCAGATTTGTCATGCTACACTACAGTTGTCGATGCTTCATGCGAAGCCAAAGACTGCATGTCGACAGTGGCGCATCAATATATTCAAATTCTTAGTGAATTGGTAATGTCGTACATTTCCAAGTAAGTTTATCGGTTGTGCATTTCCCCGTGATATCCCTATGCCCTGGTATATGTTAAATTGCTGAGCCATCTCGTTACGAGATCTTCGGCATTCGATGGCTGTTTTATTTATTGGCTGCTTGGCTGTCCGAGTAAATGACGACGCCAGTGCTGTTCACACAGAGCCGAAAATACAATGATTTTTTTAACCATGTGTCTGGTTAAATTTTTCATGGTAAATGTTTGATTACGAAGACAAAAATAACCTTATATAAGTTCAAATGTACATGAAAAATGGTTAAGTTAACATTATATATGGTTGGTTTTTTTGAAAGAGAGGCAGAAAAATGTGCGAGATAAACAACAATTCGGCTCTGTTGTGGTCGACGTTTTTCAACTGCTTTGTGTTAGACGAAGTTGAGTATTAAGTTAAACGAAGTTGAAACGAATGCGACTGTCGTCATAAGAGAATTTATCTCGCTCATTGAAAACACCACCAAATGCCAGCTTCGGTGCTTTATCGAGTGCGGGAGTTCAGTTGGTGTTGAATAGTCGATGGGACTAGTGCTGTTGTCGGAAGCTGTTGGTATAGAGGTAAGTAGTAAAACATTTTGTAAAGAACTACATTCATAAGTATGTATGTACATATGTGTATTTAAAAAGTGAAATAATAAAATATGTGTGTTAAAAATGTTAATAGTGTTTTGTGCCTGTTTAATTATAGTAAAGGCGAATGTAATATTAATATTATTTTTTGTGATTATGCCATTACAATTGTGAAATTCAGTGGTTGAGTGGAAAAAAATATGTACACGCTGTCGCATTAACTGAGCATGAAAAAACAACAATGTATGTACGTAAGTATATGCAGCAGCAAGCAAACATACGGAGAGAAGTGATGTGTACGTGTGGGTATGTGTTCATCTTGTCTTTTCGTTTGAACACTTGTGGCTGCTACGCCATACATACATACGTTAGTTTTTTTTGTTGTGCGATGTTGATACTGTTAAATGTACATACATACATATGTTGTTAGAAGTGCTTTCGTAATACCTACATACATACATATAAACGATGTTTTTGTTTTTTCTTTTTAGTTGTTTCTTTTTCTGTGGCTTGCGGCTGCTTGTGCTGGGAGTCCGGCCTTGAATCTGTTGGTAAGTTGTGCCAATACTAGAAACTGTTGATAAGCTGTATCAATACTAGTTGTAGTGTGCGAAGTAATTACAGGAAAAGTGGTATGCATGCATACATTTGTTTTTTTATACCCTCACTTTAGTAATACGAGTGTATATATCATTTGCAACGGGCCAAAAGTGTAACACATTGAAGGAGTGATCTAAGACCATAAGTATGTTCAGCGCATATTAGTTTTGGGTCATTTTAAGTCGAATGAGATATGTCCGTCTGTCTGCTGGCTAGTGCGCACGATAACTCTCGAAAAGAGTAACCGATTCACTTCAAATTTGGTATACGGTAATATTTTTTTCTATCTCCGGTTAAGTTCAAAGATGGGCCATATTGGTCCATTCCTTCTGGTACCTCCCACACAAAGGGTTAGCATTTAGTGAAATATTGATTCTTTAATAACAACTATACCTTAGTCGGTTTACCCGACTGAAACTTTCTTACTTGTTTTTAATATACAATTCAGTGCACTTCCTTGAAGTATCATCCATTGACTTACCCAATCCTTGATTTTTATATCTATTCCGATTATGATTTTGGTGGGACATCGGCTTTCTATCAGATTGCCTTTGTTATTAATCTCCTCTCTCCTATAAGTTTGCCGTAAGGTCGGACTAAGCTCAGTTCCCCAAACTAAGTGCCTAACCGTCCTGGGCCCTTAATAATCGAAAGATTCTGGGAGTTTACGTGGACGGCACCTTTTGAGCGGGGACTGATCACATGTTGGTCAAGCACAGAAACGTAGGCACTTAACTTATAGTCACAGAGCAGATTTTTCCATCAGATCAGCCCATCGGTAAATGCTTATGCTCTTTGAACTACAGAATTTAGGTAAAAAGTCAAAAGATCTTCTTAGAATTGCACCCTTTTTTACATTTATACTTATAGTTTCTAACCTTTTTGTTTTTTTTTTCTTTTCAGGTGTTTCTTATACATACATATATATTAACATATATTTTGTAAATAAAATAAAAAAATAAAAATGCGAAAGTTAAATTTTTCTTGTTTTATTTGATATAAATATTAAAAATTATTGAAACAACTATGTTTCTGGTTACATGAAGTAACCACTAAATAGTTAAATTAACAAAAAAAGGTTTCAATAACAATCTTCATAGTTAATAATATTAACAATTTCGTTGTTAAATTGAACATGCATTGTTTCAATAAATTAACTATGAAATGTTAATATTAACAATTTTCATGGTTAAAAAATTCAAAAATGCATTGTTAAAGTAACAATTATTATTATAATATTAACAATTTTCATGGTTAAAAAATTCAACCATGGAATAGTTAAATTAAATATTATTATTGTTAAATACCAGTCAACAAGAAAATGTTCAAATTAACATTATATAACGTAGACTCCAAATCATGTTTATTTATGGTTAAGTTAACCTTATATAAGGTTAATTTTTGGCTCAGTGCACTATGTGTTGATCGTACTAGCAGGACGGCAGTCACATTTGGTGCTACCAATCGTAAAATCGTACAGGTCTATTTTGCCAGAAGCGTTACTCCTCCCGAGCCTGATAGGCCATTTTCCAATTGCTGAACATCAGCAGCACGCATACCAAAAGCAGCATAGTACGACTACTGCTTTACACGCCATAACCACGCGCATAAGCCGCGGTCTTAACCAGAATAAGCCCGGTGACAAAACAGTCCTCGTGACGCTTTACATAGCGAAGGTCTTCGACACTGTCAGCCACGCTACCCTTTTTGAGGACATTGCCAACGCGTCCTTCCTTAACAGTTGGAAATGTTGGATTGATAATTACACGTGTGGGCGCCAGCCGTATGTCGAATTCAAAAACAAAAAATCCAGGTCCACATTTGGGAGGGTCCACATTTGGGAGAAGTAGTTCTTTCTTGTTTGGGTTAACGCCCAAACCGCTGCTTCTGGCCCATCTAGCAAATTTGATCAGAGCGGTGTTGCGTCATATCGCCCAAAACCACGTAAGTCATATCGCCCAAAAAAATTAAATGTTGTAGAAAAATTTGGTTTTTGGGCAATATGATATCGACTTTGGGCAATATATCATTTTGAACAGTAGGACATTTTTAATTTTTTTTATCCCCAAAAAAAATTATGTCGTTACGCCCAAATTTATTCTCAAATATCCATCACGCTAATCAAAATAAAATTTATCATGAGCGCTCAAGGTTCAACGACGCGTCACTCATAGACTCTCTTGTCCAACTGCCAACCTCAGCCTTCACGCAGCGAACCCCGTTTCCACTGATGAGGCTCCGGCGACAGGCGGTATAACCTCAAATATAACACCTTCAAACTAACCGGAAATGATTAATGCAAATTCGAGACCGAGAGTTATGTTTTGACAACTCTCTGGCAACAACCAACCAATAACAAGGCAGCAAACCTGCCACCAAACTAGGTTACATTAGGCTAGTTCCCTGCTGCAGCTGAATTAACGATCGATTACAAACAATCAATAAATCAGACATAAAACGAGGACCGATTTACTGATGACGACCCCCGCACGTCCCCGGATTCGATTTGCAACGTGGAACGTAAATTCACTGTTTCAAACAGGTAAACTAGCACAGCTATCGTCAGAATGTCGTAGAATTAACATATGTCTTTGGTATAAGCGAAATGAGTTGGAATGATAGCGTAGACTTCACGAACTCACAAGGAGTCCGAATAATAACGGGTGATCCAAGTAGAGATACTTTTTCAATATCCTTTTTTTGACAGATCACGTGTGAGTCGTGTCATGCTATTTTTGTTAAGTATTGTTTGGCATTTCATCAAGACTTACGCCTGAACAACGTTTACAAATCGTTCAACTTTATTACGAAAATGCACGTTCTGTAAGGAATGTGTTTCGTGCACTTCGCTCAACTTATGGTCGTCATAATCGGCCTACTGAGCGTACTATTCGCAACACCATCACCCATCTTGAGACCCAGCATTCATTATTGGATAATATTCGACCGAATAGACCACGTCCAGCACGCAGTGAAGAAAATGTAGCGACCGTTGCTGAGAGTGTACACGAAGACCGTGGAGAGTCGATTCGGCGCCGTTCGCAGCAACGGACTGACGTATGGAACGACTTGGCGCTTTTCACGTCGAGATCTTAAATTGAAAGCATACAAAATACAGCTTGTGCATGAACTGAAGCCGCCCGACCTTCCCAAGAGACATTGCTTCGTTCTATGGGCTCTTGAAAAGTTCCAAGAAGATCCGACGTTTTCGAGCCAAATTTTGTTCAGCATTTCTAGCTCGATGGGTATGTAAACAAGCAAAATTGTCGCATTTGGGACGAAGAGCAACCTGAAGAGATTCAAGAGCTGCCACTTCATCCAGAAAAAACAACGGTTTACGGTGGTGTGTGGCCCGGTGGAATCATCGGTCCATATTTCTGCAAAAATTATGCCAGTGAGAACGTAATCGTCAATGTCGACCGTTATCGTGCCATGATAACCGACTATATGATGGCTGAAATTGAAGCTCGTGATCTCGGCGACATTTGGTTTCAACAAGACGGCGCCACTTCCCACACATCGCATCAATCAATGGGTTTATTGAGAGAACACTTCGGTGAGCAGATAATTTCACGTTTTGGGCCGGTCGATTGGCCACCAAGATCGTATGATATTACACCGTTAGACTTTTTCCTATGGGGATATGTAAAGTCTAAAGTTTATGCGGACAAACCCGCTTCGATTCAGGCCTTGGAGCAAAACATCACGCGTGTCATTCGCCAGTTAGCAGTCGAAATGCTCGAACGAGTCATCGAAAATCGGACTCAAGGATGGAACATCTGAGACGTAGCCGCGGCCACCATATGATAGACATAATCTTCAAAAAATAATTGCCAAAGAATGTTCTTTCAAATGTTAATAAACATTTCTAATAATAGAACCATCTTGAGATGATGCTGGATTTCTCAGTCAACAACCTAGCGAGGCTTGTAGTCCACCCGCTCTCTCGTTGGTCATGCTATTCCTCGTGTTCCATCGGTGAGTTCTCCGGAAAATATGTGCCGAGCAGTAGTTTCAGTGACTGATCGCTGTTTTTTTGTCCAGTCGTTGACCTCATCCTGCAGTATCTTCCGCAGCCAAGCGACATTTGAGACCTTTTCCCCTTCTCCACAGAAGGTGTATCAAGAACGCCATTGAGCTTTCCTAAGCTCCTCCTTACAGATTTAGAGTTGCTCTTTATATATATCCCAGTCATTAGTGACAGCGGTACATTTGGCCTTGTTGAATAGCTTGTTGCTGGTATATTTCCTAGCCTTTAGTTCGCCTCTCACTTTAGTTTTACCTTTGTACCTTGGTTTCTTCAAGGGACCTATTGAATGATGTCGTGATGTGCTCGACCGGATTATCCTATTAACTCCTCAACTGAGCACTGTATATACATATGTTGGTTTGTGTTTTAATTTCTTTAAATTATAATTAAGGCAAATTTGGAATTACTTAGGTTCAACAATAAAATAATAATTTTATTGCATTTAAAATCGTTTTCAAAAGTTCATCAGATCAAATCATTCAAACTTTAACCAACCACTTTTTTTGAGTGTTTCTGCTACAAAACTACAATGTCAACCCCAAAATAGCATTCAATACCGCAATGAGATGTTATTTTTGCAATTTGCAAATGTTGCATAATTAAATTTTATGAACTTCTTTTAAGATATTCGTTTTATATGCAAACAAACGACAGATACAGAGAGAGAGGGAGAGAAGAATCAATGACAACATTTTTGCGTCAAATAGTTTCTAGAGAAGAAAAATCACAAACTGAATTCCTCAGAGAAATTCCTTTGACGAAATAATTTAAATGTTAAAGATGCAAGCCATATTTTAAAGACATCGTCCAAACCGAATTGCCAACGACATCCTTTCCTGCCCAACCAACCACACGGCTGGGATGGATGAGAAATTTCGGATGATGAAGATGATGCTGACGAAAGAAAAATCCAGTTGTTGTCTCTTTGCGATTGATGATTGGTAATAAACATTTTAACATATTTTATCATATGTGGCATTCCATTGGAGGAGCATTATGCGCCCAGTGCACACCTTCTCTTCTCTACCCTTCCCCGTCGCCGTCCTCCTCCTCTTCATACGAAAGCAACGGCTTCGGTGTAAATGGAGTGACTCCTTACTTCCTCACCAGCTTCAATGCAATTTTAATAGTCCAACTACACTCATTCATCAAAAGTTGTTGGCTCTCGAATGGATGAATTCATGGATCCCGCGAAGGCTGCCTCTTGGTGGCTATGTTCTTCGGTTTGCTGGTGGTGGATATCTTTTCATATTCTTCAATAAATTTATCATCATTATTCCGGTGTTTTTCAGGTTTTTACTCACACTTGAGAAAATTAATTATTATTTTAGTTGTTGTTGTCTGTCTGTCTGTCTGGTTCGTTGTTGACCATCCTTCTTTGGCGCAATGGTGCTTTTTTCTGCAATTCATGCCCAATCCATCCATTGCAATATGCTTTCTTCTTATTACCCAAGTGAGTATTATTTTCTTTCAAAGGGAATTCACAATGAGAATGAAACTTATGAAGGATTGCTTTGCAATGAGTGGCCTTAGGGTTGATTGTTTGCTTTGGATTGGATTGGATAGGATTGAATGGATGGATGGATGACCCTCCGCTGGACTGGCTAAGAATAAAAATTTATTGATACCTTATTAGCAGATAATCTGCTAAAAGGCCAACGGTAAAATGACTGCGCTTCAATAAGCCTCAATTCAATAATTGAAATGATTTGTTGGAATAAAAATGCAAAACCAGTTGAGTTTTGAATGGTTCCTCTTCTTTATTGATGTTTATGCAAAGAAAGGACTATAGAGAAATAATTATCTTGATCATTGGTCATCGTCGACTTGTGGAATCAGTATTTTTAGTATCGGAATACGCCGCATTGGTCAAACACTTCTAATACCTTTTAATACCTAACATCTCTGAACTTAGCGTGTGAGTGAGTTCTCAGAAATGTCTGATGTTATAATCTGCCAACTCTTGAGCTTTCTAAAGTAATCAAATTGGTTCAACTGGAGGGGTAGGTATAAGTTGTTTTTACGTAGGCCCCTGTAGTAATCTATTCGCACCAGTCCTAGACTTTCTGGAATCTAACTGGTAGTATCTTCGGCTACGCAGTCTGACCAGAGCACTTAGTTTGGTAGCACGGGAGTCAGGAAAGCCCTCGTTACCAGTCCTGGATTTTCTGGAGTCTAACTGGTAGTATCTTCGGCTACGCAGTCTGAAAAGGGTACTTAATCTGGTACCACGGGAGTCAGGAAAGCCCTCGGAACACAGGTTCCGGCCTGACTGTTGGTGAGGACCATATTGGGTGCAATGTGGTTGAAACCAAAATCGCTGGCAGAGATTATCCTCGGATGTCGAGTAGATAGGCTCCGCTCCTAACCAAGGAGGAGGGCCTATCTCATGCACATTGGGCGTGGGGGCGTTGGTCGACGCATGTATTCACCCTGGTGTTTAGAGCACGGTGGGGTTAAGCCTAACGGCAGGAACTCATCTAAATCCTGAATACCTACCATACCGTACAATACATAGAAAAGGCGAATTTTGAAATTTTTCGGACTTTGTGCATTCGATTAGCGTTTTATATTAGCACATTTGTCTCGAACATATACGAGTATTCTTAGTTTTTTTGTGGTTAGTTTGTTAGTGAGAGAAATAACAAATAGACGTCTTTTGCTTATTCGGCAGTTCGGTTTTAATCTCCTCAATCGTCGCAAAACGCTACCCTTTCAAAATCGCAGTGGACCAAATATGGTTAATACGGTGGTTGAGACCAAAGAAAATAAAGTTTTAAAGAAGGTCCGTCAAGTAGCGAGTAGTCTATCAGTGACGAACGAATAGAAATATGATTTCAGCGAGTAATTTTTTTGCGTAGTTCAAGGCCGATTTTCGAGATTTTTTGTTATTATCACATTTAGAAAATTAATATTGATCGTTATGTACCAAAAAAGTTAAAAACAAGTCTCCAGAAGACTATATTTTTCCCGTTTGAAAATCATTTCTATTTGTTCGTAACTCACGCAAATGTAAACAAAGTCACGACGGAACATCTGTGTAATAGGGAGTCTGTGGTTGAGACATGATTACATTATTGTTTTCGGCCAAAAAATTACGAACATGGGCGGGACAGAAAACTGCTGTATCGCTAAATGCGTATAAATACCTAATATGAAACTGGTATTTTACGCTGGAAAACCAACCTAGCTAACCTAACTTAACCTAACCTAGGTGAAAATCATCGAAAGTCCTTTGCCTGATGGAGTTGGCAAATAGTGCGGGACTTTAACCCGCTAAAACACCTCTACACTGGTCCATTCAGCCCTGTGGGACCACCTTTAGGTATTACTTCACGGGGTGGGGAAGATCTTCACGATCCATCTCTAACCAACATTTCTTCGTCGTAAGTTATCTTTCTCACACAATTCGGTCATAATGGACCTCATTAGCGTCGCTATACATTGCCAATTACTTTGTGAAGATAGCATGAAACCAACTAAGTTGTCCGGAGTCAAAACAACTCCTAGCGATTCCTCCAACTGCAGCCTCAGATTTGTAAACCGAGGACATTCAAACAATACATGTTCTGCATCCTTCACAAAATATTTACAATTTGGGCAAAACGGGTCTGTCTCTCGGCCGATGCGGTGTAGGTAGTATTTGAAGCTACCATGGCCACTCAGCATTTGCGACAAGAAGTAGTCCAATTCTCCACGTGTTCTATTCAGCCATACTCTTAAATTGGGAATTAATCGGCACGTCCATCGCCCATCACTGGATGTCGTTCACCTGTTTTGCCAATCGTGGATGGATTTGTCCTCGCAATTTTTTGGGCCTCCGCATGGGTCATATTTGGTGACGTTGACTGCACATCGTTAGCATATTTTGTTTCATTAGCAAGCAGATCAATAGGTATCATGTTTGCCATCACCAATGCCGCCGCATCCGATATCGTCCGATAAGCTGAACATACTCGTAGTGCCGCCAACCTATATACTGGAGCGATTTCATCTCTATATGATTGGTATTTCATCGACTGAGACCACGCTGGAGCTGCACACAGGATGACATTTCTGACAACCCCTGCTAAAAGCCTCCGTTGGGAGTACTTTGGGCCTCTAATGTTTGGCATTAATCGAGATAAACGTCGTTCTAGCTTTTTCACTAATGTAGGTCAGGTGAGGTTTGAATGACAGTCTCATATCGTTCAGCACTCCAAGATACATTAGATATGGTTTGGAGCGTATAGAACAATTACCAACTATAATTTGTATCTCCTCCATCACTTTGCGGCTACTAATCAAAACGACTTCCGTCTTGTGTTCTGCCAACGTTAAACCTGCTTTGTTAAGCCAGGATTGTACCAATTTAACGCTTGAATTCGTTACCGTTTCTGCTTCTCCCAGGTATTTTGCCACTATCACTAGCGCAATATCATCCGCAAAACCAAGAGTCTTAGCATTGTCTGGTAGATGTAGTCTCAGTATACCATCGTACATCAGGTTCCATAATAATGGTCCAAGCACCGAACCCTGTGGAACACCTCCTGTTACCTTGTAGTCCTCGGACCCTCGTCAGTATCATAAGACAGATATCTATTTCTTAAGTAGTCCTTGACAATTTCCACGAGATAGGATGGAGTATCGATACGTTGCAACGCATATACAATTTCATCCCATTTTGCAGTGTTGAAAGCATTTTTCACGTCCAGTGTCACAACAACGCAGTATTCTTTTCCGCCGTGTTTTCCACCTTTTCCTTGTATAGCAGTCGCAGCTGTATTCACTACTATTTTTATTGCATCCATTGTAGACTTGCGTTTCCTGAATCCAAATTGGAATTCTGATAGGCCATCAATGCATTCAATATGCTCTTCTAGTCGTCCACATATTAGACCTTCCAATAATTTACCACACGTATCAATCATGCACAATGGTCGGTAGGATGATGGGTTTTCCGCGGGTTTCTTGTCCTTAGGTATAAGTACTAGTTTCTGTCTTTTCCATATTTTAGGGAAGGATCCTCCTTGCAAGCATGTGTTCATTAACAGCGTTACTTGGTTCGGGTAAGTGTTAACGAGTTCCCTTAGTACTCGGTTGGGGATTCCATCAGGAACCGGTGATTTTTTATCCTTCAACCTTGAAATTACTTTTAAAACTTCAGGAACTGCTACAGGTGAATCTGGTACAGCGCTGGTATGATCCATGCAGTAAGGAGGCGTCTGTTCTGGAAAAAGATGTTTACCAATCCTATCGAGAACAGCGACTTCTTTCGGTGGCGATGCATTTAAGCATTTAAGCTTCTTCTTAACAATTTTATATGCTAGTCCCCATGGGTTTGAGTCTAGGTCGTCGCATATTTCCAAGAAACACTGTCTTTTGCTTCTTTTTATAGCCTGGCTCAGAATTTTCTTTTTTGACTTATACACTTGGTGATGAGTTTGGTTTGTTTGACGTCCTCTTGATCTGGTATACAATCTTCGGGCTCTTATACACTCCCCACGCAACATTGCTATCTCTTCATTCCACCAATATACGGGTGGTTTATTTTCCCTGCTTCCTCTCCTGGTCATTGAGATATCACATGCCCGGATAATTTGGCCAATGCATTGCTCTGCCATGTTTTCTGGTGATCCACTGAGGGTCAAATCTTCCACAGCTGCACAAAATACGTCCTTGTCAAATGTGCTAAGCTTCCAACCTCTCCCAGTAGAGATGACGGTGGGTGGCGTAGAATGCTCGGATATATTAATTATGATCGCGCGATGGTCGCTGTGCGTATAGATATCAGACACACTCCAGTTTGTTCGCATCGTAATATTATTGCTTGCAAAAGCAATGTCTATTACGGAACCTCTTCCATTACGACTGAAAGTATGCTCGTTTCCAGAGTTTAGTAGGAGCACTCCAAGCCCTGCAAAAGCCTCAAGTAGGAGGTTGCCCCTTGCATTCGTTCTTGGGCAACCCCATTCAATTGCCCATGCATTAAAGTCTCCCGCAATTATTACATTATTCTTGGTTCTTGCATCAGAAACTAGATTATCAATAATATTTCCGTATTCCTGTATGGACAAGCTTGGTGGAATATAACAGCTGTAAATGGTTATCCCCGAAACAGAACAACGTACATATCCGCCAGGTGCAACCGTTCCTGCATTTTGCAGCATTAATCCGCTTACGCTCCATATCGCCGAGGTTTTTGAAACATCTGTAAGCCAGCATGATGTATCTTGATGATGATAGGGTTCGCTTAGGAGAGCAATGTCTATATTCTGCTCACGTACGCTTTGTTTTAGAAGTTCCTGAGCTGCACTACAGTGGTTCAAGTTTAATTGAAGTAATTTCATGCAGTTATTTCATTTTTTGTACGGCCTCTCTGTATCGGGGGCAATTTTTGTCTCCCGTTGAGTGACTTTTTATTATGTCCTTGCACAGTAAACATTTTGGCATATTTTTGCATGTTTTAGCTTTATGCCCTTCCATACCATATCTTAGACATTTGCCAGAGTAGTCATGCACGCTATTACATTTAGAAGCTAAATGTCCAAAATCAAAACATCTCAGACATTTTCTAGGAATTTTCTTCTCTCTTATTCTACATATTGACCATTCTATACGGACTTTCGTAGCTTTTATCAATGACCTTGCCAAGGCAGCATTTAGCGCAAGTGTAGCCGTTTGAGTTCCGTCATAAGCTTTACGCACAGATTTTATTGCTGTTACATGCAACGATTTTAATTCCGGGAAGGCTTTTATTAGATCTCGATGAATCTCATCCTTGCCAGTGGTTTCCTCTATATCCTTAATTTCAATATAAGTTTCGTGTGTCAACACCCGTACCTGTGCTTGTGATCCCAAAACCTCCTCAATGTTTTGCTTGAATTCGCCAGTATTTTGGTGTGCCGATTTGTTTAGCTTTATTTTACGATTTTAATTCCGGGAAGGCTTTTATTAGATCTCGATGAATCTCATCCTTGCCAGTGGTTTCCTCTATATCCTTAATTTCAATATAAGTTTCGTGTGTCAACACCCGTACCTGTGCTTGTGATCCCAAAACCTCCTCAATGTTTTGCTTGAATTCGCCAGTATTTTGGTGTGCCGATTTGTTTAGCTCAAACAGTAGCTCACCTTTAGCCGTTCTTCGTATTTTCCTAACATTTTGTCCCAATACGACCAGTTTTGGCTCACTCTTAACTTTTCTAAGTATATCCGCATAAGATAGTCCACCAACTTCTTTGATGACAAGGGCATCAGGGCGGATCGGCCGTTGTTTCTTTCTCTTACGGGCTTTAGCTCTAACTCTCGTCCATTCAGGTACCACACCGCTTGTACTAGCACCGTTGGATGGAGGTACCGGAGTGATTGTTTCAACGTTTGCCACATTGTGTACCACGGTCAATTTATTTGGATTGTCCACTTTTTTCTTCTTAGACCTATTGCCTATAGGACTCGCGCCAGTCGTGCTGTCCCTTGTTCTCTTTGGTGTTTGTGACAAGGACGAAACTGGATCAGGCACTATATCCTTCAAAATTCCAGGTCCTTTTGGTGTCTGGTTTTGCTTTTGGGTTTTATCTCCAGTGACTAATTCTTCTGACGCATTCAGAAACATCGCCTGTATTTCTCGTGTTATTGACACAATCTCCTTGTGAACATTGGTCCGTCCTTTAACGAATTCAACTAGCACATTTATTTTTTCTCCTAGTTTAGACATGCTACTCTTAGGTTGGTTAGCCTTTACATTCAGTCCATCGTTTGCTAGTCCTCCGTTAGATGAATTTGGAGGTGTTCTCGCCATCAAACTGCTTCTACCGAATGGGTTTGCCATCGGTGTTGCTTTCATTGCAGTACTGCCATTGACTGCTGCCATATCATTTTGATATATATTATTGTTATTTTGGTTTCCATTCCAGTCGCATGATCTCGACGACCGGGAGCCTGCATGGTCGCCCCCTACTGCCGCCGGTACTGGGTTATTAACTCCCTGCACCGTAAGTTTTATACTTTCTACTGACTTTTCCATGTTGGATTTTCTGTCAGGGTTCCTACCCTTATCGTTTTATACCTCCGCCATGTTATTTTCATACAGCCGCCCCTAACATGGGAACAGACGCCGATCAGGAAGCCGCCCAATTATGGGCAAGTCACTCCCGGATTTTGTAAACTAGGGTACCACGGGGACGTCACACCCCTGATTGCACCTCTCTAGAGAGCACCCTTGTGGGGGATACTTATTTAATGGCGGCATCCTTACGCCATGTCACAGAGCCTTCTTCGAGCATATGTACCTTTTTATAGTACGCTCTCGGACTCTGCCGCTCTTGGTCGGGGACTGCTTATCAATCGCAGCAAACCTACATATCTGTAGGCTGTCCGGCTATCCACCACCTGCCGACCCCCCTAGTAGCCTGAGCTTAGCACTAGGAACTTAACCTAACCTAACCTAACCTAACCTAACCTAACCTAACCTAACCTAACCTAACCTAACCTAACCTAACCTAACCTAACCTAACCTAACCTAACCTAACCTAACCTAACCTAACCTAACCTAACCTAATTTAACCTAACCTAACCTAACCTAACTTAATTTAACCTAACTTAATTTAACTTAACCTAATTTAACCTAACCTAACCTAACCTAACCTAACCTAACCTAACCTAACCTAACCTAACCTAACCTAACCTAACCTAACCTAACCTAACCTAACCTAACCTAACCTAACCTAACATAACCAAACCTAACCTAACATAACCTAACCTAACCTAACCTAACCTAACGTAACGTAACGTAACATAACCTAACCTAACCTAACCTAACCTAACCTAACCTAACCTAACCTAACCTAACCTAACCTAACCTAACCTAACCTAACCTAACCTAACCTAACCTAACCTAACCTAACCTAACCTAACCTAACCTAACCTAACCTAACCTAACCTAACCTAACCTAACCTAACCTAACCTAACCTAACCTAACCTTACCTAACTACTTAACTTAGAACTAACATTTTTCTATCCAATCAATATCTTGCCTACAGTATGGGTAAATCCGCGGTCACCGAACTGCATGATCTAGTCAGCGCTCTTGAAAGATCTGCCTCTTTTTCTTAAGGAATACAAAATAGAAGCTTTCTTAGTTATAGAGAAGATATTTAAAAACATACTTATAAATGCAGCCGTAATAGTTATTGTTTTGCCAACTCTGGGGGTTGATAACAATATATGAACTGTTTATTTTGAAAGTGGCGTAAACACCATTCTGTTTTGAAGATTATTATCGTTAAAAGGCTATGTGAATATTAGATGTATGTATATTATTTGCATTCAGTTCATCTCAAGACTTCAATGTTTCTATATTAAGTGATAGTTTTCGCATTTTAGTTTTATTAACCCCCTTTTTCTAATGGTGAATCGAGTAAAACAGAATGGCGTTTACGCCACTTTCAAAATAAACAGTTCACATGAAGGTTCATTCATAACCTTATGATTACAGGAGAGCTTTGTGTCTTTGTTGCATTGCAGATGACGTGGCAATAGGGCTTTGATGAAAGTTTCTGGGTACTCGTACAGACATCCTACAACAGGTCTTTCATACCACCGCAAGATGCGCTTCCGATGGTGCGAACGCGAACAAGACAGAACTAGTTCTTTTAAGCAGGAGATATAAGGTACCAAAAGTTGTAGCTGACTTCCTTGAAATTCCCTTCTGCGAAGCCGAAAAATACTTCGGTATTTTACACGACAGTAATTTAAGCTTCAAATCCAACATTCTGGAAAGAGCAAAGGGCTGTTGGCTGTATCGCTGTAAAAGGGCAATAGGAAAACGATGATGTCAGAACCATATAATTTGTTGGGAGTAGTGATACCGTAATGCTGTATGGCAGTGTCGGAATGGACTTAACACTCGTGTATGCCACGGTGTCACAATTTACCATCTAATTAAGCAAACTGAAAGTCTTGAGATATGACAGAAGCTGCGTTGACGAAGAGGAGACGAAATCTGTTTCCCGTTCTCTCAACGCAAGGTACTAAGAAAATCGCATATTTTCACTTCCGTCTCTGTGATATAAAAATGGATTAAGTGATCCTGACATACAGATTGTCACTTTACTTCACAAGTCTAAGCCTCAAGAATCTGTGCCCCAATGACATCCCTCCTGAGCTGTGGGCACATTACATCTGCATTAATTCGTCAAAATTTAAGTACCGAATTTTGGATTTTGCTACACTGTTATGAGATTTATGAGTTCCCGAACCATTTATTCGGCTATATTATAGCGTACCACAAAACCCGACGCCTTTCAAATTACTTGTCGACATTTTGACTCTCCACTACCACTTCGACCCCGAACGTATATTATTTACTGAAAAATCGCAACAAGAAAAAAAGGTCTGCACTGTCCTCTTCAATTATTTGATGCTTTAAGAAACAAATCAATTTTTCTTATTCCACATCTACCCTTTGCCACATTCTGAGAAAGTGTACAAAGTTTATGGCCATAAATTGTTCATCATCATCCGCGCCGGCATCAACTGCTCAACGTTTTAAAGCGGATCAACTCAGCTGGGGCGTTAGCAATAAAATAAAGAAGAGTACTAAAACGCAATGCATCCAATGATGGGTCTTTGGCGAAATTCTGCAGACGGACAGTTTCCATGTTTCATGTTTGGTCATAATCATTTCATGGCATTTCAACGCTTTGTATGAGCTTTCCTTCGTTTTTTTGCATCTTAGTTTGGACTGGTTGGCGAGTCCTGTCGACTGGCTGGATGTTGGGGGAGATTGATCATCATCGCCATCATCATTGTTTTTAAATGTTTTATTAATTCGCTTTTTTACACTCAGATTATCTTTTAATTTGTAGTTTTACGTATTGCAAAAGTATTCTTTGGCATAGTGAAAGAGTGAGAGATGCAAACGGCGGATATTGGCTACAGAGACGGATGCAGCCACAAACACTTTTTCTCTGTGGCTGCATTCGTCCTGCCGTGTATAGTCTGGCTGTCCGTCCGTCCGTCCATTTGTCTGTTTGCCATCAGTACTTCGGGATTTTTTCTGTTTTTTGAGGGGGTGTTTTAAATTATTCAATAACGCAATTTTTTATCGCAAACGAACAGTTTTTTGTGAAGTTTTCGATATTTTTATTTTGCTTCGTTCACTTCGATACGATTCGTTTCTTTTGCTGCCCTGTCTCCGTTGAGGCATGTGATGAGATTTCCCCCCGGTTTGGTCTGCGCAATCAATGAAAGATTTTATGTAAATATATTTCGGCATTATTATTGTATATTGTGAAAATGAGTTATAATTTTCTCATTGCATTCTGTCCTTTTTTGTTTGATTGCAGATTAAGAAGGATTCGTTCGTGTGCGCACATGAAATGCCCGGTAATTTAAGGTAAGTGCAGCGATTATTATTTGTGTATTGGAAAATAGTATTAACAATAATCATTTCTGACGTTTAATGATTTTCAATTGAAGCAGCACAATTTTGGGCTTAAAGAGGATTTAACAAAATTGCTCTCAAAGTCTTTACGATTTAAGACTAGCTACATTAATTTTTACATAAAAGAAGCCGAGAAATATTTGGAGTTTTAAATTTGTTTAATCCTCTTAAATGTGCTTCCATTAAAGGTATTCAGAAAATTGCTTTACAAGAGTGTGAATAATGTTTGAACATTATATTTAAATTGAAGTAAAAGTGAATTAGGTTTTGACTGGACCAAACTCATGTAAATAAATCTCATTCGTTGTAACCGACTGAAGTATACTATATTATTTATTTATATGAATCACAATACAGTGAATTAGAAGTAAATTTATATTTTAATTTTAAGGTCCTGGGAAAGGCCGGGTTACAAAGTCCTTATGGCTAAATGTTTGCAGCGACCGACCAGAGCCTCTGGCGGGAATCGAACACACTACCCCCAAACTTATAGGCGTGTACGCTACCAACTCGCCTACTGAGGCGCTCAATTTGATATGACTTATTTTTGGTAAAAATTTTGAATTTTTTTAGCAAAATTAAAAATGACTGTATTTCCTTAATTAAGCCTCCTAGACGGAAAAGAACAATAATTTGATATCACTTATAATTTTGAATTTTCTTAGCAAAACTTAAAATGGCTGTATTTCCTTAAATAATCCTCCTAGACGGAAAAGAACAATAATTTGATGACTTATTTTTTGTCAACATTTTGAATTTTCTTATTTCCTTAAATATGCCTCATAGACGGAAAAGAACAATAATTTGATATCACCTATTTTTGGTGAAGGACGGTAAATATATCTCGGACGGTAATATAGTAGTACACGCATAGAAAGGAATTCGTTTCTGTGAAACGAAATTTTAGACAACTACAATTCTCGTTTGCAGGAACTGAAATTTCTTTTGTTGTGACAGAACATTTTTTCGCGTAAACATTTGTTTGTTCTGACCAAAACAAATTTCAGTTGTCGTAAACGAGAATTGTAGTTGTCTAATATTTCGTTTCGCAGAAACGAATTTTTTCTTTGCGTGTAGCTGAGGTAACGCAGGCCTCCCTCCTCAATCCAGTGATCTTCAATATTCTTCTGCGCAATATTCCGAAACAACCTACGGGTGATTTGCTTTTGATCTACCCAGACGATATACTCGTTGCCTCTTCGGGACCTCTAGCTTTATCTGTAAGATCTACGAGTATGATAAATACTTATCTTATAGAATTATTGAACTATTTAGAAAGATGATGAGCCAGTTTTAATGTATAGAAATTAAATAGCCACATATTTAAAGACAGGCGTACGCCCCTTTGTCCTAATGCGAAGACATATCGATACCTTCATTTCAAAGTATGCTCATACAAATTTAAAATTTCCATTAAACTTTGATCGTCTCTTCTGAAAAACTAACTGTTTCGATTTAGGATACTTTGGGATACGTTAGTTTCCTTTGAAAGACGCATCCTGATGATATGACTCGGTCTTCGGGCAACCATCGCGTGTGACGGAGTTATTCAGTATCTTGAAAGCTCTTTCTCTCTAGACTTTAGTTTACGCAGACTATACAACGCTCTTTGAACTTTGGAAACAACACACGTATAGCCATATGGGTAAAAGCCTCTAGAAAAATATTAGCACATACAAAATTTGGTGTCAATCACTCACATGGGCCGAGAGTTATCGTGCGTTGCACCCAGACAGACAGACATAGCTCAAATGACCTAAATGGTCCTGAAAAGGATTTTTGTCAAACATACATTGGGTATTAGGTCACTGCTTCGATGTGTTAAACTTTTGGCCCATCGCAAATAATATATGTATATATAGGGTGTTCCATTTCGAGGTTCCCTACTTTTTTAAAGAAAAAAACACAAAATTTCAAATTGAACGGGAATGTTTATTATTATTTGAAAGAACATTCTTTGGCATTTATTTTTTGAAGATTATGTCTATCAAATGTTGGCCGAGGCTACGTCTCAGATGGTGCATCCGTTGAGTCCAATTTTCGATGACTCGATTATGTTGACCATAAGTTGAGCGAAGTGCACGAAACACATTCCTCACAGAACGTGAATTTTCGTAATAAAGTTGAACGATTTGTAAACGTTGTTCAGGCGTAAGTCTTTCTGTTTAGCGCTCTGGCGTTTTTTTGCCTTCCAAAATTAAAATTCCACTTGGTTAAAATTTAAATTTCGATTTCTAGGGTTTTATTGTAATTCAATATTTCTTTTCGATTTGTGTAAAATATGTACATGAGTGTGTGTGTAAATGTAAGTGGCGTATGTTTAACTAACTCTGTTTTCAATTTATTCACAAATTCATTTCATTTAAATGTATAAACTTGGGTCGTTTTTGTTCTCTATGGTTCTTGATTTTTAGTTAAGGAAAAACTTTCAATTGTTAACACTTATATATTATTTGGCACAATTCACTTTATCACGGGGGAGAGGCGCACGAGTTTAGTTAAAGGATCGGTAAAAGACTGATTACTTGTGCTAGCCATCTATCTCTTCTAAGCTCACTTAACGACTTTCGTTAAGCTACAGATGGCAAGCGACAAGTAAACAAACAAATAAGCAAAAGGGAAATTAGAGTAATGAGTGCATGTTATGAGTGCTTTAGAGTGATGAGTGCATAGGTTACGCATGTATGGGCATATAAATGCATTCGCATTTATACACCTACACATATAATGCCGCGCAGTAGTGGAAGTTTCACACTGATGTTCAAAAGTGCGGTGTCACCTTTGAACATTCTCCCCCCCCGTGATATAGTGTAGATTATTCTATCTAAAACTAGCTTAATCTAAAACTTCAGCTCATGTGGCTCCGGTGGATGAAAACCCCATCCAGTTTTTGGGCCTGTCAAGGATCCAAGGCTTGAGAATATAATGTTGATGGAAATGCGATGGTGGGTCTTAGTAGGGTCGAAGTTGTAGGGTACTGGATACCACAGCATCTGTCTTCAGGGAATATGGGCTGACATCGTGTCGTATAACGGTACTTCGTGAGTTGGATGAGTTCCGACTCGGGGTTGGGCTAGGCAATTGAGAAACCATATCTAGGATTGAAGAGATGTGAGTACCAAGTTCTTTTACAAATAAATAGAGTGTTAGTCAATCTGAAAATAGTTTGACGATTTTCGTTATCGGTCGACTAATTACACCGTTAGCTGTCCGAATGTCAACGACCCTAATGTTGTTATCAGTTCCTCGGTAAGTTTTTCCTATACGGCCTAATTTCCATTCAGTCGGGGCCAATCTCTCATCTTTAATTACAATCAAATCGTCTTCCTTTAAATTTTCTGTTTGACACTTCCACTTATATCGACGATGTAGCTCATTCAAATACTCAGTTTTCCATCTTTGGCAAAAATATTGAGAGATAATCTTCAATCGTTTCCATCGATTGGCAAGGGTGATGTTTCCGTCTGAAACATCTGGTTCCGCTGGGGTCAAAATGGAGGTACCTATCAGAAAATGAGCTGGGGTAAGAGGATTTAAGTCGGAAGGGTCGTCGCTGGCTGGACTTAGGGGTCGAGAATTAAGACAGGCCTCAATTCTCGCTAAAATGGTCGAGAATTCCTCAAAGGTAAAATTCATTTGCGGTATAAATTTTCGTAGATGTGTTTTGAATGATTTAACTCCCGCCTCCCATAATCCTCCCATATGAGGGGCAGCGGGAGGAATAAAACTCCATTCTAAATTTTGATAAACATTGTTCTGGGTGGCGTCCGTTTGCAGATTCTTCATAAACTCTAGCCTGCGCAATCAATGAAAGATTTTATGTAAATATATTTCGGCATTATTATTGTATATTGTGAAAATGAGTTATAATTTTCTCATTGCATTCTGTCCTTTTTTGTTTGATTGCAGATTAAGAAGGATTCGTTCGTGTGCGCACATGAAATGCCCGGTAATTTAAGGTAAGTGCAGCGATTATTATTTGTGTATTGGAAAATAGTATTAACAATAATCATTTCTGACGTTTAATGATTTTCAATTGAAGCAGCACAATTTTGGGCTTAAAGAGGATTTAACAAAATTGCTCTCAAAGTCTTTACGATTTAAGACTAGCTACATTAATTTTTACATAAAAGAAGCCGAGAAATATTTGGAGTTTTAAATTTGTTTAATCCTCTTAAATGTGCTTCCATTAAAGGTATTCAGAAAATTGCTTTACAAGAGTGTGAATAATGTTTGAACATTATATTTAAATTGAAGTAAAAGTGAATTAGGTTTTGACTGGACCAAACTCATGTAAATAAATCTCATTCGTTGTAACCGACTGAAGTATACTATATTATTTATTTATATGAATCACAATACAGTGAATTAGAAGTAAATTTATATTTTAATTTTAAGGTCCTGGGAAAGGCCGGGTTACAAAGTCCTTATGGCTAAATGTTTGCAGCGACCGACCAGAGCCTCTGGCGGGAATCGAACACACTACCCCCAAACTTATAGGCGTGTACGCTACCAACTCGCCTACTGAGGCGCTCAATTTGATATGACTTATTTTTGGTAAAAATTTTGAATTTTTTTAGCAAAATTAAAAATGACTGTATTTCCTTAATTAAGCCTCCTAGACGGAAAAGAACAATAATTTGATATCACTTATAATTTTGAATTTTCTTAGCAAAACTTAAAATGGCTGTATTTCCTTAAATAATCCTCCTAGACGGAAAAGAACAATAATTTGATGACTTATTTTTTGTCAACATTTTGAATTTTCTTATTTCCTTAAATATGCCTCATAGACGGAAAAGAACAATAATTTGATATCACCTATTTTTGGTGAAGGACGGTAAATATATCTCGGACGGTAATATAGTAGTACACGCATAGAAAGGAATTCGTTTCTGTGAAACGAAATTTTAGACAACTACAATTCTCGTTTGCAGGAACTGAAATTTCTTTTGTTGTGACAGAACATTTTTTCGCGTAAACATTTGTTTGTTCTGACCAAAACAAATTTCAGTTGTCGTAAACGAGAATTGTAGTTGTCTAATATTTCGTTTCGCAGAAACGAATTTTTTCTTTGCGTGTAGCTGAGGTAACGCAGGCCTCCCTCCTCAATCCAGTGATCTTCAATATTCTTCTGCGCAATATTCCGAAACAACCTACGGGTGATTTGCTTTTGATCTACCCAGACGATATACTCGTTGCCTCTTCGGGACCTCTAGCTTTATCTGTAAGATCTACGAGTATGATAAATACTTATCTTATAGAATTATTGAACTATTTAGAAAGATGATGAGCCAGTTTTAATGTATAGAAATTAAATAGCCACATATTTAAAGACAGGCGTACGCCCCTTTGTCCTAATGCGAAGACATATCGATACCTTCATTTCAAAGTATGCTCATACAAATTTAAAATTTCCATTAAACTTTGATCGTCTCTTCTGAAAAACTAACTGTTTCGATTTAGGATACTTTGGGATACGTTAGTTTCCTTTGAAAGACGCATCCTGATGATATGACTCGGTCTTCGGGCAACCATCGCGTGTGACGGAGTTATTCAGTATCTTGAAAGCTCTTTCTCTCTAGACTTTAGTTTACGCAGACTATACAACGCTCTTTGAACTTTGGAAACAACACACGTATAGCCATATGGGTAAAAGCCTCTAGAAAAATATTAGCACATACAAAATTTGGTGTCAATCACTCACATGGGCCGAGAGTTATCGTGCGTTGCACCCAGACAGACAGACATAGCTCAAATGACCTAAATGGTCCTGAAAAGGATTTTTGTCAAACATACATTGGGTATTAGGTCACTGCTTCGATGTGTTAAACTTTTGGCCCATCGCAAATAATATATGTATATATAGGGTGTTCCATTTCGAGGTTCCCTACTTTTTTAAAGAAAAAAACACAAAATTTCAAATTGAACGGGAATGTTTATTATTATTTGAAAGAACATTCTTTGGCATTTATTTTTTGAAGATTATGTCTATCAAATGTTGGCCGAGGCTACGTCTCAGATGGTGCATCCGTTGAGTCCAATTTTCGATGACTCGATTATGTTGACCATAAGTTGAGCGAAGTGCACGAAACACATTCCTCACAGAACGTGAATTTTCGTAATAAAGTTGAACGATTTGTAAACGTTGTTCAGGCGTAAGTCTTTCTGTTTAGCGCTCTGGCGTTTTTTTGCCTTCCAAAATTAAAATTCCACTTGGTTAAAATTTAAATTTCGATTTCTAGGGTTTTATTGTAATTCAATATTTCTTTTCGATTTGTGTAAAATATGTACATGAGTGTGTGTGTAAATGTAAGTGGCGTATGTTTAACTAACTCTGTTTTCAATTTATTCACAAATTCATTTCATTTAAATGTATAAACTTGGGTCGTTTTTGTTCTCTATGGTTCTTGATTTTTAGTTAAGGAAAAACTTTCAATTGTTAACACTTATATATTATTTGGCACAATTCACTTTATCACGGGGGAGAGGCGCACGAGTTTAGTTAAAGGATCGGTAAAAGACTGATTACTTGTGCTAGCCATCTATCTCTTCTAAGCTCACTTAACGACTTTCGTTAAGCTACAGATGGCAAGCGACAAGTAAACAAACAAATAAGCAAAAGGGAAATTAGAGTAATGAGTGCATGTTATGAGTGCTTTAGAGTGATGAGTGCATAGGTTACGCATGTATGGGCATATAAATGCATTCGCATTTATACACCTACACATATAATGCCGCGCAGTAGTGGAAGTTTCACACTGATGTTCAAAAGTGCGGTGTCACCTTTGAACATTCTCCCCCCCCGTGATATAGTGTAGATTATTCTATCTAAAACTAGCTTAATCTAAAACTTCAGCTCATGTGGCTCCGGTGGATGAAAACCCCATCCAGTTTTTGGGCCTGTCAAGGATCCAAGGCTTGAGAATATAATGTTGATGGAAATGCGATGGTGGGTCTTAGTAGGGTCGAAGTTGTAGGGTACTGGATACCACAGCATCTGTCTTCAGGGAATATGGGCTGACATCGTGTCGTATAACGGTACTTCGTGAGTTGGATGAGTTCCGACTCGGGGTTGGGCTAGGCAATTGAGAAACCATATCTAGGATTGAAGAGATGTGAGTACCAAGTTCTTTTACAAATAAATAGAGTGTTAGTCAATCTGAAAATAGTTTGACGATTTTCGTTATCGGTCGACTAATTACACCGTTAGCTGTCCGAATGTCAACGACCCTAATGTTGTTATCAGTTCCTCGGTAAGTTTTTCCTATACGGCCTAATTTCCATTCAGTCGGGGCCAATCTCTCATCTTTAATTACAATCAAATCGTCTTCCTTTAAATTTTCTGTTTGACACTTCCACTTATATCGACGATGTAGCTCATTCAAATACTCAGTTTTCCATCTTTGGCAAAAATATTGAGAGATAATCTTCAATCGTTTCCATCGATTGGCAAGGGTGATGTTTCCGTCTGAAACATCTGGTTCCGCTGGGGTCAAAATGGAGGTACCTATCAGAAAATGAGCTGGGGTAAGAGGATTTAAGTCGGAAGGGTCGTCGCTGGCTGGACTTAGGGGTCGAGAATTAAGACAGGCCTCAATTCTCGCTAAAATGGTCGAGAATTCCTCAAAGGTAAAATTCATTTGCGGTATAAATTTTCGTAGATGTGTTTTGAATGATTTAACTCCCGCCTCCCATAATCCTCCCATATGAGGGGCAGCGGGAGGAATAAAACTCCATTCTAAATTTTGATAAACATTGTTCTGGGTGGCGTCCGTTTGCAGATTCTTCATAAACTCTAGCCTATCTTTTTTTATTAATTCTGCTGCTCCTACAAAATTAGTCCCATTATCTGAGTAGATCTTGGCTGGACTTCCTCGTCGCCCAATAAAGCGAGATAAAGCAGCTAAAAAGGATTGAGTTGACAGATCACTAGTGGGTTCTAAGTGAATGGCTTTTGTGGAAAAGCAAACGAAGACGCAAACATAACCCTTTGTTATTAAACAAGCTCTTCCTGTAAAATTCTTTATGTTGAAGGGTCCTGCAAAATCTACTCCTGTGTTGGTAAAAGGTCGAGTCAGCATAGTTCGCTGGGGCGGAAGTGAGGCCATAATTTGCGTTTGAGTCTGGTGTTTATACAAAACACAAGATCGACAATTATGAATTACCTTCTTGATTAAGGGCTTCAATTTAAATATCCAGAATTCAGACCTGATTACTCGAGTCATGAGTTGATTTCCGCCATGCATCGTAATTTTGTGAACAAATTCTACTAACAAAAAGGCTAATCTCGATTCGTATGGGATAAGAATGGGATGGCGCACGTTATATGTAAGTGCTGGGGACTGAACAAGGCGGCCATTTGCCCTAATGATTCCTTTTGAATCAATGAATGGATTGAGAGATAAAAGACTGCTACTCGGTGAGAGTCTTTTCTTTTGGGTTAACGCTAAATACTCCTCTGTGAAATAATGTTTTTGTGTTAAAACAATAAGACGATCTTTGATATCTTGGATTTCACCATGGGTGATTTCTGCCGAAGAAATTCTAAGTCGGGTCCGATTGACGCCGGTATTTCTCCAAAAACGAATTGCAAATGCTAAGACTTTATATGCTCTTGATAGAGAAGAAAATCTATCCAAAGGATCTTCAACTGTTGTGGTCGCGAAAACTTTAACTGCTTTTGCTTCTAACTCTGTGTCGCTCATAATGTCGTGTCTAGGCCATCGGTCCTTTGGAAACTTCAGCCATTGGGGTCCAGTCCACCACAAATGATGTGACTGCAAATCATTTGGCGAACATCCTCGACTGGCTACATCAGCTGGGTTGCTTTCTGAATCTATGTGCTTCCAATTTTCGTTGCCTACATTATCTAAAATATCTGAAATTCTATTTCCTACAAAGGCACTCCATGAACACGGGGGTTTTTTGAGCCATGCTAACACAATTGTTGAGTCAGTCCAAAAGTGAGTTGAAATATTTTCAATTTGTAGGTTGGGAACCACCGCTGTGGTTAATTTTGCTAAGAGAACGGCTCCGCATAATTCTAATCTAGGCAGAGATATTTTTTTGATGGGTGCTACTCGCGTTTTCGCTGCCAAAAGAAACGTGTCGACTGTTTGATCTAAATGTTCTACTCTAACATAAAGAGTCGCGGCATAAGCGCTTTCTGAAGCGTCACAAAAACCATGTACTTCAATTTTACTTGAGGGTTTGAATCTGATCCACCTAGGTACTGAAACGGAATCTATTGAAGGACAATTTTTAATGAAATTCTTCCAATTCATTCGAGTTATGGGCTTCAACGCGTCGTCCCAATCTACTTTATCCAGCCAGACTTGTTGCATGATAAGCTTTGCTACGATGATTACTGGAGCCAACCATCCACATGGGTCAAAAAATTTGGCAATTGTTGAAAGGACTTCTCGTTTGGTGCATAATTCCCTTTCTTCCGTGGGTGGTGAGGTGAACGTAAAGTTATCAGCCGAAATGTTCCATCGGATACCTAGAGTCTTCGTTGAAGTTCCTTCCGAAATATCCAACCAATTGACCGGCAAGAGTGAGTCAGGTGGCAGATCGCGAAGTAGATTGGGGTCGTTTGAACTCCATTTTCTCAATTCAAAACCTGCTGAGTCCATGGCTGCTACTAATTCTTTCATAGACTTAAGGGATTCTTCTACAGTGTGACCTCCAGCTAAAACGTCGTCGACGTATAAATTTTGTTTTATAATTTCCGAACCTAATGGGTATGTTTCTTTAACATCTTCTGCCAATTGAATTAGGGTCCTAAGAGCTAGAAATGGGGCGCAATTAATTCCGAAAGTGACTGTCGAAAGTTCAAAGTCTTCAACTGGGTCATTTGCTGATTTTCTAAAAAGAATTCTTTGAAATGGGGCCTGACTTGGGTCGATTTGTATTTGACGATACATTTTGGTAACGTCCGCGTTGAATACATATCTAAAAAACCTCCATTTTAAAATCTGCAATACTAAATCCTGTTGAAGAATTGGCCCTGGATGTAAAATGTCATTAAGACTTTTCCTATTTGATGTGGGACTTGACGCATTGAAAACTACCCTAAGTTTAGTAGTAACCCTATCTGGTTTAATAACTGCATGATGCGACAAATAGTAGTGAGGGGTCTTCTCGATTTCCTGGGGTCTCAGTTTCCGCATGTGTCCAAGTTCCAAATATTCCATTATCGCTGCGTCGTATTGAGATTTAATTTCGGGCGTTTTTTGCAACTTTCTTTCCATTCGATAGAATTGCGCCATCGCGATATTTCGAGATGCTCCAAGTTCAGCACAAGATTTGAACGGCATCGTGACAATATATCGTCCATCTTCATTTCTTCGCGTTGTATTTTTGAAATTTGTTTCGCAAAAGGTGTCTTCTGCTGACCTCAAAACTTTTTTTGGGGTCTCCTCCACCTCCCAAAAACGTGTGAGAATTTTCTCGATCGAAACTGTATTGTAAAGTGAAATTTTCCTATCATTTGTGTTTGATTTTTCAAGGGGTCCGCCCACTATCCAGCCAAAAACGGTGCTTTGCGCTAGTAAAGATCCTATAGATTTCATTGGAGCTCCTACTGTGTAAATTAAGGGTCCTATGTCTAAACCTATCAGAAGATCTATGGGTCGGCTTTCGTAAAAACGAGGATCTGCTAACTCGAGTTGAGTTGTTTCTCTATGTTGATTTTTATCTAGGGTGCGCGACGGCAAATTAGAAGGAAGGGACTTCAAAACGGGCGCCCAAACTTCTAATTCAAAACTAGGGTTTGTACGAGAACAAAGGTTAAAAAGACAAGCTTTTGTTGAAGTTTCTGAAACGGTTTCACTTAAACCGGTAACATGAACAAGATTCTTCCTAGTTGGAAGCTTCAATTGGTTTGTAATCTTCTCTGAAATAAATGTTGATTGAGATCCAGGGTCGATAATCGCTCGTGCGTCATGTCGCTGCCCTCTAGATTCAATTTGAACAATCGCTGTGAAGAGTAGTGTTTCTTTCGATTGCTGCTGGCTAAGTTGTGAATTTTCCTTGAGAGTTAGAGTCGTTATACTAGGAGTTTGAAAACTAGGTGTGGACTGTACACTAGGAGTGGATTGTACTAGGGTGGTTAGAGCTGCCGCACTGGTACTAGGTCGTACGTCATCTCTAACCGGTTGTGAATTTGTAGGTCGGGCCTCGTTACCCTTATGTAATAAAGTGTGATGTCTTTGATTACATTCCCTACACGTGAAACGACTCTTACAATCTCTTACAACATGATCCGAAGTGATGCAGTTGTAACAAAGATTGTGAAGTTTTACTAAGTGAATGCGATCATTCACGTTTTTCTCAAGGAATTGTGGACAATTACGTAACAAATGGTTTGCCTTACAAATTTGGCAACTCGGTCCATTTGTACGACTACTAGGTTGCGTAGATGTGCTAAATCTGTTGCTATTGTTGAATCTTCTTTGCGAACTTTGAGTCTGTTGCGCAACATTAGTTTGAAATGACTTAACCCTATTTTCCTTCCTACTATAATCGGGTCTAGGCTGATTATTTTTGGAGAAATGGGGCTTAATATTTCCTACAGATTCTAAAGTTTTGAATTTGTGCGTTAAAAATGCATTCAAATCTTTCCAAGACGGTAGTATGGAACAGTCTTCCAAACCGTTTTCAAATTCTTCTAAGAAATTTCTCGGCAGTTTCGTAGAAGTGAGGTAAACTAGAATTGGGTCCCACCCCTTTACATCTACCTTGAGTGTTTCTAGTGTCTGAACGCAACCATCAATAGTGCGTTGAAGTTTTTGGATCGAGGATCCTGAATCTGCCGAAACTTGTGGTAAACTAAGTAGAGTCTTTAGCTGTTCATTAACTTGCATTCGTTTATTCTCGTATCTGTTTTCTAAGTTTTTCCATGCTAGATCAAAACCTTCATTTGTTAGTGGTACGTTACTAATAATTTCCCGTGCCTCCCCCGCGGTTTTTTGTTTTAGATGGAAAAGTTTTTCTACTTTACTAAGTCTAGAATTATTTCTGTACAAGGCCGAAAACAAATCCCGAAAAGTAGGCCAAGCGCCGTATCCTCCATGAAATGTGTCGGTGTCGCATGGTGGTAAACGTAACGATAGATGGTTGTTTGGCTCAACTGTTTCCTTTTTTCGGGTCTCCGATTCTCGTTCGAACTTTTCCTGCTGCCTTTCGTCGGTTAGTGCTAAAATTTCTCCATTTACTGCGCTTAAACATCGTTTGTATGTCTCTAATGCCTCTTTATAATGGGTCCTCAACTTTGATTTATCGATTGGGGCCTCATCTTTTTCGGGAACACGGTCTCTACAATCTAAATAGGCCCTTTTCACTTGATCCCAAACAGAGTTCAATTCTACACGTGTCACTTCTAATGAGTGAATATTATCATCGGTGCTAGTAGCAGAGTAACCACTCTCAAAGTCTATCAGGTCATTTACGCAATTTACAAATTTATCACGTAAAACTTTATCCATATTTCCTCCTTCTTAAATATTTTCTTTGTCAAATTTTAAACTGGCTAAAATTTCAAGAAACTTTTAAAATTGAGCTTTTCTTTTAACAATTTCTGTAAAAACTTACTTTGCCAATATTTGCAAAATAATTTCTGAAAAACGCTAAATATTTGTTGAATGGGGCCAATCTTTTACAGTCCGACTTTTTTTTTCACGAATAGATATAAATAATGGCAGTTTACTTTGAACTTGTGTCGTTTGTGCGAAAAGTAAGAAATTTTAGCGATAATAATTTTTATAGACCTGGGTCTTTTGGAAAAAAAATTATATAAATAAAAATTTGGACGAAAGTAATTCTTTGTCGGCTAGTGTACTCTCAAAAAAAATTATCAATCAACTCTTCTTTGACAAAACAAAAAAAAAATAAAAAAAAAGCGTAGGAAAGTGATTTTTCTATCAGAAAAAATTCAATCAAATCAAAAAACAAATTTTGTAAGAAAGTGTTTTTTGCAAATTTATAACAAACAAAAAAAAACAAACTTTGTAGGAACGTGTTTTTTCAAAAAAAAAATACCCAAATTTTGTAGGGAGGTGTTTCACTTAATAGATTTTTCGAGCAAATTTATTTTTCGTAGTAAAGTGTAATTTCCAAAAAATTAGCACTTAATAAATTTCTGAACAAATTTATTTTTCGTAGTAAAGTGTAATTTCCAAAAATTAGCACTTAATAAATTTTTGAGCAAATTTATTTTTCGTAGTAAAGTGTAATTTCCAAAAATTAGCACTTAATAAATTTCTGAGCAAATTTATTTTTCGTAGCAAAGTGTAATTTCCAAAAATTAGCACTTAATAAATTTTCGAGTCAAATTTATTTTTCGTAGTAAAGTGTAATTTCCAAAAATTAGCACTTAATAAATTTCTGAGCAAATTTATTGTTCGTAGCAAAGTGTAATTTCCAAAAATTAGCACTTAATAAATTTTTCGAGCAAATTTATTTTTCGTAGTAAAGTGTAATTTCCAAAAATTAGCACTTAATAAATTTTTCGAGCAAATTTATTTTTCGTATCAAAGTGTAATTTCCACAAATTAGCACTTAATAAATTTTCGAGTCAAATTTATTTTTCGTAGTAAAGTGTAATTTCCAAAAATTAGCACTTAATAAATTTTTCGAGCAAATTTATTTTTCGTTGTAAAGTGTAATTTGCAAAAATAAAAATAAATTTCAATAAATGTAAATTATTGTGTTAGTTCTGTTTAGCTTTTGCCGAAATGTCCGTCCGATCCCATCAACCATCAAACCATATGTTCTTTCATTCCTTTCTTTACGGCTGAAATTATGTTTTCCTACTTCTCCCTTTTTTTCTATTTCACAAAAAAATCCAGTGGTACATTAACCTTTGGGTTCCCTAATCAAGGCAAGAAGTGAAAACGAATGAAAAGACAACGAGAAACCAACGAAAAAAAATCCGCTACCTATGGTCTCATATGCATCGATGTACATAGACTGGTGTTGTTGTTGTTTTAATGGGTACGAGGGTCGAGTTGAAAGTGTCGGCACAGGAACTTTTTTTTATCAAATATATCAAGATTTTCGCGTTAAATCGGTTGGAAACTACAGTAATGCTGATTTGTAGCACAAACCACACATATTAATGGCAATAGAGATTAAAAAATCGTAAATTTTTTGACATTTTTCAAAGGGGTTTTTCTATTGAATCTAAAGCAATACGAGGGTCGTTCAAAAAGTTGGAACATGTATTTTCTAAAGCAAAAAAAAATAAATTTATTTTTTCTTTTTAATTTATTGATTGGGATTGATTTTAGCGTCTCCAAAGCATCGGCTAATATTATACGGTCGATTTCTCCCTCAGAAAATCGCATATAAAGAAGGCAAAAAAAATATTTTTTTCTCTAAGTTGCAAACTTGATGTTTAAAGTACCCAAAAATCACGAAGTAATTTGTAGGGTTCTCAAGCCAGTCAGCGGATGAGTCGAGCCAATAAAAATCTTTCCTTTTTTTCCTTTTAAGCAGCTAATAATAATAGTAATAAGAATAAAAGTAAGCTTAATAAATATAACCGCGATTAAAGCAGCCGAAAAAATTCAAGAAATTTTCGCTCTTTTGTTTCGCAAGAAAGTTGTCCGTCCACGCGTTATTCAGCACAAAATTATCTGGAATTCTTGCTGAGGTTTTCGGAATAAGTCAATGGGTGTCCGTCCGCGCGTCCGAAATCTTAATAAACTTATCTTAATAATCGTATCTTAATACTCTTATCTTAATATTCTTATCTTAAAAATAACTTGATGGCATAAATCGACTCGACTAGCCGCTGGCTTTAAGAAAAATTCATCAGAATGCGTAATAAATTATTTGAACAAATTATCGAAGGGTTTTCAAAAAGGTTGGGTCGCTATTTTCCTAAAGTTTCGAAAACTAGAAAACAGTAAAGTCGCGCGTTGTTACCGAAAAAATCGTCAAAAAACGTTCATAGGTTAGAATGCATGTAGGTTATGCAATAGGTTAGTATATATGTAAAGGGTATATATGTGTAGCAATGTGTAGGTATGTAACTGCAAGCTAACTGCACTTATGTAAGTATGTATATCAAAGTATATAAGTGTATGTATATAAGTGCAAGCTAACTGCAGTTAAGTGTTCAGTTATTTTTGTATATATGTAAAAGGCAAAAACCAAGCCAGCGTCGTACATAGGGCCAGACCCGCCAAAATCTCCTTCATATAGCAATATGGCGGAGTTCGAAAAAAAAAATGGTTTTGGCACCCTATGTAACAACGCTACCTGCACAAATTTTGGGTACTCACGTTGATCCTTTTATGTACTTGGGGTACCTGTTGTTGGCGTTGGCGTTGGTCGCTGGTTCTTCCTTCCTTCCTTCTAGGGGTTCAAGCGTGATGTTGTTGGGTTGTGTTTCCAAGGGGTCTTGTGTTGCTGGCTTGTGTTGGGTCACTTTGGGTCACTGGTTTTGTGGGTCACTTTTTTCTTGTTGTTTTTCAATTTTAAGTTTTCGCGTACCGTACCGAAATTTGTTTTATATAATTTATTTTAATTTCACACAACACTTGATTTTGTTTTTTAATAATTTAAAAAAACACACTTTTTATCCGGTTCGCATAGGACCAAATGTTTAGCGCTCTGGCGTTTTGTTGCCTTCCAAAATTAAAATTCCACTTGGTTAAAATTTAAATTTCGATTTCTAGGGTTTTATTGTAATTCAATATTTCTTTTCGATTTGTGTAAAATATGTACATGAGTGTGTGTGTAAATGTAAGTGGCGTATGTTTAACTAACTCTGTTTTCAATTTATTCACAAATTCATTTCATTTAAATGTATAAACTTGGGTCGTTTTTGTTCTCTATGGTTCTTGATTTTTAGTTAAGGAAAAACTTTCAATTGTTAACACTTATATATTATTTGGCACAATTCACTTTATCACGGGGGAGAGGCGCACGAGTTTAGTTAAAGGATCGGTAAAAGACTGATTACTTGTGCTAGCCATCTATCTCTTCTAAGCTCACTTAACGACTTTCGTTAAGCTACAGATGGCAAGCGACAAGTAAACAAACAAATAAGCAAAAGGGAAATTAGAGTAATGAGTGCATGTTATGAGTGCTTTAGAGTGATGAGTGCATAGGTTACGCATGTATGGGCATATAAATGCATTCGCATTTATACACCTACACATATAATGCCGCGCAGTAGTGGAAGTTTCACACTGATGTTCAAAAGTGCGGTGTCACCTTTGAACACTTTCCATGATGAAATACCAAACAAAACTTAACAAAAAATACATGACAGCATGACACGACTCACACGTGATCTGTCAAAAAAAGGCTATTGAAAAAAGTATCTCTACTTGGATCACCCGTTATATACCCTCCTTCAGTAAGGCACTAGGCCATTGGCCTACTTCTTCTTGTATCTGCCCCATAAATGTATCAAAACTCTATAAAATTCTAAATCTATTAGAACTTCTGCAAAACTTAAGCCTATGTCGGAAGGGCAACTATCACATAAAATTATGCGACTCTATCGTTGCAGCTGCCTTTGATCAGTGAGTCAATCATGCAATGATTTTTTGCTTATGCATAGTTTGTTAACTAGTTTTCCGAGAAATTCTGCCGATAATAATATGTAGTAATATTATTAATTAGCAATTATATTTAACACGCCAGCAAATGTTTTCAAGTTATAATTAGATTATGTATTGGCTTTCCACACAACACCACAAGCAAGTGTTGGAATGTGCGGGTTTCTGTTTTGTACGGGAAAACATTAAGAACTTTCTATTAACAATATATTCTGTTGTTTATATTAACATCACGTTATAAGCCATTTTTTAATTATCATAAATTCTTTTTATGAAAAATACAAAAAACAAAAACCTGCAGCAATGAAACAACTTTTTTCAGCAACAACATTCAGTATCGACAGCATGTCCTCACCAAGTGAGGCAGTAGTATCTAGTCAATGGATGTAGAAATATTGTGTGTACGTATCTACGCTTCTTCCCAAGTGATGCAATGCCGGTTTTATACATATGCTTAGTACACAAGTCCTTTTCAAAAGGGGCCTTTTTTGAACCTAAAAATATCGGCTAAGTGAGGTACGAAAAACTTGTAATCATTTCTCTATATCGTTCACTGTTGCCAGTAACGTTGTGGCCACAATCGTTTTTGAAGACCAATATGGACCAATATCTATGCCGGCCCATAAAGCGCACCAAATAGTAATTCTCTATGAATTTAATGGTGTTTGGACAACATCATATTGCTTATCTTCACTCCAAGCGTGACAATGTTGCTTATTTACGTACCGATTCAACCAAAAATGAGCTTAATCGCTGAACTTCAACGTTTAAATTTTGACGAACAGAACCATTATTCACATAGAAACGTTCTACAAATTATGACGGCCGTGCTAGTCTTCAACAGATACGTGAGAAATACGTATGGCCTGGAATGAAGAAACAAATCCTATATTGGTTTCGGAATTGCATATCGTGCCAAAGAGTAATGATCACTAGACACAACCGTCTTACTCCGGATAATATAGATGTTCCAGACCATCGGTTCGATCATGTTCATTTGGACATCGTAATAATGCCGTTGGTAGAGGTTTATATATATTGTCTCAGCATGATCGATCGGTTTTCACGATGGCTTGAAGCTGTGCCTCTGAGGGACATGTCGGTTCAGAGGGACGCAACTGAATTTTGGTCCAACTGGATTCCCCGTTTTGGTTGTCCTAAGACAATTACAACAGACCAGGGCACACAATTCGAGTCCGCGTTATTCCAAGTCCTAGCGAATTTAATAGGTTCCAAACGTACTCGAACGACGGTTTATCATCCACAATCAAATGGAATGATTGAGAGATGGCACAGATGTTTCAAAGCAGCTTTAATGTGTCATTCAAAATCACATCGTCGATATACTTCCAACTGTTTTTTAGGGATTAAGGACAGCTGTCAAAGAGAATCTTAAAGCTTTGCCTTCACATCTTCTTTATGGTGAGCACTCACGGTTATCTCAGAAGTTTCAAGATACGAGTGAAGAACAAGGACGTAAACATATCTGTAGATCGACTTAAGCCAACTATCATCATCAATAATACTGGACCTGGAGATCCACAGACAACAGCAACACCTCCACCGAGTTCTCAGACATTCTCTCAAGACTCATCAACATCATCTCAGAGGACGCAGTCTATCGAACTTGTGCAGAATACACCACCTAGGAGAATGTCATTCCAAGCGGATCAGGTATCAGATTCAGACTTGGCCACTGGAGAGGGAGTGGCTTTGGCAGCACCAAGACTGTAGTGTGCGAATGACAGACAATCTGACAACATTGTATCGAACCAAAGGAGAAGAAAACATCAACTAATTCCTCGAGAAGTTTTCCGCTCTACAGCTGTAGCTTTTTTAATAGTACTTCCTCGGATTTTGTAAACTAGTTCTAATAAATAGTATTAAAAAGTTGTTTTAAGTAAAAACCGAACGTTTTATCATTATAACGGCAACGACACACATCCGCGACGTGATCTGTTACATAATGTGATTATCTATAGATTTTGAGAGTTATGCAAAGTGTTAATTATATATTACAAAATAAATCCACCACTTATCAGCTTTCCAATGTGCCTTTGAACGATAAATTGGGATCATAATTCAAAAAGTTATATCGGATTTATTAAAAAAATCATTAAAACAATTAAAGTGTATTTCGAGTGTATTCTATACAAATATATCTATGTTTAAAGCAGAATATGTTTGGGGCAACATACTACAAAAGATATTTTTTTTATCGTGGATAAGCTGTTAACATCGGAAAGTTTTTTGGGGCCACTCTATTGTACACTGATCTAGTTCAACAAAAATTATTTTGTTTTCCTGATTTATCATAAAAATGCTAAAACGTAACAAATTTTGATGTTTGTGATTGGTAGTTTCTTGGCAACTTTCTTTTTGGCAGCTCAGCTTTTTCGTGTAACATGATACGGTCAAACATGTTCAGTCTGATCTATAATTTAACCATGAATCGACTTACAAACCAACAACGCTTGCAGATTAATGAATTTTATTATCAAAATTCATGCTCGGTATAGTGCATCATTTACTTCAGCGACGAAGATCAATTCTGCTTGCCGTATTTGGCTTAAAGAACAGCCAGAAGCATTAGAAGAACTGCCAATGCATCCAGAACATTCATCTTTTGGTGTGGATTTTGGGTCGGTGGCATCTTTGGACCGAACTTTTTCACAGACGACGAAGGCAGTTATGTAACTGTGATGGCGAGCGCTAACGTGTGATGCTTATAAACTTTTTTTTGCACAGAATGGAAGATCTGGACTTGGCTGACGTGCGGTTACGAAACAAAGGCCCAATTGAGAGGCGAGTTCGATTAACAGTTTGTTGCACTTTTGGAGACCATCAATTGGCCGCCTAGATCGAGTGATTGAACACCTTCAGATTATTTTTTGTGGGGTATGTTAAGCCTCGTGTCTATAGGGACAAGCCCGCAACGATGACGTTCTGGAGGCCAATATTGAAGAATTTATTCGTGAGATACCCGCCGATATGCTGGAGAGAGTATGTCAAAATTGGACCAAGCGTATGAACCATTTGAGGCGCAGCCACGGTCAAGAACGTTCTATCGACTCAAATAAAGATTTCAAAAATTTCTCTAAATTTTACACGCTGAAAAAAAGTCGCTTCTGTAATATATTGTCCAAAACATATTTTGCTTGAAACATATAAAGGGTCCGCCATCTAACGTTTTTTTTCAACTAGTGCTTATTTCGTGAATGGTAACACTTAGCTCATGTCTGATTTGACAGATAATTAGTTTTATCCTTCCGCTGAACGAATATGGTTGTGTATACTTGAACAACGCTTGAACAACGCTGGGAGCGATCGACTTACATAAGATGCCGGTTTTGCCAAAAAAAATCATCTTTTCAGATGAAGCTCATTTTGATCTTAGCGGGTATGTAAACAAGCAAAATTGTCGCATTTGGGGCACAGAAAACCCGCACGCATACATTGAAAAGCCGATACACCCAAAACGAGTCACTGTTTGGTGCGGATTTTGGTCCAGAGGCATAATTGGGACATTTTTCTTCGAAAATGAGCAAGTGGCCGTTACAGTCAATGGCGATCGTTATCGGGCCATGTTGAACGAATTTTTGTGCACAAAAATTGAAGAGGAGGATATTGGCAACATTTGGTTTCAACAGGACGGCGCTACGTGCCACACAGCCGAAGCTATACCCGATGTTTTGCGCGATGTTTTCAAAAAAAAAAGTTATTTGGCGGATCCTTTATATGTTTAGAGCTGTTATTTTGAATCACCCGGTATTTCGGTAGCTGTCACTTTGGAAGCTTTTATTCTTTGATATTTGACAAGTAGAAACTACGCCATTACTAACCAGTAAGGAAAGGCAGAAAGTCGGGCGGGGCCGACTATATAATACCCTACACCTCCCTAATAATGCGATAAGGGTCATTGCGATAATAATTTGGAATAATTGGTAAATGGGTAGGAACATATTATCTAATTCTGAACCGATAACCGCTAAATTAAGCAATATTCGTTCCTAAATTGAGAAACATATTTCTGGCAAATTTTAATGATCGGAAGTAAAGTACAACTTCTATAGCACTTTGATACCAAATCGGGAGGAACATATATACGGATGTTATATATAAATCTGAACCGATTTTCCCTGAATACTCATTCATGTAAAAAGACATCTTTCTGTCGAATTTCGTACTGATCGGATATAAAATACAATCTCTACAGCGCTTACATGTCGAATCGGGGGTAACATATATATGGGGCCATATCTAAATCTGAACCGATTTTCTCCGAATTTGGCAGTATTTCTTCATGTAGAAGGAAACCTCTTTTTGCCGAAGTTCGCACTTCGCACATCGCTTACATGTGAAATCGGGGGTAACGTTTATATGGGGGCTATATCTAAATCTGAACCGATTTCTTCCAACTTTAACAGTGTTCATTCAAATAATAGGAAACCTCTTTCTGCCGAATTTCATACTGATCGGATATAAAATAACATTTTTACAGCGCTTACACTTCAAATCGGGGGTAAGGTATATATGGGGGCTATATCTAAATCTGAACCGATTTCTTCCAAATTTAACAGTGTTCATTCAAATAATAGGAAACCTCTTTCTGCCGAATTTCATACTGATCGGATATAAAATAACATTTTTACAGCGCTTACACTTCAAATCGGGGGTAAGGTATATATGGGGGCTATATCTAAATCTGAACCGATTTCTTCCAAATTTAGCAGTGTTCATTCATATAATAAGAAACCTCTTTCTGCCGAATTTCATACTGATCGGATATAAAATAATATTTTTACAGTGCTTACACTTCAAATCGGGGGTAACATATATATAAGGGGGCTATATCTAAATCTGAACCGATTTATTCCAAATTACACAGTGTTCATTCATATGATAAGAAACCTCTTTCTGCCGAATTTCAGACTGATCAGATATAAAATAAAGTTTTTACAGCGCATACATGTCAAATCTGGGGTAACATATATATGGGGGCTATATCTAAATCTGAACCGATTTTAACCAAATTCAATAGGGATCGTCCTTGGGCCAAATAAAACATATGTGTAAAGTTTCGTCGGGATCCGACCATAATTCGACCTGTACTTTGATTACAAGAATACATGCACAGACAGACGGACATAGCTAAATCAACTCAGAAAGTAATTCTAAGTCGATCGGTATAATAAACGATGGGTCTATTTCTTCTCCTTTTGGGTGTTACAAACGAATGCACAAAGTTATAATACCCTGTACCACAGTGTGGTGTAGGGTATAAAAATGGAACGATACACGATTCAACAACGCATTGAAATTATTAAAATTCGAAAATCATCGAAAAATCATTTTGACTGATGAGGCCCATTTCCACCTCGGTGGCTACGTCAACAAGCAAAATTGTCGCATCTGGGGCTCGGAATACCCAAGAGTTTTTGTTGAGAAGCCTCTGCATCCTCAACGTGTGACTGTTTGGTGCGGTTTATGGTCCGGCGAGGTCATTGGACCTTACTTTTTCGAAAATGAGGTTGGAAAATGAGTTACGGAGAATGGATTGCGCTATCGAGAGATGATTAATGATTTTTTATGGTCGGAGTTGGATGGTATTGATCTGGACAACGTTTACTATCAACAAGACGGCGCTACGTGCCACACAAGCAACGAAACCATTGCTCTGTTACGAGAAAAATTTCCGGACCGTGTTATCTCTCGAAAAGGTGATCACAATTGGCCACCGAGATCTTGTGATTTAACACCTTGCGACTTCTTCCTTTGGGGCCACATGAAAGATAAGGTCTACGTCAACAGCCCAGCGTCGATTCAAGACCTCAAAGATAGAATTCGTGAGGCTATCGAGGACTTTGCGATTTGGTTATGGAAAATTTCATGAAAAGAATATGGTCCTGTAAGCGTGGTCGTGGTGGCCATTTGGCTGAAGTTGTTTTTCATTATTAACGGCATACCTACGGTGAATGGATTGCGCTATCGAGAGATGATTAATGAGTTTTTATGGTCGGAGTTGGATGGTATTGATCTGGACAACGTTTACTTTCAACAAGACGGCGCTACGTGCCACGCAAGCAACGAAACCATTGCTCTGTTACGAGAAAAATTTCCGGACCGTGTTATCTCTCGAAAAGGTGATCACAATTGGCCACCGAGATCTTGTGATTTAACACCTTGCGACTTCTTCCTTTGGGGCCACATGAAAGATAAGGTCTACGCCAACAGCCCAGCGTCGATTCAAGACCTCAAAGATATAATTCGTGAGGCTATCGAGGACTTTGCGATTTGGTTATGGAAAATTTCATGAAAAGGATATGGTCCTGTAAGCGTGGTCGTGGTGGCCATTTGGCTGAAGTTGTTTTTCATTATTAACGGCATACCTTCCTCTTTATTATGAAATAAACATCCGATCATTTATCTCAAAAAATTAAATTTTTCTTTTAATACCAAAATAACACCTCTTGTTGGAAAACCTTTTATTATTATATCATTCACCATAGGTTGGTGGTATACTAATTTAGTCATTCCGTTTGTAACACCTTTAAATATTGGTTTGCTACCCTATAAAGTCGATATATCCTTGATCGGCGATTAGTCATGTCCGTCTGTCTGTCCTTCCATCCGTATCTCTGTTGAAAAACCCTACAGTCGGTAATAATATAGCTGGGTTGATACATTTTGGTAGAAATACTTCTTATAACTAGTTACAGTTCGTTGCGATTTCAAATGGGCCACTTCGGTCAATGTTCTAATATAGACCGCTCTCAAATATTTTTTAAGCCATAAAAATCAAAATTTTCAAGAAATTTAGCTGAAAGAAGATTTACGAACAGAACCATTGTTTTTTGGTACAACATTTCAATTGGTAGCGTTGCTCTCGTGTAAGTCTATCCATGCCAAATCAAAGTAAACAAAAATCAACTATTAGCTGTTAAATCAGTTGTCAAAAAAGAGCAGTGTTGCCAACTCAAAGTTGTGAACCTGTAAAAACAACTTACAGCCTGTTCAGCGAAATGTACCAAAACGCAGACGTGCGATAGCTACCCAAGCAATCATTTTCTTCTTCTTATTCTCACCCAAGCAATCATGTTTATACCCTACACCACACTGTGGTACAGGGTATTATGACTTTGTGCATTTGTTTGTAACGCCCAAAAAGAGAAGTAATAGAACCATAGTTTATTATACCGATCGTCATAGAATCAATTTTTGAGTCGATTTAGACATGTCCGTCTGTCTGTCTGTCTGTCCATGTATTCTTGTAATCAAAGTGTATGTCGTATTTATGGTCCGATTGTGATGAAATTTAGCACAGTGCTCATTTTTGGCCCAAGGACGATCCCTATTGAAATTGGTCAAAATCGGTTCAGATTTAGCCCCCATATATATGTTACCCCCGATTTGACATGTAAGCGCTGTAGAAACTGTATTTTATATCACATTTGTACGAAATTTGGCAGAGAGATTTCCCTTATTACATGAATGAACGCTGATAGATTCGGGGAAAATCGGTTTAGATTTAGATATAGTCCCCATATATATGTTTCACCCGCTATAGAAACCGTTAGCGCTATAGAAACCGTATTTTATATCCGATCTGTACGAAATTCGGCAGAGAAAGTTTTCTTGTTACGTGAATGAACACTACCAAATTCGGAGAAAATACGTTCAGATTTAGATATAGCCCCCATATATATGTTTCACCCGATTTTACATGTAAGCGCTGTAGAAACCGTATTTTATATCAGATCAGTGCGAAATTCGGCAGAAAGAGTTTTCTTATTACATGAAGGAATACTGCCAAATTCGGAGAAAATCGGTTGAGATTTAGATATAGCCCCCATATATACGTTACCCCGGATTTGACATGTAAGCGCTGTAAAAACTGTATTTTATATCCGATCAGTATGAAATTCTTCAGAAAGAGGTTTCCTATTATATGAATGAACACTTTTAAATTTGGAAGAAATCGGTTCAGATTTAGATATAGCCCCCATATATATATACGTTACCCCCGATTTGACATGTAAGCGCTGTAGAGACTGTATTTTATATCCGATCAGTACGAAATTCGACGGAAAGAGGTCTTTTTACATGAATGAGTATTCAGGGAAAATCGGTTCAGATTTATATATAACCTCCATATATATGTTCCTCCTGATTTGGTATCAGAAGTTGTACTTTACTTCCGATCATTAAAATTTTCCAGAAAGATGTTTCTCAATTTAGGAACGAATATTGCTTAATTTTGCGATTATCGGTTCAGAATTAGATATATCCACATATATATTTTCTTACTCAATTACCAATTATTCCAAATTATTATCGCAATGACCCTTATCGCATTGTTAGGGAGGTGTAGGGTATTATATAGTCGGCCCCGGCCGACTTTCTGCCTTTCCTTACTGGTTCTAATTAACATTAATTAAAACGTCGGATCTTCTTGAAACTTTTCAAGAGCCCATAGAGCAAAGCGATGTCGCTCGGGAAGGTCGGGCGGCTTCAGTTCTTGCACGAGCTGTATGCTTTCAATCTAAGATCTCGACGTAAAATGCGCCAAGTCGTTCCATACGTACGTTGCTGCGAACGGCGCCGAATCGACTCTCCACGGTCTTCGTGTACACTTTCAGCTACGGCCGCTATATTTTCTTCACTGCGTGCTGGACATGGTCTATTCGGTCGAATATTATCCAATAATGAATGCTGGGTCTCAAGATGGGTGATGGTGTTGCGAATAGTACGCTCAGTAGGCCGATTATGTTGACCATAAGTTGAGCGAAGTGCACGAAACACATTCCTCACAGAACGTGAATTTTAGTAATAAAGTTGAACGATTTGTAAACGTTGTTCAGGCGTAAGTCTTTCCATGATGAAATGCCGAACAATCTGTCAAAAAAGGCTATTGAAAAAAGTATCTCTAGTTGGATTATCCCTTATATATATATATATGTTGGTGTTTTCCTGGCCAATATGCAAATTAAAACTAAGCTTTGTATAAATTCACAAACGTGTTTATAAAATATTAAAAATGCAATATTCGCATCTCAGGTATTTTATACAAAATATTTTTTTTTAAGAACGGGGATGAACGCCATCTTAACCTTTTCAGCGTTCCTTTAGAATTAATGGGCCTACATAACTATATTTTTCACAGAATTTTATGTTGGTGTCATTGATGAGTAAAATGCAAATACAATTTGCAGATGCATTTGAAAATGTGAAGGACGGGAAAGTGAATCCATGCTATATAAAGAATAACTAACGACCTTTAAAATGAGCCTTCGTTTGTAAAAATCCGTTCACGCGTTCCGAAAATGAATAACTCGAAACGTACGCCTTTTGAGAACATTTTCATATTTTCTCAGATTTCAGATGCTAATAACATCTGTAAACAATTTTTGTATTTTTTCGTGCTTACTATAAAATGTTTTATATTGAGCAGAGAATGAATTTGCAAATTTATTTTGAAATCGGGAATGGTGATCACAAAAAGTGTTCGGTTTGATATGGAATGAACGATCTCTGTTGAAATAACCCAACAGTCGGTCATAATATATCTGGGGTGATCAAATTTGGTAGAAATAATTCTTATAACTAGTTACTGTTCGTTTGGGCCACGTCGGTCAATGTATTTATATAGGTCGCTCTCAAATATGTTTCTCAGCCATAAAAATCTGAATTTGCAAGTAATTTAGCTGAAACTTCGCTTTAGTTTGAAGATTTACGAACAGAACCATTATTTTTTGATAGAAAATTTCAATTGCTAGCGTTGCTCTCGTGAAAGTCTATCCATGATGAAATGACAAACCAAAGTAAACAAAAAGCAACTATCAGCTGTTAAATCAGTTGTCAAATAAAGCAGTGTTGCCAACTCAAAGTTGTAAACCTGCAAATAAACTTATATTAAGAAACATGTCTCTCACAGTTCTATAAAAACAAGTCATTGCAATCTGAAGCGTAAGGCATTCCTAATAGTATTAGGAAGGCCTTGAATATTCCGCCTCTGGTTATGTATACGAACTTTGTATGAATGTACGTGCGTGTCTTGTTCATACATATTTTCAGGAAATATGCAATTTAGTTCTATGCTGTATTCATAACTGCAAATATGAAAAACTTTCGAGTGGAGATGCATAAGCAAATACATTGATATAGGTACTTAAACATGTGTATCTATCTATTCATATATGTAGGTACGATGGAAGTTTGCATAAATACGCAGGTAAGTTGTTTAATAAAAATTCTATAAAATTTTTTTAGTACACATGATTGAGTTACCTTTGAGTCATTTTTGTCTATATTTTGCTTATACATATATTTGGACAATCTAGTTCTTTAATGCTACACTTCAGGTCTTAGCAATATTTAATATTATTCAGTACTTAGAACACTATCCCTCGCATCTAAACCCAAGGGATTCCAAAATAGTAGGTGAGTTAAGGTGGCCCCAATCGCTTACAGAGAAATTGAAATTTATAAAACGGTATATTTTTGCCACAAATCTAAATTTAAAAGAGAATCGCATTTTTGCTACTGCTTGAATTTTGATCGTACAAATAATTGAAAATAAAATGATTTCGGGTATGTTCTTCTATTGGCGTTTTTTTTAAAGCGGTGATTTTTATTTTATTAAACATACATACATATAAATTCGTAGCAATAACATTTGACCGCGATTTCCGGCATGTGATCACCGTGGTAGGCGCAAGCAGTTTCATTTTTCGCACACTATTCGCAATATTTAGTAATCATATTTCTATACCGACTGAGGATTCCGCTTCCCAAACGACCAACGCACTGAATTTTTGGACAATCTGCTGTTTCGACCGTAAAATATATGTTTTTCAAAGTAAAATTTAAGCAGTTTGCAAATGTAGCTCCGCTGCACAATGTAAGAAATTATAAAAGAAAATAATTCTGTCAGGTCTTTACAAGATAACTGATCGCGAGAAAACTATGTATGCTTGTTGTTGTTGTTGTATCAGCTTAGAGACGCTGAGTTGATAATCCTTAAAGGCTGGGTTAGGCAAACTTAACCGTAACTTAACTTTAGCGCAGTCGTAACGTTGCCCCCTGGAGAAATTATCCAAAACTTGGAAAACGTGCCATATGTCTCAGACATTCACAAAGAAAATTGTAAAATACTTATTTTATTTTATATTTTCTTTGCTCTTATTTTAATATTTTATTACCAATTTATCATTTCATTTCAAAAGTTTTGCATAAATATCTTCTTTTTTCGTTGTTTCGCTGATTTTGTTTGCAAATGCACGTAAACGTACCGTCCAAATCAAATTTCAGCAGATTCAGCCGTCCCTTTACGTTTCGTTTTCTAATCGTTTACACTGTTTTTCATATGTCAGATCGAATCAACGCCCCCGTTACGCTACGGGGGCGTTACGGTTACGTTTGCCTTTGCAAGGTGACAGCGACAGATAAGCTATTATTTGTATGTGTGGAATTATAGAAGATTCGGGTATGTACCCCAAAGAAAAAAGATCTGTCGTATATTTTCTGGAAATACATTATTTTTGGTAAAAGTGACTTTTTTAAAATAAGTCGGAAAAAAATTCTGCAACTTTTTTAAAAACTTCTTTTTTAAGATATCTGGGACAAAACACCGAAAAATGAACCATTTTGCACCAAAAGTTAACTGCTTATGGCTTTAATATCAGTTCATACAAATACTTGTATTGTACTTTTGTACAGTGTAATCCTTTTATAGTACCTACAGTCCAGTGAAAAGTGGACGTTATTGGCACGCCCCTTTTGGTACCTCCCACACAAATGGACCATTTTTTTTTACCAAAAGTTACCAGCTTATAACTTTAGTACCACTGCATATAAATACTTCAAATTTTGTACAGTGTAATGCTTTTACAGTACCTAGAGTCCAGAGAAAAGTGACCGCCCCTTTTGGTACCTCCCACACAAATGAACCCTTTTGTACCAAATGTAAACAGTTTTTAACTTTAATACCACTACATACTTTAATGTTATTAAATACAATTTAAATTGATAATAATTAAAAATTAAATTAAAAAATTAAAACAAAAAAAATTTACGAATATTTTTTTGGGACCCAAGGTGAGGGGATTCATAAGTCGGTTTACCCGACTGAACTTTCTTACTTGTTTTTATTCAAGATTATACGATTTCAATCATTATTATTTATTATTTTTATGTATATGTATCAAGTCGAATATGTTTGGGCCAGTGTACTACAGAAGCGATTTTTTTCAGCGTGTACCAGCCAGACAGAGGGACGAACATTGATCAAAGACTATAAATGTCCTAAAACGGATTTCCGCCAAACACACTTAGAGTCTTGGCTCCTCCACTAAAGTCGGGTTGTAAAAAGAGTTTAACAAATCCCGGCAGTTAGAATATTTTACATGCCCAAGATGGGCAACTGGATGTGCTGGAAATCACTTTCATGTAGAGACAGTGGTTTTGTAACTGTGTTAAAAAATTAGAAAAAATATTTTCAACAATAAAAATAAAAATAAAATACAGCTTCTACAGGACTAAAGAGCAAAATCGGACGAAACATATATATGGGAGCTATAGCTAAATCTTAACCGATTTTCTTCAAATTCGGTAGTGTTGGTTCATGGATAAAGAAACTCTATCATTCTAAATTTCAAAACGATTGGATGTAAAATACAGCTTCTATAGGACTAAAGGGCCAAATCGGACGAAAGATATATATGGGAGCTATATCTAAATCTGAACTGATTTCAACCAAATTCAATAGCGATCTTAACAGCCGCGAAATACTCTAAACTGCACAATTGTGGTGCAGGGTATTATAAGTTTGTTTCACGGCAGATGTTTGTAACACCTGAAAATAACACAGCTAGACCATCCTTAAAGTATACCGATCGACTCAGAATCACTAGCTGAGTCGATTTAAGCATGTCCGTCCGTCTGTCCATGTAAAGTTGTTCGTCGACTACAGGTCGCAATTTCACTACGATCGTTCTGAAATTTTGCAGTTTAGAGTATTTCGCAGCTGTTAAGATCGCTATTGAATTTGGTTGAAATCGGTTCAGATTTAGATATAGCTCCCATATATATCTTTCGTCCGATTTGGCCCTTTAGTCCTATAGAAGCTGTATTTTACATCCAATCGTTTTGAAATTTAGAATGGAAGAGTTTCTTGATCCATGAACCAACATTGCCGAATTTGAAGAAAATCGGTTAAGATTTAGCTATAGCTCCAATATATATGTTTCGTCCGATTTGGCTCTTTAGATCCAATCGTTTTTATACCCTACACCACACTGTTGTACAGGGTATTATTTAAGTATAAAATGTCCCAAAAGTAAATTTATGTAAACAATTTATACATGAATTACAAAATTTATATATCAGAGTTATTCAATATTACGAGAGTGGTGTAGGGTATTATATAGTCGGCCCCGCCCGACTTTAGCCTTTCCTTACTGGTTTTTTATATTTTTCTAAAGTTGTGAAAATGTCGATAAAATAAGGCGTTCCTTTTTCAGATATTGAGAGTTAGTTCCGGAAGTCGCAATTCCATACTCGATTGCCTTTTCGGAATATTTTTAACTGGGGATATGCTCTTAGATATATGTGAGTATCTCAGAGGTCAATAAGTCGCAAATGACATTACGGAGGATCAAAAGTTTTATTAAACTATTGAACATTTCACATAATATTCGTCCTATTGTCTAAGAGTCAGTGTAATCGGATTAGCCCGAGTCTACAGTTTGATAATGCTTATATTAACTGCAACCCACAATTACCACACTAACTGGAGAGCGAAATATTTTGGAAAAGCTTTAAAAAAATAACACTCGATTTTGTTGTCCGGTATGACCTCTTACTGGACACCAAATAGCTGCAGTATATTCAAATGAGTTTGTAGATTAATATCTCTTAAGGGGTTTTAAAAGTACTGAAAGAAATGAAAATTTCTTTGGTCACCGCTATACTGACCAAAATCTGAGAATTCAAAATTGCTTTTGCCGTGTATATTTACCGTGTATAGTACTATCTATTAGTTTATTTTTATATCTTTTAAGAGGCTTTGAAAGGACAAAAATAATATTAAAATTTTTGGTAGGGCGAGAACTGACCACGGGCCAAACAACGACTATGTGAATTTATATAGCAATCCGTGGTTTATATAGCACGTGAAATTGTATTCATTAAAGATCATTACATATATCATAAATATGAAAACTCATAAAGCAACATTTCAGCTTTCTAGCTCTTACGGTCAAGTGGTCATTGCTGTCAAGCGGTTAAACATCACTCGAAGTGAAATTGCATCCATTAAAGATCATTTGAAGACTCATAGCTTTTTTTAAGTACTGAAGGGGTGAAAATGGTCACTGCTACACTGACCACAGTCTCAGAATTTAAATTGACTAGCATCGACAAGTTACCACAGTATGAAAAGTTTTAGAAAAAGATTTCGAAAATTGAAAGCGCGTCTTTATGTCCGAGTTGACCTCAGGCTGGACATCAAATAGTTATGTTCGCATTTCCTTTGAGGTAAGTGTGTACATATACATTTTAATATTCTTAGTTCTTAAAGAACTTTAAAAATCTGTAAAATAATGAAAACTGTTTTGGTTACTTCTACACTGACCACAGTCAAAAATTCAAAATTATTTTTCGCGCATTTATTTTGCGTATATTGTACTTCATATTTAAAAAGTTTTAACTGTTTACTTATATTGTATAAGAGGCCTCTAAAAGGACAAAAACCATACTCAAGCTTTTGATTGATATAAATGACCACAGACCGAAAATTACTAAGCGAGTAGGCAGTGGTTTATATAAGTACAACACTCCTGTCCATTTTACACCAGAAAATGTTATATATATGAAATCAATGACCCACCTTAAGGTCTGCCATATGTGGACCAATGGAAAAATATGACAAAAAAGTAAGCATCATCTGATTCTATACGGAAATACTGGTAGCAACATTAGTATGAACTCTATAAAGAAATGCTGCCCAGTAGTAGAATAAGCAGGAAGCAAACGCAAATAGAATCGAGTACAAACCAAAGGATAAATTCCTAAGTACCGGAGCTAAAAAGCTAAGAGGACATATGCAAGAGCTTTTGAATCTATTTTCATGTTATGACTGCTGCTGCCATTACAAATGGTTGTTCAGGTTGATGATGGCTGACACTGACGCTGGTGGTGCTGTCGTTCTTCTTCCTTCTGATGATGATGGTTATGATGATGTCGACAATGATGGTTATGATGATGAGGTGCTTGTCCAGAGGAGACCAGCACAGCACCATTAATAAACACAGGGGTGTTGGCAACATAAACACCCGTTTTGCGAACACATTCCATTGCAACAACAAACAATGCCCAGACGGGCCATAAATGCATAATTCTCCAATGTTGTTTTAGGTTTTCCATAGTTTCTTCTCTGCATCGTCCTCCCCATACTGCTGCTCCTTCTCTTTGGGCTTCTTTTGCTACTTATGCCTTGAAGTGCTGAGCTAGCTGCCGCTTCAAACTAAATCTCCATCTCTAGGAAAACATGTCATAAGCTTTTGGTACAAAAACCAATGTACATAGGAGAAAAGAAAAAAAAAAACGCTAATACTTTATGCGTTGTTTTGTTTTCGGAGTTCCCTCTTTCGGGGTACATAGTTTGGTGTGGCCTTACTTGTTCTTAGGTGGGGTGTTGGATGTTCTGTTGGCCCGACCTGGCGTGGCATTAGAAGCCCCCCTCCGCCCAAAACAAGAAAGCATTTTATTATAATAGCTTCTCTTGTTGTCGGCTTGGTTGTTGGTGTTGCGTTGTGTTTTTCGTCAGGCCCCTTGAGAAAATCATAATACTCGAGAAAAAAAAACAGAGTCAAGAAGAATGGATGGATAAGAAAAATCAAAACTGAAAACTGAAGGCAGCACAAAAAAGCCTACAACAAACACTGGGCACTAAATAAGATTTTCATAAGAAAAAAGGTGTGGAAACAACTACAAACGGCCACAGCTCCAAGAGCAACGTGGTTGCAATTTAAATTTAGCAGCTGGTTGTACTAAACAACTGACTGACACACACACACAGTCCAATGGGAGGACATACTGACTGACAGACAGACGGACAGATGGATGGATGCATGGTTTGGGGGACAGTTACCGTGGTTTCAAGGGTCAACTGGGCTGGCTGGATGGTTGCTGTCCTTAGGGACTTCATTTTGGTTATTAATTTGCATTATTTTTTAATTTGCTTTTAATTGAAAGTGACAGACGGGTTTAATTATATCGGTCTAAAGTTCATATCCAAAACAAAAACCAAATCTGCTACCAAAAAAGGATGAAAATCCCAGGGAATGCGATGTGGTCGGTGGGTGTAAGTAATGTATTCGTGGAATAGAAAGGGTTTTATTTTGACTGAAACTTTTGGAAAAAGTACTTAAAGCTTAATGTAATGACTAGTTATGAATGGGAAAAATAAATTAATTGTCATAATGAAGTAATAAATAATAATCGTCAATTTCATTAAAGGCAGCACTTAGAAAAGTTAGATCTAGTTGTATGCGGTACAATTTTGCACCATTGCCATACAAAAAAAAATAAGGAAGTGTTCCAGTATCATCATGTTTACAGTACGTGTATCTGAAAAAATGTGTATTGCCTTTTCAATTATTTTGTGCAAATGCATCAACATTTTTCCATGAACAACTGTTGAACCCAGTTCAACAGCTCCTGTTCCACATCATGAGCCCCAGTACCACACCATGAATTCCCTTACCATAAATGATTTTTTTCTTCTTTTAAGATTTTTAACCTAGTTTAAGTAAATTAACTGACTTGAACAATTACACATATGAATTTCCCCTGCCTTATTCATTCTAATCTAGATGGCAACTAGGGTGTCCAAAAAACCGGTTATTTCGAAAAAGTGGTTTCCGGTTTAACCGAAATATTACTTTTTCTAAAACCCGGTTTTCGGTTATTATTTTTTGTCGAAACCGGTTAACCGGTATTTAGGCCGGTTTTTAAATAATATACGAAAGTGATTAAAGTTTTATTAAATGTTTATTGTAAAACAAAAAACAACTTACAATCATTTGTAGTAAAAATTAATAAACAAAAATAGATTATTATTTCGTTTATTACAGGTTTAATTTTTTGGTTTACTTTAAATAGAAAGTATTATATTTATGAAATTACCTTAAAAAAATAATAGATCATTTAGAATTGTTTTTTATATCTTAAAAATAGAATACAATTTAAATGATTATTTTTAAACGATTTTTCTTTTAATTTTTTATGTAACTTGATGTTGAAAAAGCTCACAAACGTTAATGTAGTCAATATTAGTCCGATAGCACTGTGCAACAGTGAAAAAAATACACGGACTTGACAGTATAGGTTCGATTGTATTATCAAAGGGTAGTATAACCCTATACTCGGTTTGGCGACATTGGTGACCAATTTTTTTTTATGGGCCTCCAAAGTTTCTGAAAATCAGTGGCCCCCTCGAAAAAGGTGTCGTCAGCTTTTATCCAACAACTATTTCAGACTTGGTGATACCGCTTAACTATGTTTGACAATAATGTAGCTAAGAATATTCGAAACAAAGTTTCTTAAAATTTTTTGGGAGTAAAAAATGTTTTCCGGTACTTTTTTTCGAAAAAGTAAAGGAAAAAAATATTTTTTTTCACTTTTTTTAGCATAACTTCCAGGGACTCGTAATTTTTCACTAACAATGCTTGACAAAATTGTAGCCATCGTAAATCTGAACAACTTTTATGAACATATCAATACAATCTGAACGTGTCCAGGCAACTTAAATAGCTCAAAACACCACATTGTACCCCAAAAATGTAAGTATTTCACTGTTATGTAACAAAAATATATATTTCTGGTATAGGGTATGTTCAGCAACTTTATAGAAAATATTAAGGCCAATATTTTTGTGGAACATTTTAACCCTCTAGCTCCCCCACATAACTGTAATTTTTGGCCCCATTTTAACAAATCCCCGCCCTCCCAATTTTAAGGGGAGGGCGGGGATGAAATGTTCTACAAAAATGTTCGCCATAAAAATTGACTATATGTGTCAGAACACACCAGAGCTCAAAACATAACACAAACACCAAAACAAGGTCAAATTCCTGATCGTGCAGCAATGTTAGTCGTACGATCTAGTGGTTGAAGCAATAAAGATACCAGTAAAGAAAGTTGTTGACTGGAATTTGACCGTTTTTTGGGTGTTTGTGTTAAGATTTGTGTTTTGGTGTGTTCTGACACATATAGTAAAATTTTATGGCGAACATTTTTGTAGAAAATTTCATCCCCGCCCACCCCCTTTTAAGGGGTGTTTTTTACGATTTGTTAAAATGGGCCAAAAATTACAGTTATGTGGGGGAGCTAGAGGATTATAAAGTTGCTGAACATACCCTATACCAGAAAAATATATTTTTGTTACATAACAGTGAAATACTTACATTTTTGGGGTACAATGTAGTTTTTTGAGCTATTTTTTTCGCAAAAAATGTTAAGAAACTTTGTTCAGCATATTCTTAGCTACATTATTGCCGAATATAGTGAAGCGGTATCACCAAGTCTGAATTAGTTGTTGGATAAAAGCTGATGACACCTTTTTCGAGGGGCCCACTGATTTTCATTAACTTTGGAGGCCCATAAAAAAAAATTGGTCACCAATTTCGCCAAACCGAGTATAGGGTTATACTACCCTTTGATAGTAGAATCGAACCTATACTGTCAAGTCCGTGTATTTTTCAAAAAGTGTTCATTTGTGGCATAGTGTAGTCATTAAAGCGTTGTATAAGCAACACAGCTTCTCCGTTTTCTCTTAAACTTTTCAAAAAAAGCAAAGTCATCATACAATGTTGCTTGCCTTTCGTTTTTCGAGTCTGTGTGTGACATAAATCCAAAATTAAATTATTTGACTCAACTATATATCAAACCGAATAAGAGGTATTGGCTGTTCTGTCGGGATTTAACATCGCAAAAAAGTCGAAGCTATTTGTCTTTCCGTTCTTGAACGTATGCTTGAAGTGTTATGTGCTTCATGGACGACTTATTTAATACTTTGCTGTACTTCCTGACTTTATTTATTACATCATGGATATCAGGAATAAAGCCAAAATCATTTTCAAGATCAATGAAGATCAGAGTATTCATTTTCAAGATCAGAGTATTCAGAACAACTGTCAGAATTATCCACCTAATTGTTATTATTTGTTGCATCTTGTATAAATTGTATCCACAACAAGTAGAACAATAGATCAATACTTTAATTTTTGTTTTAAACAACAAATAAAAAACCGGTTAACCGACATGAAAAAACCGGCTTTCTCGGTTAACCGAAAATGACATTTTTTATGAAACCGGTTACGGGTTTGGGTTGCAAAACCGGTTAACCGGATAACCGGTCCCGGTTTTGGACACCCTAATGGCAACTCTTTATCCATTCCCTGCCATGAAGGCAAAAGCTATAACTCAAATGGATAAAGGGCTGCCATTTTCCTCTCTGTTCCAATAGATTTATCTGAACTACCCAAATCCATGGCTCTTTTTCTGTTCGCTCTGCACCGCCAAATTACTTTGGATTCAACTATTGGCGACTTTAGCGGCGGCTCATACTGCCAAACTACTTGTATTCTGAAACTGCCTTGTTTTCTGTTTTTTTTTCCTTATTTCTGTTTCACATCAAATACGATTTTTGGTTGGAGTTTACCTGATACTAATTTACAGTCCACTCCACAGCGAAGGAACTCCCCTGTACAACAATCTTCAGCTTCTTCTGGAGATTACGACTGCTAAGGTCATTGCCTATGCATATGACCTGGCAATAGCTGTTAGAGAGAAGTTGTGGAGTACTCTTAGAGCCACACTACATCAAGACCACACTACAACCACAAAAAAGGGCTTCCGATAATGGTCTTGGTGTTAACCAAACCAAGATGGAACTAATTTTTTGTTGTCTGAATAGACAGCATATCATGAAAAATATTGTAGGGACTTATAAAGTTTACTTGTGTACATTTTTATACCCTCCACCATAGGATGGGAGAGGTATATTCATTTTGTTACTCCGTTTGTAACACCTCTACATGCGCTATGCAACAAAATTGTTGTCCAAGGGATGTTGATAACAGTTTCTGGTGCAATTAGGTGTCACAAACACGAAAAAATATTAAAAAAAATGTAATGGTGAATTTTTTTAAAATTTTTTTTTTAATTCCAGCTTTCATGGAAAGTCTATTCAGTATTTGGATCATAATTTTTCAAGTATAAGCCTGATTGAGCCGTGTTATGCCTCAAATTAAATCGATACATATGAGGGCTACATATGCTGCAAATATCGCTTTCATGTAGAATCGTTTGTTTAGTAACAGTCGTCAAAAATATGAGAAAAAAATTATTTTTTAAAAAAAGACACTTTTTCCTTGTACAAAAAAATACATAAAAAATACAAAAAAATCGAAAAAAAAATATTATTTTATCACATTTTTAAAAAGCCAGCATGATAACGAAGAAAACACTGTCTATTTGAAAAAAATCTATGATGTTTTTGCTTACATTGAATTCGCCATATGTGAGAGAGACATATAAGAGACATTGCACTTGCATTTCATTTTATGAGGATTGATGTCAGACATTATAAAATTATAGAGAGGACGAGGTTTTATGTTCGTAACCCTCCATAAAACATGATATGCAATGTGAGAGCTATATTGGATGAGATCCGCTCAGATAGAGGGCCATTCAACAATATTTGTTTGTTTTTTTATTTATGAGGTTTCTATACAGTTACGGCTTTTAGGGGCATGGACATCCCAGTCGTATATACAGGTAGTAAAATTATATGTACGCAATACAAAGTAGTATTGGGTGTATACTTTCGAAGCAAACTAAAGGGTCCGCTATCTAATGTTTTTTTTCAACTAGTGCTTATTTCGTGTCTGATTTGATAGATAATTAGTTTTATCCTTCTGCTGAACGAATATGGTTGTGTATACGCTTGAACATGTGGGCCTGCGATCGCCTTATAGAAGATGCCGATTTTGCCAAAAAAAATCATCTTTTCAGATGAAGCTCATTTTGATCTTGGCGGGTATGTAAACAAGCAAAATTGTCGCATTTGGGGCACAGAAAACCCGCACGTTGAAAAGCCGGTACACCCAAAACGAGTCACTGTTTGGTGCGGATTTTGGTCCAGAGGCATAATTGGGCCATTTTTCTTCGAAAATGAGCAAGGAGTGGCCGTTACAGTCAATGGCGATCGTTATCGGGCCATGTTGAACGAATTTTTGTTCACAAAAATTGAAGAGGAGGATATTGGCAACATTTGGTTTCAACAGGACGGCGCTACGCGCCACACAGCCGAAGCTACACGCAAAGAAAAAATTCGTTTCTGCGAAACGAAATATTAGACAACTACTATTCTCGTTTGCCGGAACTGAAATTTCCTTTGTTGTAACAGAATTGTAGTTGTCTAATATTTCGTTTCGCAGAAACGAATTTTTTGTTGCATGTACACTCGATGTTTTGCGCCCTGTTTTTGAAGTTCGCATTATCAGCCGCAGAGCTGATGTCGTTTGGCCACCTCGGAGCTGCGATTTGACACCGTTGGACTATTATTTGTGGGGTGCCCTCAAAGATAAGTGTTACGCCGAAAAGCCAGAGACAATCGTGAAGCCATTGGTGAAATACAGCTGCACACAATCGATAATGTGCTTAAAAATTGGACCGATCGTGTAGGCTACTGCATGGCCAGCCGAGGCAGCCATTTGAATGAAATTATTTTCCATTATTAACCGGATGGATTGTACTTTCAAATAAAAAAAGAAATTTGAGAAAATATTCAGTAGTTTTTTTATAGCATTTTCAAAAAAAGTTATTTGGCGGACCCTTTATATGTCAGCTACAATTACTGCAACTTATGAACCTTAAACCCGGAATTTATGAATGAAATTTCTTATTAATAAATTAGTGTAATTCAGCGCCTTAAAGAGATAAGTCGATTTTCTGAAAAATATTACAAAGTTATATTTCGAAGTATGAGTAGAAGGAAGGAAGAACTTTTCAATGTGTAAATGATCCCGGCAAGTTCTGCGGAAAATATGTAATTAAAACCAGTAAGGAAAGGCAGAAAGTCGGGCGGGGCCGACTATATAATACCCTACACCTCCCTAACAATGCGATAAAGGTCATTGCGATAATAATTTGGAATAATTGGTAAGTAGGCAGGCACATATTATCTAATTCTGAGCCGGTAATCGCTAAATTAAGCAATATTCGGTCCTAAATTGAGAAACATCTTTCCGGAAAATATTAATGATCGGAAGTAAAGTACAACTTCTATAGCGCGTTGATACCAAATCAGGAGGAACATATATATGGAGGTTATATATAAATCTGAACCGATTTCCCTGAATACTCATTCATGTAAAAAGACCTCTTTCTGTAGAATTTCGTACTGATCGGATATAAAATACAGTCTACAGCGCTTCCATGTCAAATCGGTGGTAACATATATATGGGGGCTATATCTAAATCTGAACCGATTTCCCTCAAATTCGGCAGTGTTAATCTACGTAATGAGAAACCTCTTTTTGCCAATTTTTTTACTGATCGGATATAAAATTCAGTTTCTACAGCGCTTACATGTCAAATCGGGGGTAACGTATATATGGGGGCTATATCTAAATCTGAACCGATTTTCTCCGAATTTGGTAGTATTCCTTCATGTAATGAGAAACCTCTTTCTGCCGAATTTTACACTGATCGGTTATAAAATAAATTTTTTACGGCGCTTACATGTGAAATCGGGGGTAACGTATATATGGGGGCTATATCTAAATCTGAACCGATTCCTTCCAAATTTAACAGGGTTCATTCATATAATAAGAGACCTCTTTCTGCTGAACTTCATACTGATCGGATATAAAATAAAGTTTTTACAGCGCTTACATGTCAAATCGGGGCTAACATATATATGGGGGCTATATCCAAATCTGAACCGATTTTAACCAAATTAAATAGGGATCGTCCTTGGGCCAAAAAAAAGATATGTGTAAAGTTTCGTCAAGATCGGGCCATAATTGCGACCTGTACTTTGATTACAAGAATACATCTACAGACAGACAGACGGACAGACAGACGGACATAGCTAAAACGACTCAGAAAGTGATTACAAGTCGATCGGTATAATAAACAATGTATCTATCTCTTCTCCTTTTGGGTGTTACAAACAAATGCACAAAGTCATAATACCCTGTACCACAGTGTGGTGTCGGGTATAAACATCGACGTGCGTTTAGTAAAATAATAGAAGAAATACGAGTATATGCGTAATATTTTGGTATACGAGTTAAAAATATGAACGAAGCGTTGACACCTAGTATTTTGTGTAACTCGTGTCATGTAAATCGTCCTCGATGGACTAGTGGAAGAATGCGGTAAGTACTTTACAATTAATGTTTTGTGGAATAAAACGTTTTAATTTTAGACTTCACGTGCAATTTGGAATGCCAATAATTTGGAGACAACCATTCAATCACGATACGGACTGCTATTTTTGTCTAAGTTAACAGAATGGAGTAGGAAGTGTCCAGGTATAGCTAACAGCCTAATTACGGAAACATCAGCAAGTTCAACTGAGTACTCAACTCTGAGCGATTCAAGTTTGAGTCAGAAGTCATCGCTTTTAACTCAGTTTCAACTCATTGATCTAGTGAGAGATTTGGAACTGACTAAAGATAAGGCAGACTTACTTGCATCTGGGATGAAACAGTACAATATTTTGGCCCCAGATGTTAACATATCATATTATAGAGTCCGTGATATACCTTACAAACAATTTTATAAAGGGTCCGCAAAATAACTTTTTTTTTGAAAACATCGCGCAAAACGTCGAGTGTAGCTTCGGCTGTGTGGCACGTAGCGCCGTCCTGTTGAAACCAAATGTTGCCAATATCCTCCTCTTCAATTTTTGTAAACAAAAATTCGTTCAACATGGCCCGATAACGATTGCCATTGACTGTAACGACCACTTGCTAATTTTCGAAGAAAATGGCCCAATTATGCCTCTATGTAGACCAAAATCCGCACCAAACAGTGACTCGTTTTGGACCAAATGCTACAATTTTGCTTGTTTACATACCCGCCAAGATCAAAATGAGATTCATCTGAAAAGATGATTTTTTTTTGGCAAAATCGGCATCTTCTGTAAGTCGATCGCTCCCAGCGTTGTTCAAGCGTATACACAACCATATTCGTTCAGCGGAAGGATAAAACTAATTATCTGTCAAATCAGACATGAGCTAGTTGAAGCACTAGTTGAAAAAAAAACATTAGATGGCGGACCCTGTACAACTGTGAATAACAGATGCTTTTGCAAGGACATTCCCGGATTGTTCGAGGAACTTAATCAAACATATAATTCAAAGGAATGGCGGTTACTTGTTGACAGCAGTAAAGAAAGTTTGAAAGCAGTACTTTTGCACTACGGAAATCAGAAACCGTCGATTCCCAGTGCTCATGCTGTCAACACTAAGGAATCATACGAAACAATCACTAAATTGATAAAATACATAAAATATGAACATGACTGGAAAATTTGTTGCGATTTAAAAGTAGTTGTTGGTATGTTATGCCTCTGGGATAGCCGATATGTTGCCACCACTGCATATTAAGCTTCCTCCTCCTTAAGGATAGATGGCAATTCACTATCATATTTAAAAAGTTTATTTAAAAGTCTTTCTTTTCAAAAAAGCGAAGAAGGAGTTTTTGATGGGCCTAAAATAAGGAAACTTATGAAAGATGTGAATTTCGAATCATGTTTGACATCGGATGAAATTGCAGCATGGATGTCGTTCAAGCTTGTAGTTTCAAATTTCCTTGGATCCAATAAAAGCCCGCAATATGAAACAATGATTAATGATTTGTTAAAAAAATATGAAAATATTGGTTAGAAATATATTTTTTTTATATGTATGTATATAACACATATTTCTGTATTCTTCCAACTTATTTTTCGCTTTATGTATTCCTACAGGTGTAAATATGCCCCTCAAAATTCATTTCTTGCATTCTCATTTAAACTTTTTCCCCGAGAATCTTGGCGACGTAAGTGACGAACATGGCGAAAGTTTTCACCAAGAATTGAAGTCCATCGAGCGGCGTTACCAAGGGCACTGGGATGAAAGAATGAAGGGAGATTATATTTGGTTCCCAATAAGAGAAACCGATTCCGAAACAAAGAACTTCTAATTAAAATTGTTCATGTAAATAAACTCAAATGTACATAATATAAATAAACGTAATAAATAAAATCGCTATTTAGACAAATAGGCATTATTTTCTTCGCTAGGATGCAAACTATTAAAAAATAAAATATTTTTTTCGATTTTTTTTTCTATTTTTTTTGTTTTTTTTGTACCAGGATTTTTTTTTTTGAAAAAATCTACTTTTTCCATTTTGTTTAATGACTGTTACTAAACCACAGTTTCTAAGTGAAAGAGATATTTTCAACATTGGTAGTCCACATTAATAGCTTCAATTTAACGTATAAGTCGACCTGATCGGGCATATACTCCAAACGATAATATACTTCGACGATAATTGTATTTTTAATAAAAATTTTGTTAAAAAAATGTATCCATAACAAATTTTTGGTTTTGATTTTATATAACAGTATGCCACAATCTATACAAAAAAAATATTTTTAGGTCTAGGACACAAAATAAATTTTTTTGTTGCGTCGTGATATTGATCTAAGACCCCTGAAGTATATTATACCTATATATTCATAATCTTCGTAAAATTCGAAGACGATTTAGCCATGTCCGTCTGTCCGTACGTCTGTAATCACGCTACAGTCCTTAATAATAGAGCTAGGTTGGTCAAATTTGGTAGAAATATTTCTTATAGTTGCAGGTTGTTTGGGATTGCAAATGACCCATATCGGTCAATGTTTTCATGCTCCCCTATAGAGGTCGCTCCAAAATACTGGGTTTGAGCCATAGATACCACATTTTTAAAGCAACTTAGCTGAAACCTTGCTGTTTGTATTCTATTATGACAAGAATTCATCACAGAAAAAAATTTACAAATCGGTTCATATTTTGTTATTGTCACCCTATAGAGGTCGCTCCAAAATATACGTATTTAAGCCATAAATACCATATTTTCTAAGCATTTTAACTGAATCTTTGCAGTTTTTATTTGATTAAGACAAGAATTCATCGCAGTAAAATGTTTTTAAATCACTTCATATTTTGTTATATTCTACCTATAGATGTCGCTCCCAAAAAGGCTTATTTAAGCCATAAGCACCACATTTTCTAAAAAATTTAGCTGAAACTTTGTAGTTTGTATTCTATTTTGGCAAGAATTTATCTCAATAAAATTTATACAAATAAAATTTTATTTTGTTATAGTCTCCGTATAGATGTAGCTCTCAAAAAAGCTATTTGAAGCCACATTTTTCAGGTGAAGTTTGGCTAAAGAATTTGCGGCCTAAAAATAGCAGCGTTAGTTTTTTAATAATTTTCTTAAACAACAAGTAAGAAAGTTTCAGTCGGGTAAACCGACTAAGGTATACCCTCACTTTGTGAGTAATATAATATTGAATATTACATACACGAATTATTCTGCAAATTTGTATGGAAGGTAGCAGAAGGGGTCAACCAAATACACCTATATTTTACTGAATAGTAGATACTTTAAATACATTGCACTGTGCCGAATCATAAGCGTTTATGTGGACTGATATATTAACGTTATGATATATTAAATTGTGTAAAAGGGGCGTGGAGATAAAGCATTACACTGTACAAAATGTCAAGTATTTTTATACACTGGTATTAATGTTATACGCTGTTAACTTTTGGTGCAAAATGGTACCTTTGCGTGGGTGGTACCAAAAGGGGCGTGACAATAACGACAATGACTGGACTGTAGGCACTATAAAAGCATTAAACTGTGCAAAATTTCAAGTATTTTTATACACTGGTATTAAAGTTATAAGCTGTTAACTTTTGGTGCAAAATGATATACAAATGCATCATTTAGGTACCAAAAGGGGCGTGGCCACTTCGCCCAATTTTTTTTTTGTGGAATTTCAGAAGGTTCCAATAAGTAGTATAGAAGTTATTTAAGAATCAATATTTCACTTAATGTTAACCCTTTGTGTGGAAGGTACCAGAGGGAGTGGACCAATATGGCCCATCTTCGAACTTAGCCGGAGATAGAAAAAACATATTACAGTATAGAAAGGGTATAAAAAGGAGTGACCGGATGACTTAAAATTTCGTACGTTATAATATTTCATTCAAACCCAGTTTATATTTGATGGACAACCATATCGGCCTACTTCACGTGGTACCTCCCCCAAAAATGGTTAAATGTTGTGACATGTTAAAGCTCTTATAATTTCTTTCCTGTAAGATTTCATACATAGTAATCTTTTTACCGTCTTTATATGCTGAACGTAAATGGTCGAAAATACCACGCCCCCTTTGGTACCTCCTACACAAAGGGACTCCTGGTTTAAATAATCCCTAATCCTGCCATTGATCAGGCGAATTTCGTCACGCTCATTAGTGAGTTCCGATAAGGTAATACAAATATCCACATACTAACATTTATTACAAAGTCCTTCTAAGGACCCTGCTGTTTAGATGAAATCCACACCAACATTTGGAAAATTAAAAAGTTTGCTTGTGCGGGTTTTTAAATTGTTAATCCCGAAACGTCAAACCACTGTTCACTTTTGAGCCACAACCACCGTGACATTCTCAGGCCTCCACTTGATTGTCAGTGCCACAAACTATGCCTGGGCAGAGTACCGGTCTTGGGCAGCTGAAGAAAAACAGCAACAGTAACCAGCAACAGAGCCACAGCAGCAGCAACAGCATTATGAATATGAGTTTTTCTCATACTGACAGACGGACGGACACACACTTGTACTTTTGCACTAAGCCAGCCAAAGAGATACTTACGTACGTGTGCCAAAAAAAACCGAAACCAAAACTGATGGTCAATGTTGAGGCCGGGCCAATCCAATCTGCATTGTTGCCGCTGTTGTTGTTATTGTTGCAGTTGCTGGCGTTGTCAGTATTGCAACTCTGCCGTGGTTGTTGTGGCTGTTGCTGTTACATCGTCGCATTTTACGAATTATAGTCCGTCTGTCTGTCCGTTGACTGCGTTGCAATTTATTAAATGTCTTCATTTTCTGTTGTTGTTTAAAGCTGTAAAGAGTTAATGTTGTTATTAAGCCGTGTTGTTGTAAATGTTGTTGTTGTTGGTGTTTATGCCTTTTAAAATCTTTGTTAGCAGCATTTATATTGCTTTGGCTGTTGTTGGTAGCGGCGGCAGTGGTCTCTCAGCTTTTGTTTCGTAATTTTCGTAAATTTTTTACAAGCATTCTGAAACCACCCCATTTCGGATTACGAGGAGGGTGAAGGGAGGTTAATGTGGGCACACGGAGAGGGTCATAGAAGATGTATAGAATGTTATTATTACTACGAACATGCTCTAATGAAATCTGTAAAGGTTATATTCGCAACGATTTTATGCAGTTTAAGTCCATTTTTACATTCGAAGCGATATCATATCGAGCCCTAACCGCCAAAAAGACGGTAGTGTCTAGTCAGAACCTTTCGAGGGTGGAAGGTAATATCAATCCCGTTACGGAGAAGGTGAGCAGTTCCACCAAACCATCCGCTAAGGAAAGGAAAAGAAACCTTCTCCTCTAAATGTCTGTGGGCGGCGTTTACGTCTTTTTGGCGGTTAAGACTCGATATGTCATTTTCTATGGAAACACATCGATGGTGTGCTCAAAGACCCTATAACCTTTGCGGAAATTCAGTTTCATGTCAAAATGTAATACGAAAAAAGGCATATGTTTTAGACAGATTGTATTCCATATCTCAACAACGTTCTTTTGACGGAAACACCTTCCTTTTTGTGACTGAGGCTCAATAGGAAATGTCTTACTCTGGAAAATGCCGAAAATCACATCTCAGAGGATTTTCGTCTAGTAAGATATCTTTGGAAAATATCTAAAATGATCAAAGAAGAGAAAAGGTTCTCTTCCCTTGCTCCATCCATGGGCAAGGCTTAAAGACTTTTCCTATTGGACAAGTCAAAATTGGGAACGCAAAGAAACATATTTCTACATTGCCGATATTCAAGATTTCATCCATTGAATATGCCTCAAATTACGTAAAGGCAGAAAAAACAGGGGCGGAAAAGATTTAAAATTAGTTACGGTCATAAAACTTTTATCTGTGAAAGAAAAAACTATATTATATATTTGATTTTAGATAATTTGTAGTTAGTTTAGATGACTTTAGATTAGTTCTGAAATAAATGTCAAAACCTATTACGCAGTACCTTCTTAATCTACGCATTACACCATCACAGCGTTTGTTGGTTTTAAAGAGAAAGGTGAATTGAATGCCTCTATCTCTGGACACGGTATTCCGAATATCGTCTGAAAAACTTATAATGTCATATCTATTACGGACTAATATTGGCTATGTGTGTATTTCTTATAAAATGAAATTAATGTCAAAACCATGAAAATATGAAAAATGAACCCGATTTAAAGTTGACGGAATTTGGCATGAAGATAAGGACTAGAATTGGAACATGGAACGTATGTACTCTTTTGGAACCATCACGACTTGTACAATTGTGCAAGGAATTCAAAGCTTACGCTACTATGCATCTGTGAAATTAGATGGTGTGATTCCGGTGAATTCACAACAGCTGACGGCCTTACTCTCCTGTACTCCGGTAAAGCTACAAACGATCTACCTCGATCCAGTGGTGTTGGAATCATGCTCTCCAAACATGCAAAACGTGCCCCTATTGACTGGAAAACGCACTCTGACAGGATCATTAAAGCCAGAATACGCTCCAGAGCTCAAAACATCACCTTTGTGCAATGTTTTACGGAGACATCTGAGAAGTCGGCGAAAGAAAATTTCTATGATCTCCTTGTTGGAGTTCTCGCAATGGTACACAAGAGAGACATTATTGTAATGATGGGTGACTTCAACGCTCAAATGTGATCCGATAACGTAACTGCAGAGAGCACAATGGGCAGGCACGGATTAGGGAGCCTAACAGAAAATGGACAGATGCTTCTGGATACCTGCAGGACCAACGATCTGGTCATAGGCTGTGCTCCATTTCCACACCCGAAAGTATACAAAGTTACCTGGGTTTCCCCGGATAATGTCACTGAAAACCAGATAGACCATATGTATAACCATCAGTAGAAAGTGGTGAGGTTCCCTTCTAGATGTTCGGAATAAACGAGGGACAGATGTTGCCAGTGATCACCATTTACTGGTTGCAACTATTCGAATTAAAATTGCCGCCATTAAAAATACCAGCTCAGCGTAGCGCTGGAGGTTCAACGTAAAATAGTTGAAGAATTCGGAAACCGCTAGGGCGTTCTCCAGCGAATTAAGTATATTCATAAGAAATAACATTTCAGAGAATTCGTGGCCAGAAGTGATAGATATATTTGTTAATGCTGCAGAAAATCATATAGGATACCAAACCAACGCCCGAAAGGAATGGATTAGTGATGAGACATGGAAACTAAGTGAAGAAAGAAAGAATGCGAAAACAGCTCTAATATCGAACCCGCTCTAGCAAGAACAAATACCAGGAACTATGTAACCGCCTTAATAGTGAGGTTAAGCGTAGTGCTCGACGCTATAAGCGTGAATGGGTTAATAATATATCAAAGGACTTGCCAGCAGCTGCTGAAACACACCGCTCCAGAGATTTATACATCGCTGTGAATAAACTTACTAATAAAAGTCTAGCCAGTGGGAAACCTCTAAGAAATGACAACGGTGAACTCATTCCATCAAAATCACCGCATACTCCATGGGAAACAGATGCGTACAAGAATAGCAGTTAAAAATGGAGTCCGCCAAGGATGTGTCCTATATGCACTCCTTTTTAATTGTGTCCTCAATTATGTTATGCTGAAGGCTACAAATCCCCCAAAGGGCATCAAGTGGGGTTTGTATGGAAGATAAGGACTACGCAGACGATATATGTTTGCTTAGCCACTCCTTTTCTGATATGCAGTCCAAACTAACACTAGTAAGTGAAACTGCAAAATCAGTGGGCCTGAAAATTAACATCACAAAAACGATAACATTGCGATAAAATGCCAGCTCCGAGCCTAAATTCGTCATACAAAACAACGAAATAGATGATGTAGAGTCCTTCTGTTACGTGGGTAGCATACATACTAGACAAAACCGGTGGTTCAGCTGCAGATGTCTTCAGCCGCATAAACAAGGCACGCAATTGTTTTGCACAACTGAGATCTATGTGGACGTTGTCTTCGGAGTCCTGATATCAAGCCGAAATAATGGCAATACGGGAAGTCGCTGAGTCGTGACCAACACTGGCGTTGTGATTTACTCGGACAGCCAGGCGCCCATCAATTCTCTGGAGGCCACATCCCTAAATTTACAAGCAGCCCTCGACTGTCACAGATCTTTTAACGAGATGGCTGAGCAGTAGGGATTTACCGGGGATCTGCAAAACTGATGAACTAGCTAGGTAAGGGGCGACAATACAAATTCTTGAAGAATTTGCATATATTCCTGCGCCACTATCGACAAGTAAGCTTTGGCTTATGCAAGATTCAATCAGACAGTCCAACGAAATATGGACAGAGATCGGCACCTGTAGGGTAGCAAGACAAACCTGGTCACGATATGACCTGGGAAGGTCAAAACATTTCCTCGCACTAGAGAGGAAAATACAGTCTAAGTCAGTTCTGACGGGATACTGCCTGATCGGCGAACCTGCCAGTAGGAGTAGTAGTGGCATTGAAGTCAATACCCCTCCAATGACTATGCTACTGTTCCGCTTTGAGTCAATGAAGTCTGCACATACTTGGGTCGGCCTTTCTCGGTAGTTCTAACTGATCTTTCCGGTACCGAAATTGGTACTATCGAAAACTTTGTATATATCGAACAGCCCATGGTAACACTAGGGATCTGAACTGGTCTGTGGGAGCATGTAATACGCGGCTGCCACCCTAACCTGAACCTAAGCTCTTGTATCAAGATTTCGGGAAAGAGCTGTCGCTTTCAAAATAACATTAATCAAAAAGAAAACACTAGATGGACCACCTTGCATACACAAATATGGTACCAACGCCAGGATCAAACGGCTAGAGCTAGAATTTTGAAAATAACCATTTTTTAGAATTCGTAAGTTTATGGGTACACTGGGACAAAATGGTTAAATATGGACGAAATGTGCGAGATAAGCTTTTGGAACATGAACGAAACATGTTTTTTCAATATTCGTACTTTTATGGACACAAAGGGGCAAAAACGGTAAAATATGGTACTTTGGGGCAAAAAGGGTTTAATATGGTACAGTTCGTCCATAGCGTAGGTAGTTCATGGAATAGATAAAATAAGCTTTTTTCAAAATACGTAATTTAAATGTATTTATATTACTATGCAACGGGTTTTCCAATAGGGATGATATATTTTTGAAATGACGTTTCGGCCATCTGTAATAAGTCATCATCTGTCATTTGTTTTTCATTGTATACAGTAGTGTTTACAATTTCATCATGGAGAGATATACGCAAGTACAACGTTTACAAATTATTGAGTTTTATAATCAAAATAATTGCGCTAAGTCTCTCTTTAAGAGCCATATTTTTGCCATTGGCCGCTTCCCGATCCGACGTTCCGTTAAGGAGCTAGAGCAAAAATAAACTTTCCGTTCACATTTGAAAATGATGCTAAGTGCATTTTTTTTAAATCCAAAAAAAAACGCTTTCCAGTCTACCTACGACCTTGACACCCATGAGCAATATTTGAGCTCTCGTTAAGAGGTATCTTTTGCCATTGACCGATTGTGGCTACGTGCCACACAGCAAATGAAACAACTGAATTGTTGCGAGAAAAGTTTGGAGATTTGATTATTTCAAGAAATAGTGATCCAAGAAGTTGTGATTTAAAACCATTAGAATATTTCTGTGGGGTTATTTGAAGTCATTGGTCTTTCGAAATAAACCAGACTCTCTTCAAGCTTTACAAGTCAATATTGAACGTGCCATTTATGACATCCGACTTGATTTAGTGGAAAAAGTGCTCGAAAATTGGATTCATCGAATTCGTTCCTGCAGAAGAAGTCGTGGAGGCCATTTCAATGACGTTTTATTTAGAACTTAATTGTATCGATTGTACATCACATTAAATAAAAAACGTTTGAATTTCCTTAACAATAAGTGTGTTTTTTTTTCAAAGAAATCATATCACTCTTATTGGAAAACCCTGGATTACCTCTCACAATATAAGCTTACAAACGATTATGATAAGTAGATCGACATATCATTCTGCTGAAAAATTGTCTTCTCTAGGACTTTAACCGTGCTTATCACACCTCGGCCCTACTCTTCTTAACTAGCCGTGTCATATAGCCTTCACTCATACTCGTACACAATCAGAGGGACTCACACAACTTTGTGTGTGATGTTGAAATGGTGGTGTTGAGTCGCTGTTAATGTCATGTTGCCCACAATGACGGAGTGACTGACATGATGTTTGCTGTCAGTGAGATGTTGTTGTGGACTGTTGCTGTTGGTCTTGCCATTGTGGTTGTTGTTGCTGAGGTTGCTGTTTGCAGCTTGCAACAAACATTCTCCCAACACACAATGGCATTATTTCATATTATACTCGTCGTATATGTATGTATATATTATTTTGCGATTCAGTCGCCGCAGCCGCTTTTGATGCTTTATTATGACTTTATATACTCTGCGGGCCTCTTGTCGCGTCGTACTTTTTTCTTCTTCTTCATTTTTTTGAATTGTGGCCAATGTCTGCGATTGTTTCTTCCTCCTAAGTATCCGTTCGTCCGTCCAACCAACCCATCCATCTGTCCGTCTGGCCGTCCTTGCGGCTAAGGCTGCTGGGCTGCTAGGACCCAGATGATGTTGTGTCTGTTCGTCCATTTGTCTCTTTGTCTGTCTTGTTGTCGGTGCTGTCTAAACATTTGCATCTTATGGTCGGTCAATTCAGCCATGACTTTGAGGTGTGAGCTATTTTAATGTTCTTGATTACCAATGATAAAATTGTTCGCTCATTCGCTCTGACCCCCACAGCCGCCGACGCCGCGTTCCACCATCGCCAACCAAAAGCCGTTTAACCCAGCCCATTATGGCCCGTGATGGTTAAACGTCATCTGCGGCATTTCTCCATGTCTCTCCTCACGGGGAGGACCAACAACTACAAATCTTGCAAATTTTGATGCGTAGCCTAGGCTTAGGCGACTGGATGGATGGATAGTTACAGCAATAGCAGCAACAGGACAATAACACTTGAAGGTGTTGGAGTTATGGTGATTTCTTGTTTTTTGTTGTTCTTTATGGAGTTGTCGCCGCCGCCACCGCCGTCATCATCATCAGCAGCAACGCTGTTATTTTTATTGTTGCTGGAATGTTGTTGTTTATTATAACACAACATCAACATGATTTTCGAGGTAGTTGATATTGCTGCTGTGGCGGCCGCGACGTTGGCGGACGGGTCGGCAATGATGCAGCCTTTGTTGTCTTATTTTGTTGTTGTTGAAATAAAAATATTTGCCCTGCGGTTATCTTGTTGTAACAAGATAATTGCTTAATTTGATTGGCTTACATTATCAGGCGTAAAATGCTTATGGACTCGTCCATTCGTTCGCATATCACAAACATATCGCTTGCGCTCCACTGTATCAGTATTGGTGTGGAGGATGCGTGTGCCGTGGTGTACACGTATTTGTGCGGTTTGGTGTACGGGCAATGCCGAACAGGATTGTCCAAAAAATCTGCCGATATCTCCTCTGAATACAGCAATGAGAAAAAATGTCGGTCCAATGCTGCTCCATTTCTTTAAATAAACGAAATCGCCGTATTTAAACTTTGAAAAATCCACACTTATATCTATACAATTATTTTCTCTATTCTATTCCTTATAATTTCATTAGCCACATTTTTTAATATCGTCTTAGATCGGGTTAATGTGGTAGTCTTTATGCCAAGCTCTCACATACTATGTAGTCCGTAGTGTTACCCATGATATCCATTCCGTTGAACCAACCGGATTCCGATAAAATAATATCGGCCAAGATTGCCAACCCACCAAGGCATTGGATAGATAGACAGTCGTATTCTATCGATTCCTCCTACTTTTCATCACCAATACTCCTTCAAAAGCCATTTCTCTGGAATTGAAGTCTATTTGAGTGCCGTCCATGATAGTCATTGTTTCGGCAGGGCCACACCTTCCTGGAATGTAAGCAGGACCTGACTAATGTTTTTCTGGCATTTGTTTTGCTTAGGTTAGTTTTAGATAAAGAGTGGTATCCGCCTGATAAAGTCTATCTGCGTCAAGTCGCAGCTCTGAGGTGGCCAAGTGACACTGTCGAGACGGCAGATTTTCGAATTTGGCGAGCAAAATTTATTTTTACTAGGGAGTAGTAGTTAACCCAACTGGTCATATACTAGGCATTAGACAACCCACCTTGTCGTATACTGAGGAGTAGATAACCGAACTTGTCGTCAACTATGAAGTTGACCCAAATGTCGTCAAATAAGTAGTAGATAAGCCAATGGTGGGGGAGGGGGGTTAGATAACGCAACAGGTCGTCAACTACGAAGTAGATAACCCAACTCGTCCTCAACTAAGAAGTAGATAACCCCACAAGTTGTCAATAAAAGAATAGATAACTCAACCGGTCGTAAACTAAGGTGTAGATAACGCGATTTGTTGTCAACTAAGGAGTATACAATCCAACTGGTCATTAACTAAGGAGTTGAAAACGTAATTGGTTGTCAAAAAAATAGTAGATAACGTAACTGGCCTTAAAGTAATGAGTACATAACCCAACAGGTCGACATATAAGGAGTAGATAACCCAACTGGTGGTCAGCTAAGGAGTAGATAACGCTACGTAAACAAAGGAGTAGATAACGCAACTGGTCTTCAAATATGGAGTAGATAACTCAACTGGTCGTCAAATAATGAGTAGAAACTTCAACTGGTCATCAACTAAGGAGTACTTAACCCAGTTGGTCGTCAAATAAGGAGCAGATAACATAACTTAGGAGTTCATAACCCAACTGTTGGTCAGTTAAGAGTAGATAACATAACTTAGGAGTTCATAACCATACTGTTGGTCAGTTAAGAGTAAATAACTAAACTAATCGTTAACTAGGGAGTATATTACCCATCTGGTCGTCATTTAAGGATTATATAATCCAACTGGTCGTCAACTAAGCAGTGGATAACGAAACTGGTGATCAACTAAGGAGTATATAACCCAACTGGTCGTCAACTTAGGGGTAGATAACCCAGCTGACCGCCAACTAAAGAGTAGATAATGCTACTGGCCGTCAACTAATGAGTAGACAACCCCACTGGGTGTAAACAAAGGAATATATGGCCGAATTGGTCGATAACTAAGGAGTACATAACGCTACTCGTCGTCAACTAAGGAGTATATAACCCAACTGGTCATCAATTAAGGAGTAGATAAAGCAACCGGTTGTCAAGTAATTAGTAGATCCCGCAACTAGTGTTTAACTAAGGAGTATGTAACGCAACGCGAACTAAGGATTATATAAAGCAAACTGGTCGTCAAATAAAGAGTAGACAACGTAACTAGGGAGTAGATAACCCAACTTGTCGCCAAATAAAGCGTAGATAACGCAACTGGTCGTCAGCTAAGGGGTAGATAACCGAATTGGTCATCGAGTAAGGAGTCGTCAACTAAGGATTAGATAACCGAATTGGTCATCGAGTAAGGAGTCGTCAACTAAGGATTAGATAACGACACTGGTCGTCAAATAAGGAGCAAATTACCCAACTGGTAGTCAACTGACAAATATACAAGGGGACTGGTCTCAGCAAAGGAGTAGATAATGCGACTGCTCATGAACTAGGGATTATGTAACCCAACTGGTGTCAACTAAGGAGTATATAACGGCAGAATGAAGATGGACCCCATGAAATACACCCCAATAAAGATAACGCAACTGGTCGTCATGTAAGGAGTAGATAACGCCACTGGTCGTCAAATCAGAAGTAAATAACGCATCTGGTCGTCAAGTAAGGAGTAGATAACGCAACTGATTATCAACTAGGGAGTAGATAACCCAACTGGTCGTCAAATAAGGAGTATATAGCAAATGATCGCCAACTTATAATTGAACTGGTCGTCAACTAAGGTGTAGATAAAGCGACTGATCAACTAAAGAGTATATAACCCAATTGTTGCCAAATAAAGCGGTACCCAAATTAAATAATTCCCAATGAAATAAGTCCCAACAAAAAGGAAATAATTCCCAATTAATAAAAGTGATATAACTCCCAAAGTGACAAATAAAATAAGTCCCAATATTTGGAAGTTATTTCATACTGAACTTAAAAAAGTGAAATAGCTCCTAATAAAATAAGTCCCAACTCCAAAAATAACAAATGTAATGTTTACGAAGGCCGTCTACGAAATCAACGTTTGGTCCGCGTAGCCAGAATGAAATAACTCCCAATAAAATTGAAATAACTCCCAATAATATCTCTTTGGGAATTATTTCTTTTGGAAGTTATTTCATTGTGAAATAACTCAAAACAAAAAAAAATTAAATAAGACCCAATTTACATTGAAATTTTTTGGAACTTATTTCATTTTATTTTTGGGACTTATTTCATTTGGGAGTTATTTCATGGTACCATAAGGCGTAGATAACGCAACTGGCCGTCAACTAAGGAGTAGATAACGTTACTGGTCGTCAACTAAGGAGCAGATAACCCAACAGGTCGTCGAGAAAGGAACATATAACGCAACTAGTCATATATCATACTAACCGAAATTGATAGTGGCCTTTGGACGATATTCATTCTGAGATAACTGTCAATGTTTTCCATTTCCCATTTACTGTACCCTACCGTATATGGTGACGAGGTCAAAATTTTCCTAAGTATGAATTCAAACAGAATACCTCTACATAAAGGCATTCGATTCAGTACAATGAACTATGGATCTATATTTTATTTTTCTATGTACATATTACAAACAATCGGACAAAGTCATATAAGTCAAACTAATAAAAATCGAAAATTTTCTAAGAAATGAATAATTAGGTTGACAATATTTGGAATTGCCCATTCGCTAGAAATATCAGTGTGTGTGTGTGTGCAGACGTTTTTGATAATATAGTCATTTAGCCTGTGGTTATCAAACTATGCGATTTTCATCCATCCATCCAATTCAGCCGTCCATCCATCCAATCGTCCATTCATCCATCCATCTTTCATAGACACATTGTTAAATCTTGGTTCATATCATTTTGGTTTTGGTTGGCTTTTGTGTGGTTGGTTGGTTGGCTATTGCCTTCGGCTTCTTGAGGGTTTTCTTTGTTGCCGGTTTGCGGTTGACGGTGTGATTTGTGAAAATGCTAATTAAGGCGAACACATGTGTCCGTCTATCCGTCTGTCTTATTTGTGAAATTCTTGTTAACTGATATTGCAAATTGTGGCTATGTAATTTCGGTTGTCCTTATTGACACAAAAGGATATAAGCGAATACACATACGTTCATACATAGAGATATACACACGTACCGAGTATAATCGAGGGAAGGCAGGTGTACCGCATTATGAAGATCTTTGAATGATATTAACTATGATTACGATTGGCAGATAATACATAATTTCAGGAAATTAATTTGAATAGAAGCAAATTCACTTTATGCATAAGTGGTAATGAATAATCGATACATATGCACAGAGAGCATAGTTTGGCTGTGGCAACCGAAATTTACGTCAAACGAATTTTTTGTTGTTGGCAGTTCAATCATTGTGTATTGATTACTACAGCAAATAAAATAGCAGTCGCAAGTAAAAAGACTCGTTTGGCATTTTTTTCTGGGTTGTTTAATGTTTGAATTAAGTCTCAAATACCTAAACGATTAAATTAAAAATATATAAGTTTGGATTTAAAAAATCTTTTATTTGCTTCAGTTGTTTTGCTTTTATACTAAATGTTACATTGTCTACCCTCTGGTTTCTGCTTACAGGACTTTTTTCGATGCCATCCAAACATCATTAGTCACCATCTATCCCAACAATGTTTGCTTGAAAAAACATAAACTGAAAATATTTCTTTTCTTTTGGAAAAAAAAAAATAATCTGCCAAAACAATTTCCTTTTTCAAGCAACAATTATTTACAAAACAATGTTGTTAGAAATTATGCAAGAAGACAACAAATAAAAGAAAACATTGTGCACCCAACAAAAAGGGAAAAAAACTGAAAGATATGAATATCACAGTCGCTTAGTCTGCCAATGTCTTGTCTGATTTATATGAACGCTGCTACGAGTATGAAAAATAATGCTCACAAAATTTCACCTTTCATTCGCTAAAGGTCTAATGCTGAGCAATGCGATGGCAGCTGGAGAAGTTTAAAATAGCTGTTTGCCTTAAATTGGGTTGGATATTCTCTACATTTTATAATCGACATATACATATGTACTATCGCATTTGAATCCCCTTTTTGAAGCTTGTGAGTACAAGGCAAAAAAAAATAAATTGAGTTATGTCAAAATATATTTATATTATTTTATCGGAACATTGGAAACCACTGTCCAGAAAAGTAGCAAAAATCGCGCATCTGTTGTTTGGTCTTGTGGCCTCCTCACTGACCCCACGTGTGTACCAAGCTACGATCGATGTCTATGCCCAAGTGCTTACTCTATTCGAGAGGCATTATTTAAAAACTGAAAAGTGAAAAACTATTGGTCTATTGAGGATGTGGTTTGAGCAACAAACAAAAGATATTATTTAAAACTTCCTTATTAGCATAAATGCTATTTTAAAACAATACTGTCGGGCAAATATGCCTATACTATAATTTTATTTAATATATATATATATTTTATAATCGACCATTATTCTGTATTATTGTGGTTTTTAATTAATAAAATTTTCAAAATAATTTTTCTTCAAAATTTCTTTCGTTGAATTTTCATTTTTCCAGGAAATGTCCTTTTTCGGCCTTTAATGCACCTTTAAGTATATATATTCTTAATCGTCTTAAAATTCTAAGACGATTTAGCCATCTCCGTCTGTCCGTCCGTCCGTCTGTTGTAATCACGCTACAATCTATAATACTTGAGCTAGGTGGCTGAAATTTGGTATAGATACTTCTTATAGCTGCAGGTAACTTGGGATTGAAAATGGGCGATATAGGTCCATATTTAGATATAGCTCCCATATATAGCATTTGTGTTTTTCGGTGTTATTTTCTATAGGTTTGAGTTATTTTGTGAGGTCACGTGCTATCCATGGTGGAGGGTATACAGGGTGTCTGATATGTATTGCAACCAACTTCAGGTTGCTATCATTTCTAAACCGCTAATCTGATAGCTGACAGATTTATTTCAGTGACAGTTCATTTTATTGTTTACAAGCTTACAAAAGCATTTTGATCTATTGCATTCAGGAAAAAAATTATTCGTGATGGAATTTATGCGTGATAGTGTGATTGCTTTATATTTGGGTGGAAAAACACAAGTGGTTATCGTTAGAGCCCTCCAGCATTTAAATGTGAATAAATCTTTTGTTTCTCGTACCATTGCTCGTTACCGTGATACTGGCAGTGTTGCATCGCGTCCAAAAAGTGGACGAAAAAAACGGTAACAACACCAGAAATGATCCGAAAAGTGAAGTCCAGATTTGATCGAAGTCCACGCCGCAGTGGTAGAAAAATTGCTCGTGAGCTGAACATATCGCGAGAACGGATACAACACATATTAAAAAATGAGCTTAGACTAAAGCCATTGAAGTTCCAAAAAGTGCAAGAGCTCACCGATGCACAAAAGTTAGACTGGAAAGAGCCAAGGAGTTGCTTCGCTTGCACGAAAGTGGCCAGTTACCGAATTTGGTTTTCTCCTATGAGAAGCCATTCCAAATTGAGCAGTTTGTGAACAAACAAAATGATCGGGTTTACTTGCCAAAGAGGTCAGCTGAAAATTGACACCTTCGATTGGCCACCAGAACTCAAGCGCCGCCGATGGTAATGGTGTGGGCCGCCGTAACGGCCGATGGTCGCTCCCCGCTCTTATTCATCGACCATGGGATCAAAATAAATGCCGAATATTATCGGGAAAATGTCCTAAAGACATTATTGAAGCCCTGGGCAGACAAACATTTCGGCCGCAGACCATGGACATTCCAACAGGACTCAGCACCATCGCACTCAGCACGCGTCAACCAAGAATGGCTTAAAAAGGAGGTTCCTCGCTTCATTTCTACCGCACAATGGCCACCAATATCTCCGGACCTCAATCCGTTGGACTTTTGCGCCTGGGGCATTTTAGAGAGTAAGGTTCGCACTAAAAAAATACCAAAGTATCTATCATCTCAAGATGGCGCTTCGCCGGGAATGGGCCAAAATACCGCAGAGCCACTTTCGTGCAGCGTGTGATGGCTTTGTCGGCCGTTTTAAGGCCATAATTCGTCCCAAAGGTGGCCAATTCGAACAAATCTAAACTGTTTCTAAAATTATACGTTATTTCCGACATTTTTTGCTTTTGAACAACAAAATTTAAAAAAAAAAATTAAAAAAATGTAGCACTTGTTTTAACGGCTGTTACTAAACCACTATTTCTACCTGAAAGTGATATTTCAACCATTTTTTGCCCTCATAATTTTCTTTCATTTAAAGTGTATCACTGTCCTATCGGGCCTGACTTCACAAAGTATGGTCCAAATATTAAAGGCATCTTCCATGAAAATTGGAATTTAACATAAAAGAATTTTTTGTTTTGGTTTCATACAGTAGTATGCCTCAATCTACATCAAAAAATGTTTTAAGGTCTCGGTCACAAACAATTTTGTTTGTTGCATAGTGTTACTGTGATCGTATATTTTCTTTTTAATTGTAAAACATTCGTGTTTTCAATTGAAAACAGGTACGAATTTTAGTCTTATCGTTTTTTATACCCTCAATTTAGTGTGACGAGGGTAAATGTCATTTGCTACGGACCAAAAGTGTAACACATCGAAGGAGTGACCTAAACCGTAAGTATGTTCGGCGGATATTCGTTTTGGGTAATTTTAGGTCGAATGAGCAATGTCCGTCCGTCTGTCTGCTGGCTGCTGCGCACGATAATTCTCGAAAGGGGAAACCGATTGACTTAAAATTTGGTATGCGATAATTTGTTTTTCTATCTCCGGGTAAGTTCGAGGATGGGCCATATTGGCCCACTCCTTCTAGTAACTACCCCACAAAGGGTTAACATTTAGTGAAATATTGATTTTTTTAATAACTTCTATATTACTTATTTGAATCCTCTGAAATTCTAAACATACTATCAGTATATTAGTTACTATTATCTCGAGAAAAATGGGCGAAGTTGCCACATCCCTTTTGGTACCTCCCACACAAATGGAAAATTTTGAACCAAGAGCTAATAGCTTATCACTTTATTACCAGTGCACACAAATACTTGAAATTTTGTAGAGTATAATGGTTTAATAGTATCTACAATATAGTGAAAAATGGGCATTATTGCCAAGCTCCTTTTGGTACCTTCCAAAAAAACGGACCTTTTTGTACCAAAACTTACCAGCTTATAACTATAATACCAGTGCATACAAATACTTGAGATTTTGTACTGTATATGCTTTTATAGTAGCTAGAGTCCAGAGAAAAATGGGCGTTATTGGCACTCCCCTTTTGGTACCTCCCACACAAATGGACCATTTTGTACCAAAAGTTAACAGCTTTTAACTTTAATACCAGTGCATACAAATACTTTAAATTTCGTACAGTGCAATGCTTTTATAGTACCTAGAGTCTAGAGAAAAGTGGCCGTAATTGGCACGCCCCTTTTGGTACCTCCCACTCAAATGGACCATTTTACACCAAAAGTACATACCTTAAAGTTATTAAATGCAATTTAATTTGATAATAATTTAATTAAAACAAAAAAGAAATAAATTTACTAATATTTTTTTGGAACTCAAGGTGGGGGGATCCATAAGTCGGTTTACCCGACTGAACTTTCTTACTTGTTTTATTTTTTGTTTGTCATGTATCAGCAAAAGAACAGCAACCAATCTTTCGGTTGTATTTCCCGAAATAGATTTAATTATTCTAAATTTGGGAAATTATTGGGATAACCAAAAAAATTATTCGTTGCAATAATAATCTTTGATATATTGATACAATTTCTGTTTCTGACAATAATAAAACATTGGTTGTCACAACCAAAAAACGATCATATGGTACTATAATGAAAGTTTAAAATTGGTTACCACAACTAACCGAGTGTCAATGAAAAAAAATCTTAATTCGACTGATACAACGATCGATTTAGTTGCATGCATTTTTATTTGATCGTATCCATGTTATTATTGTTGTTTCAACTATTTATATATAAATACAACCGACACACCGTGTAGGCAATATACATTTTGTTGCTAGTACAATTGTTTTTTATCGTTACAATCGAATTCCAAACAATTATTTTCCTGGTTGTATGCATAATGCAAGAGACTTTTGTTATAAATACATTTCAGTAGAAATTCAAAGGTTCCCCAAAATCGCACACAACGATTTCCATCCACTCACCACAATTTTGTCCACCACTGCGCATGCGTTTTGTTTTTTTTTTTAGATAAATGGCCTATGCGATCGATTGGACCGTTTCAAATGCAGAAAGTTAGTTTAGAGTCCACATTGTTTAACTGCGCTTTTACTTAGTAGGCATTTGTGTCATACGGCCAAATGAAATATTTGAATAGGTCTTATTTCATACGACTTGCCAGTGCGTCCGTCTGCAAGACAACGAGGGAGGTCCTAGGTCCCAGCACTACAAGTTTTCTCTCCCTTTTTCCAAGAGGCGGCCAAACAACATTTAGAGGAAAAACTCGTTAAGGACGGTGAAAAACTGCAAAACATTGTAATGTTTTCTGAATGAGCGATCATTTTTTTCCTGCAACCAAAAAAAAAATGAAAGATTGTTTATCAATGCTTACATCATATTTACAATGGAAGACCTTTTCCAAAAAAAAAAGAAAAAAAGAAAAAGACGAAGAAAAACCATTTTAACTGGACGGAAAAAGTATGGAAATCATTTGGCAATTGTAATAATTCATCGGAACACACGAATTCACTTGTGGAGAAGGCTGGAATGGGTTGGCATAGCGACCATCCGCCGCCTTGGACTATTGTCGAAGATTTCAGATGCAGATTCAGAGGCCAGTGCTCTGATAATGCGTAGGTTTTTCCTCTATTTCCACACACACACACACACAGAATTTTCCTGGATTTAGTTTGCTAAAAATCAAGTAAAAAAACGAGAAGAATATTATGAGCTTCATAATTTCCAATTGCCATTTGTGGCATGTATGAATGTGACTGTTGTGCTGGTGAACGAATGCAGGTTGTCTGTCTGACCAATAGCCCATTCGCCATTCGCCAAGGCTTTGGGTACAAAGTATTTTTGATGAAAAATTTCTCAAATTGGTATTAATGTCATCGTTTAGATTGTAAGCGACGATGGCGACGACAGACGTACTCTTTGAGTCGTAAGAATATTTAAGCACTTTCCTAAGAAATCATGGCTCAGTTGTACGAGTACTTCCTGGGCTTTTGGTGGGATGGATGGATGGATGAATGGCCGGGAGAACCGCCGCACAGACGGACGAATCAACCCACCGACCAAAACAAATTATTCTGATTGTGTGATAGTCTTGACAAAGCCAAAGATGATGACAATGACGCCAATGATGCTTATGGTTATGATCTTAACGAAATATTGGTCACCACCACCAAACAAACCGTCCTTCGCACAATCTGCTGCCATAAGTAACGGCCTTTTTTGCTCATTCTCAATTTGAAGCCGGATAAATGGTAAAATATCGTTGCAGTTGGTCTATAAATTTTATATTTCAATTTAAAATTGTTTGAAAATTAAAATTTATTTTTACATATAAAATTTACCGCAGCTGTGAGTTTTTCTTTTGCTTCTTTTAAAGTGTCACAATTTAAGCCATGAGAAAATTATGGTTAATTCTTAAGTCAGATGATATTCTTGGTGTACTCTAGCAAAGACGTAGAGCGTGGGATTTATACAATCAGTTAGGGATAATAATAATAAACCGTCTGAAGTATACCATCAGCCACAGAGTAAAAACATGTGAAGAAAGATGGAAGTCGGACGGGCCGACTGTAAACCTTCTGTAACACTATGCAACAAAATGTTTGTCCAAGGGATGTGGATAACAGTTTCTGGTGCAATTAGGTGTCACAAACACGAAAAAAATATTAAAAACAAATTTTATGGTAATTTTTTTTTAAATTCCAGCTTTCATGGGAGGTACATTCAGTATTTGGACCATAATTCAAGTATAAGCCTGATTGAGCTGTGTTATGCCTCAAATTAAAGGGAATTATAAGGGCTCCATATGCTGCAAATATTGCTTTCACGTAGAATCTTTGGTTTAGTAATAGTCGTCAAAAATATGAGAAAAAAAAATTTTTTTTTTAAAAAACACTCCTGGTACAAAAAAAAACATAAAAAATATAAAAAAATCGAATATTTTATCACTTTTGTAAGAAGCCAGCATGCTAACGAAGAAAATACTGTCTATTTGAATGTTAGGGAAATTCAAAAAAATCTTGTTTCATAATTTTTCGTTTTTAAATGATGTTTTTGCTTATATTGAATTCGCCATATGTGAGAGAGACATATAAGAGACATTGAACTTGCATTTTATTTTATGAGGATGTCAGACATTATAAAATTATAGAGAGGACGAGGTTTTATGGCCGTTCGTAACCCTCCATAAAACATGATATGCAATGTGAGAGCTATATTGGATGATATCCGCTCAGATAGAGGGTCATTCAACAATATTTGTGTTTTTTTATTTATGAGGTTTCCATTCAGTTACGCCTTTTAGGGGCATGGACATCCCAGTCGTATATACAGGTAGTAAAATTATATGTACGCAATACAAAGTAGTACGCGGCAGTCTTGAAAATATTGGGTGTCTACTTTCGAAGCAAACTATATGTCAGCTACAGGTACTGCATGTTATGAACCTTAAACCCGGAATTTATGAATGAAATTTCTAATTAATAAATTAGTGTAATTCACCGCCTTAAAGAGATAAGTCGATTTTCTGAAAAACATTACAAAGTAATATTTCGAAGTATGAGTAAAAGGCAAAGAACTGTTCAATGTGTAAATGATTTCTGCTACATCTGCGGAAAATATGTAATTAAAAAAATCGACGTCCGTTTAATAAAATAATAGAAGAAATATATGTGTAATATTTTGGTATACGAGTTAAAAATATGAACGAACCGTGGACACCTAGTATTTTCTGTAATTCGTGCCATGTAAATCTTACTCGATGTAGAAGAATGCGGTAAGTACTTTAAAATTAATGTATTACAATGTTTTGTGGAATAAAACGTTTTAATTTTAGACTTCACGTGCAATTTGAAATGCCAATGATTGGAGACAACCATTCATTCACGATACGAACTGCTATCAGAATCCGTCGATTCCCATTGCTCATGCTGTCAACAATAATTCAATTAATTATAATTAATTGACAAGCAATGCATGATGAAATATGTAGAGGCAATTCTTTTTAGGAAATTTTATAGCAATTTCGTCTCTCTCTCTCGAAAGGAATAACCGATTGACTTCCAATTTAGTATGTAGTAAAATTTCTTTCTGCTACGAGAAGGTCCCAACATTATCCGATTTGACATATAGATGGCGGTAGTAGTTTGAAAAAAATACTTTCATGAAAAAGTATCATCCTTCTACAACAAGTGTTTTAAGTAGTTTGGTTTTTTGGCACTCAAAAGTATAAGTTCTCAGTGAATATGTAAACCTGGAAAACATTGGGCACCGATACGAAACAATATGAAAACCGAGCTATATTCTGATTGGTTGGTTAACGTGGTGACTAAAAACCGTTCCCTAGCGTCAATTACTATATTAAGATACCGTTTTGATAACAACTTCTTGTCTTTATCTCCACCCTGATAGATTGAGGTACTTGACAAGGTCTCCCAGACCTACATCTGACGCCTCGACGAGGTTATGAAGGAACAGTTGACCTACAGCTTTTAGTCTGCGCTGTATTAGTGCTGGGCAGGAACAGAGAAGGTGGTCGACTGTCTCCTCTTTCTCCTCGTTGTCGCAACTGCGACAATAGTCGTTGTATTGATCTCCAATTGCCCAGTGGCCAGTTAGCACAGCGACTAGTCGCAACCAGTTCCATCGATTTTGGCTGCTCAGAAACTTTGTTCGTTGAGTGTTGTATCGTGGCCAGGTGCTTTTGGATATTCGACACGCTTCAGTCTTATCCCACCTGCTCTCTACTTGATTCTAGTAGTAATTGAAGTTATCCTTTTTAACGACTCCCAGAGGTGTTGCGACTGGTGTCATCTGCTGGTTGTTAGAAAAGGATCCTGCTCTTGCTAGTTCGTCTGCCTTTTCATTCCCCTCAAGTCCCCTATGATCTGGGATCCATGTGAGAACTACTTTTGATACACGACCTAGCTTAGCAAGTTCTTCCTTACAGTCTGCCACAAGACACCTGAACCAACTCCACAACTCATTTTGGAGCCGTCCGTGTATACCTTGGTGTCGTGTCCCGTCAACGGAATTCCACTATCCCATTCTGTTCTGCTAGTGAATTTGACTTCAAGTGACTGTTCAAAGGACATTGCGGGAGTGCAGTAGTCTACTGTAGTTATTTTTCCTCTGGGGAGTTTATGAAGGATACGACCATGTCCGTATGTTCTATGTTTCCAAATTATAAGAGCGTGTAGTCTTGAGGCCGAGCTAGATTCTATAGAGCTTAAACGGTGCATTATGAGTTGTCAAGATGAACACCGTAGTGGTCAACCAATTGAGGTATCCACGCCCGAAATGGTTAAAAAATCCACAAATCGTATTGGATGACCATCTGTTGAAGGTTCGTGAGCTAGCTGAAGTCATAGACATTTCAAAAAGTGTTAAACATCGCATATTGACGGAAAATTTGATGATGAGAAAGCTGTGCTTAGATGGGTGCCGCGTTTGCTCACAATCAAGACAATGCACCAGTTCCCACATCCATTATTGAGATGGCCAAAATCAATAAATTAAAGTTCGAATTGTTTCAGGACGCACCTTATTTCCCAGATTTAGCTCCCTCGGATTATTTTTTATTTCCAAAATTGAGAGAATGACTCAGTGGAAAAAGATTTGCCAGCCATTAAGAGGTGGAGGTCGCTGCTGATGGTCATTTTCAGGAGCTAGACAGTTCTGTCTATAAACAGGGTATCGAAGCTATAGAAAATCGCTGCTAAAAAGAGATTATGTTGAGAAATAAAAAAACATTTTCCCTAATTTGTTGTGTTTTCTTTGTTAGATCGGCTAATTTTGGGAACGCCCTCGTAGTTAACAAGATTTGTTTTTAATTCGGATTTTTGAAAATAAATTTTATGGACGTTACAAAGCAAACAGACATAATCTGGGAAATTGCGAAACCTCTGGATTGTTATTAAATGCATTGAAATTTCGTAGTAGATGCGGAGTCGACTGTTTTGAGAGAAATAATTAGCCAATGGTTATCATTTTTTCGCTCTTTGAACTTGGGTATGTATTTCAAAGCCTTCTGCTTCAAACTCTACCCCAAGATAACTAACCTTTCCGATTTCCCAGCAAACTTTGCGACCGAATATTGCGGGAACCATAACTAACATAAACCAGTAAGGAAAGGCTAAAGTCGGGCGGGGCCGACTATATAATACCCTACACCACTCTCGTAATATTGAATAACTCTGATATATAAATTTTGTAATTCATGTATAAATTGTTTACATAAATTTACTTTTGGGACATTTTATACTTAAATAATACGCTGTACCACAGTGTGGTGTAGGGTATAAAAACGATTGGATCTAAAGAGCCAAATCGGAAGAAACATATATATGGGAGCTATAGCTAAATCTTAACCGATTTTCTTCAAATTCGGTAGTGTTGGTTCATGGATCAAGAAACTCTACCATTCTAAATTTCAAAATGATTGGATGTAAAATACAGCTTTTATAGGACTAAAGGGCCAAATCGGACGAAACATATATATGGGAGCTATATCGAAATCTGAACCGATTTTCTTCAAATTCGGTAGTGTTGGTTCATGGATCAAGAAACTCTACCATTCTAAATTTCAAAACGATCGGATGTAAAATACAGCTTCTATAGGACTAAAGGGCGAAATCGGACGAAACATATATATGGGAGCTATAGCTAAATCTTAACCGATTTCAACCAAATTCAATAGCGATCTTAACAGTCGCGAAATACTCTAAACTGCAAAATTTCAGAACGATCGGAGCGAAATTGCGACCTGTAGTCGACGAACAACTTTACATGGACGGACGGACGGACGGACATCGTTAAATCGACTCAGCTAGTGATTCTGAGTCGATCGGTATACTTTAAGGTGGGTCTAGCTGTGTTATTTTCAGGTGTTACAAACATCTGCCGCGAAACAAACTTATAATACCCTGTACCACAGTGTGGTGTAGGGTATAAAAAGGCTACCACCATTTAATTCAGCATGATTAGCGAAAAATATAGTAGCTTTGTTAGATATACTCGAATAGGGGGCCTTCAATAACATAAATCCAGCCGGTATAACTACGGCTCTAGCAACCCGAGGGTTTCCTTTATTGTTTATTATAGTTCTTGATGTTGTAATGAAGAGCTTCTCAAGAAATCCTTCCAGCAGTAGTCAATGGGATTGTATAGCCGACTGGGAGATCTAGATTAAGCGGATGATATTTGCCTCTTCACGCATTCATACAGCGACACGTCACAAAAACTCCGTCCCTTAGACCTAGAGACAGACAAAGCAGTCTTAAAAATAAATATTGCTAAAACCAAATCAATGTGAATCAATTGTGAATGCTATCCAACCCGTTTAAATCAGTCCTTCGGTCTTCTGAATTCCGTATGGAAAGCCTCTCACATATCAAGCAAAACAAAACTAAAAATTTTCAACTCCAATGTAAAGTCCACATTGTTGTATGGGTGCGCCTGAACAACGTTTACAAATTATTCAGTTTTATTATCAAAATAATCGTTCGCCAATTGCGCTAAGTCCATTTTTTTTAAATAAAAAAAACACTTTCCAGTCGACCCACGACCTTGACACCCATGAGCAATATTTTAGCTCTCGTTAAGAGCTATCATTTTGCTATTGAATCATCGGTCCATATTTCATCAAAAATGATGCCGACTATTTGATGCCTGAAATTTAAGCTCGTGATCTCGGCGACATTTGGTTTCAACAAGACGGCGCCACTTCCCACACATCGCATCAATCAATGGATTTATTGAGAGAACACTTCGGTGAGTAGATAATTTCACGTTTTGGGCGGTTCGATTGGCCATCAAGATAGTGTGATATCACACCGTTAGACTTTTTCCTGTGGGGATATATAAAGTCTAAAGTTTATGCGGACAAACCCGCTTCGGCCTTGGAGCAAAACATCATGCGTGTCATTCGCCAGTTACCAGTCGAAATGCTCGAACGAGTCATCGAAAATTGGACTCAACGGATGGACCATCTGAGACGTAGCCGCGGCCAACATTTGATAGACATAATCTTCAAAAAATAAATGCCAAAGAATGTTCTTTCAAATGATAATAAACATTCCCCATTCAATTTGAATTTTCTGTGTTTTTGTCTTTAAAAAGTAGGGAACCTCGAAACGAATCACCCTATATAACCCGGGGTGTCGGTGCTAGTTTACGTGTGTAGATTATGAGGCGCATTTCAGGTAGTTTAGGGTCAACTGAGCTCCATAGATTTGTCAGCAGGGGAACGCGCTTAGGTAGGGTTCTGTCTGCTCTGCTATGTAATCTCTGCATGAACAATACTCGTATTCTGCTAAGGTTTTTGCCTATGCAGATTACGTGACAATAGCTGTTAGAGGGAAGTTTTTAAGTACTTTTAGAGATATCCTGCAGAAGGCTCTTCATACAGCCGTAGTATGGGCTTCCGGTAATGGTCGCAGAGTTTACCAGATAAGTTAACAACAGTTGAACATGTCTCTTTGGAGGGGTATTGAAATTCCCTTCGTCGAAAGCGCATAGTGCTATTTGACTAAACAAGAAATTAAACTTCAAACCCAACATTCTGGAAAGAGCAAAGAAAGGTAGCGCAATATACCTGTAAAGGGGATAAGAGAAGGGAATTATCAGACCGATAATGCTGTACGGACAGCTCTTCAGAAATCCACCTGCGCGATACTAAAGAAAGTTAAGTAAATGACTGTTATATGTATCACTGGTGCACAGAGGACGACACAAACTGAGGCGCTTGTAGCCGCATGTACGGTTTTAGATTTAGGAAATTGTCACTTTGGTCAGGAAAGAGTGTCATTCTAGACACAATGTCTGGCCCTCCGGGCATTTTTGATTACACTATAACTGAACCATTTTTTACAAGAAGTGTCTCATTCGTATGGATAGAATGATAGATTAGTGTGGAATTGTCGTATCCCAGGATATATGACATTAATATACTTCTATACAGACTGTTCCAAACTCAACAACTAAGTGAGCTTTGGTGTCTTTTCTGCGGAACTTGAGCTACTTATGACAAAAATGCCTACTGTAGTACTTGCCAGGCACAAATCTTATATAATAAGAGGTAGCGGAATGGCTGAAAATTGATGTTCTGACCCAAGTCGGTACATATTAATATTTTCTGTGATCCTCCCTCGAAATTATATTCTGGAATTCTAAAACTCCCGTCAACTGTCGCAGTTCTCTTATCAAGGTGGCTGAACAGCAGTATTCACCTGATATGGATGCCGTCTAGGAACCAGACTATGAAGCCGACTCGGAGAAAATTGGCGGCGCACCGACCATTTTTTTCCAGCCGGTTCCGCCGCCGATTTTAGCGGGTAAATTTCAGCAGCCGAAGTTTGTTTCATAAAATGTGAAAAATTCCAACATGAGTGAATGTGATGACGAAGCCGCAGAATTGACATTTCCGAAAAAAACAGTTGAACCAAAAGCAACTTTGGAAGGACTATGCGAATTCAGATTTTTTTTTTGTTAATTATACCCTACACCACACTGTGGTACAGGGTATTATAAGTTTGTTTCACGGCAGATGTTTGTAACACCTTAAAATAACACAGCTAGACCCACCTTAAAGTATACCGATCGACTCAGAATCACTAGCTGAGTCGATTTAACTATGTCCGTCCGTCCGTCCGTCCATGTAAAGTTGTTCGTCGACTACAGGTCGCAATTTCACTCCGATCGTTCTGAAATTTTGCAGTTTAGAGTATTTCGCGGCTGTTAAGATCGCTATTTAATTTGGTTGAAATCGGTTCAGATTTAGATATAGCTCCCATATATATCTTTCGTCCGATTTGGCCCTTTAGTCCTATAGAAGCTGTATTTTACATCCGATCGTTTTGAAATTTAGAATGGTAGAGTTTCTTGATCCATGAACCAACATTGCTGAATTTTAAGAAAATCAGTTAAGATTTAGCTATAGCTCCCATATATATGTTTCATCCGATTTGGCCCTTTAGTCCTATAGAAGCTGTATTTTACATCCGATCGTTTTGAAATTTAGAATGGTAGAGTTTCTTGATCCATGGACCAACATTGCCGAATTTGAAGAAAATCGGTGCAGATTTAGATATAGCTCCCATATATATCTTTCGTCCGATTTGGTCCTTTAGTTCTATAGAAGTTGTATTTTACATCCGATCGTTTTGAAATTTAGAATGGTAGAGTTTCTTGATACATGGACCAACATTGCCGAACTTGAAGAAAATCGGTGCAGATTTAGCTATAGCTCCCATATATATGTTTCGTCCGATTTGGCCCTTTAGTCCTATATAAGCTGTATTTTACATCCGATCGTTTTGAAATTTAGAATGGTAGAGTTTCTTGATCTATGAACCAACATTGCCGAATTTGAAGAAAATCGGTTAAGATTTAGCTATAGCTCCCATATATATGTTTCGTCCGATTTGGCCCTTTAGTCCTATAAAAGCTGTATTTTACGTCCAATCGTGTTGAAATTTAGAATGGTAGAGTTTCTTGATCCATGAACCTACACTACCGAATTTGAAGAAAATCGGTTATTAGCTATAGCTCCCATATATATGTTTCATCCGATTTGGCTCTTTAGATCCAGTACAGGGTATTATTTAAGTATAAAATGTCTCAAAAGTAAATTTATGTAAACAATTTATACATGAATTACAAAATTTATATATCAGAGTTATTCAATATTACGAGAGTGGTGTAGGGTATTATATAGTCGGCACCGCCCGACTTTAGCCTTTCCTTACTGGTTTTACGTTATTTTCGTCTAATAGTAAATATCTCAGAGAACAACCTTGCCGGAGAGTAACATTCGTGCGCCATCGATTGCTGGAACTTGATCGGCTCAGCCGTTTGTTGAAATCAGCCGATAAGCCGCTGCAGCCGATCGATATGCGCCGCCGGCGCCGATAATTTTGGTCGGCTTCATTGCCTGCTAGGATACCAATTCCCCTTACTTGATCCAGGGGAATTGGAATATGTGCGCATGCCTCAGCGACTAGCACGCTCTTCTTGAGAGATAGTGACCTGACGGCAACAAATGACAGGTGGTCACTAGTCAGGAACTGCATACATTCCAGGCTGATGTGTTCTTGCCTAAACTCCTAACGCAATGCTATCGAAACCGGACGTCTCACGTCAGGCATAATTACTTTTGCAGAAGCAGTGGAGACGAAGAGGAGGGGATCAATATAACTCCTTCTGTGTCTGAGCCCCGCTCTCTCCAGAAGGCGGCATGCAACCTTAGGCACTCATGGCTTTGGTTGATGTTAAAATCCACCAACTTTAGAGATTTTTTAAGCAATCGAATTGGTTCATTGGGAGGGTTTAGGGATAACGTATATTTTTTTGCTTAGGTCTCTGAACTATACATACCTCAATGTGAGTCTGTTTTACATGCTGCCACTTGATGATTAGGTCGCAATGAGGATAACTTTTTAACCTAACCTAAACAATTGTTGAAAAAGGTCTATCCATATGGAGCATTGTTTTATGAGTAAAAAATCATCACGTTACAATGGTCTTATTTTTCTTGTATTTCTGGACTAACCACATACTTCTGCTAGAATTTTACAATATATGTATATTGTATATTGATTAAACATATTTTGGACTTTAGCCCTTCTCTAAATAGAACCGTAATTTTTGGGAACATTTAACCGTCCACAATGTTGCATTTTCTGACCAATTATAATGTTGAACGAATTTTAACTTTTCTCACACATTATAAACTAATTGAATTTATTTGATGCATTTAATATCCCTACATATTCCAATTGGTTTAAAACCTTAGCCGTTATAGCCATAGTTATCATTTTATGCTTGTATTTTTTTTAATGATACCTTAAAAGAGTTAATATTTTTATGGATGGAGGCGTTTGGCACGCCTTTGTCAGAAACTAATCAGAAATTAATACGTATCTACAATTGTTCAGCAGGAGAAAGGGTTGTTATTTTGTACAGGATTTTATATTTTTTACAATAAGTAATTTGAAACCAAGTGTGTTCCACAGAAAACTCACTCTTTTTCCCAGATCAAACCATCCACTACTGAAGCTCCGATTTAAAGTTGCATGATCTTTTTTGTGTTGTAGCATGGAGTTTAAACAAAAACTAGGAATAAATGCTGCTGTATCAAACATGATCTCTGTGACGACTCTGACTGTTTTCCAACCTCCCATCATAGCCAGTCGGCTGGTTGGTCGGTCACAGGATTAAATAGAACACACAATGCTTTTTGCATTGCATAGCATCTCGTGCAAAGGCTTTTAGTCAATATTCTCATATGCGGTTGTGGTTAGAGCATTCAGTGTATTCCGTATTCAGTATTCTGTAGATATTTTGTATTCTTCGAAGAATGCTTTCAAAAACTTCATTTTGTGGCAAAAGCAATAACTAACTGACAACGTTTGCGTTTTGTTATTAAAATCTCAACCCACACACCTGTGCAATTACCCGAAAAGCCAACAAAAAGTAAAATCCATACAAATGATAATACTCTCCTCCTGATGATGATGAGGAGGATGGCAATGAGGATCACCATTATCATCATCATCATTATTATTAGCAGCATCAGGCTTCCTTTCACACACACATACGTACGAGTACATGGGAACACCGACATATATCATCAACACGGCTATTGTTGTAGCGATGAGATAATGTTGCCATAATCATGTTGTTGCTTGTTCCTGGCCATCGTTTTGCTATGGCAATGAGAAGGCTAACTAAAGCTCAAGTTGAAGCTGCTATTGCTGTTCGCTCATGGAACCATGGAAGATCACTCAAAAAAGGAGTGTTGCCGTACTAATGGGTTATCAACAGGAGATTTGCAAACAAGCTACAAGTTTGAGATGTTCATATTTGCTTGCCGTTTGTTGTTGTTCTTGCTACACTTGGAATAGCTGCAATGCAGATTGTTGTCTGCGCCGCCGCTGCTGCTGCTGCAATGTGACCGCATTTTTGTTGTAAGCCTGGATGCCAGGCTGACATGATGTTGTTGTTATTGTTGTACCCCCTGTCAATGTTGTTGATTACATTTGAGCTTTAAGAACATTTCATTTCGTATTGTGCTCAAATAATGAAAAAATTATAATTGCATCGTTGGCATCTCACAGCGTTGCGGTTGTGGGAAAACAGTGGTTCCACATCAGAACTACGTACAACGAATACGAATTCTGGGGCTTTAGAACAATTCGAGGTGTTTCGATTAGGTTATGTTGGCAGCCGGTGTTTCCAGCTCACTTAGACCAATTGAGGTCGCTAGTGCTACCATGGGCTCAGATTAAACCAACCGGTTTGATACACAAAGTTATGAATAATATGAATATCGGTACCAGCAAGATCTGTCAGACTTCATTCTAAGCCGACCCCCGTTTATACAGGTATCGTTTTCTCAATACAGGACAATAGGTTCAGGTTAGGGTGCCAGCCATCTTTGCCGTAGGCTTTGTTTACTTAATAAGGGACATTTGCAAATCAAGTGCTCAATACAACTCCCAACCTCCAGGCGTGTTTGCCGAACAGGCAATGTCCCGTCAGAACTGACACTCACGTCCACAACCTTTTCTTCTCTAATGCTACGAGATATTTTAACTTTCTTAGGTCGTATCTTGGTCAGATTTCCCTATTTACCCTGCAGGGTCGATCCGTCATTGACCATCTCTCGCTGGACTGCCTGGCTGACTCTTGCCTACGCCAAAGCTTGAATATGAACTGAGGCGCACCAATATATGCAAATTCTTCCGGAATTTGTAATGTCGTCCCTTTCGTAGCAAGTTTATCGGCTGTGTGTGATATACTCATGCCTAGGTACCCATATGAGCTACCCTAGGTTCTGATCAGCTATATCGTTAAGAGATATGCGGCAGTCGAGGCCTATTTGTGAATTAAGGGATGTGGCCCCCAGAGAATTGATGACAGGCTGACTGTCCAAGTAAATGACAGCGCGAGTGTTGATCACTACGTTGCGACTCAGCCACTTGGCCACTTCCCTTATTGCCATTATTTAGGCTTGATAGACACTAAATGTATTTGGTAGTCTATGATCTATATCAAGACTTTCCTATCTAGAATTATTCCTAGACATTTTTCACTTTCAAAAAAGACTAGATCTGTTGCATTATCAGAGGAGGGTCCACAAGTGGCACCTTATTCTTCCCAGAACCAATTCTGTATTGTTTGGGTTAACGACCAAACCGCTGCTTCTGGCCCATCTAGCCAACTTGTTCAGAGCTAACTGTAGGATGTCTCTGAGGATGTTTTTGAATTTGCCACTAACAACGATTGCCACGTCCGCATATGCCACTACCTTGCAGCCACAACGTTCTAAGATCTAACAGGATTCCATTCACCGCTATGTTCTAAATTAATGGAACAAAGGTTTTTCACAAACCTTGTTAGAGTTGTAAACCCAAGATTTGCTGTATGCGTCTTCTATTGAGTAGGCTTTGAATTAGCCAATTACTCAAGCTAGAGTTCACTTTTAGATGTGACAGCGCCGCAATTATCGCCTCGGAGTGAATGTTGTTAAAAGCTCTTTCTACGTCAAGGAAGGCTACCATAGTGTATTCCTTGAAATGTAGGGATGATTCGATAATGTCACAAGTTCGTGCAGGGCAGTTTCTGAAGACTTGCCCTTGTTGTATGAATGTTGGTTCCCCGACTGTATCGGGGATTTTATTGTATTGTATAAAGATTTTCGCTGATGAAAGGATGTTTTCAGACTTTTCAATAGGAAAGCGAATATGCTAATTGCTCTCAAGAATTTTGTCCTAGTGTGCAATATCTTTCCCGCTATGCGTATGAATACCTCTTAGGTATATCTCCATCGATTGGGGATGTATGAGAGCCTGATACAGCTTTCATAAATTGTCTCCAACCAAGCGATAACGAGCTTCAACATTTTCTGTATTTCTGCTGGAGTCTGGTCCAGGTAATTTGCAGGGCTCAAAGCTGCTAATGGATTTCCCGGCCAACAAGCTAGCGACGCTAGAAGTCCACTCGCACGCTTGTTGGTTCTGCTGATCCTCGGGTTCTGTTGGTGAGTTCCCCGGGAAATGTATGTAGAACAATACATTAAGCGACTGCAAAAACGCCTGTTTTTGTCCTGTTATTTGCCTCATCCTGCGAATAACCCACTGTACAGGCTACAGTATCCCACACGGGGAAAATCGTCATTTTTGATATGTTTGATTTGAAAGAAAATATATTTGCAACCAAAATTTATAAATATTTCATATTTTTGAACAAATAAATTTTATTTAAAAATCAAGAAATTTTGTTTGGGACGCATTTTATTATTATATTACAACAAAATATATTTGCGAACTAACTTTCACAAATGAAATATATGTTTACACACAAACTAATTGTTTATTTATTGTTTAAGATTGTTTCCAAATTTATTTAATTTAGGAAAAGAAAGAAAAGACTACTGAAAACTATTTGTTTTCCGTTTGAAAAATCGTTTCTATTCGTTCGTAACTTGAGAAAATGTAAACAAAGTTGCGACAGTACATCTTCGCAATTGATTAACGTTAATCCTATATTCATGATGACATATAAATAGAAAAAACATATAACAGCTGAGGAAGAACGAAAAGACATTGTGAACAGATTCCACCTCTTTCATTACGCTGCAAACCACTGTGCATTGACCATTTGGGTCGATTGGTGTGTGGCGCGGTGCGGTAATGTGTGTGAGAACTATTTTCAAAAATGTCAAATGATTTCGTGGAATTTCGGCAAACATTCAATAGTAGAATACGGATTTTTCCCTCCGATTGTAATGTGGTTTTTAGAAGTTCTTAAACTCTCAGCTAGAATCATTCTGTGGTCCACGAGCTAGCTAGCTGAGTTAATGATCGTGGTCATTGTGGTCGGTTGGTCGCCATCAACATCATCATCGCCACCAGAGTGATCATAGAGCTCTGCACATCATGGCTGTCTCAACATTGTATGTGGTTATGATCTCATATTACCAAATATGCCACATGTGTGTTCACCTCCAGCACCTCCCGGTGGAGTAACCAGCTCCTTTCCTACTTTCTCACCAAGGACCAGCAGAAGGAGCGAGAGAGGGAGGCATGCCATGTTTCTGGGCATGAACTGCCAGTCTAGCTCAATGTTGTTGTTGGCTTTTGACAATCATTTGACTGTTACGCATTTCAGAAATTGTTTTCATAAAACCACTGGCAACCAACTGATTATCACTGATCTTACCGGTAGGTAGTAGGTTGGTTGGCTGGCTGCTCGGTGGGCAGTGAGTGGCCAGGTTGACCAAAGGACCAGCCTAACCACCAAAACATTCGACTAGAATCTGGTTATTTTGTTGCGTCCGTTTGGCTTTCGGTTACTATCGGCTACAGTTCTTCTTTTGCCATAATCGGCGATTTGAGGTGGACTTTTGTTGTTTTTGGGAGTTCGATTCTAGGCTGCGGTTTGTGGTTTTCCTATATATTTTTCATTGCCACATTGGAAGCTGCAAGCCCCCCAACTCCAAATAAAGAAAAAAAGGAACACACACATGTTGCAACTGGAGGCTTTTTGGAATTTCATTCATATCAACATAAAGGTGAGCTAAGCCAATCATCAGCGTCATCTTAGAAGAGTGAGAGATGGTCTAAACATAAGCTTATGATTTTTTGTTGTTTTCGACTATCATACGAGGAAGGTTTTGATAGGGTTGGAAATAGAACAAGAAGGGCATAAGTCAGACTTTAAAATATGAGGTTTGTTCGAAACATATGGGATATTTGGAAATGGGCCAATGCACCAACGGCGAGTTGCACAGTTCTGCACAAGGCCGTACGGTCACGAGTACTCCACGTCTGAATTCAAGCTTGTAGTTAAACATATTATCATATTTAAAAATACTTTGAACACACAATTTTTTTTCCAATTTCCCTTCTTCTAATTTTGGTTTTTATACCCTCACTTTAGTGTGACGAGGGTATATATCATTTGCTACGGAAAAAAGTGTAACACGTCGAAGGATCATTCATATCAACATAAAGGTGAGCTAAGCCAATCATCAGCGTCATCTTAGAAGAGTGAGAGATGGTCTAAACATAAGCTTATGATTTTTTGTTGTTTTCAACTATCATACGAGGAAGGTTTTGATAGGGTTGGAAATAGAACAAGAAGGGCATAAGTCAGACTTTAAAATATGAGGTTTGTTCGAAACATATGGGATATTTGGAACAGTTTGCACAGTTCTGCACAAGTCCGTACGGTCACGAGTACTCCACGTCTGAATTCAAGCTTGTAGTTAAACATATTATCATATTTAAAAATACTTTGAACACACAATTTTTTTTCCAATTTCCCTTCTAATTCTTCTAATTTTGGTTTTTAACTTATAAAAATTATATGAAAAAATACTTTACTTTAAAAAATAATGGCTTTAATAAAAATTGTTGTTTTTTTTAACATTGGACTCCGCTAACACGGTGTTTCTTGAATAAAATTGAATAAACTATTTAAATTTCATCCAACAATTCATCTAAAAATTTTTACCTTATTACTTATTTTGTCTATTTATACCCTCTATGTTTCGGACAATTTCAATTCATCACTCATTATACCCTACACCACACTGTGGTACAGGGTATTATAAGTTTGTTTCACGGCAGATGTTTGTAACACCTGAAAACAACACAGCTAGACCCACCTTAAAGTATACCGATCGACTCAGAATCACTAGCTGAGTCGATTTAACCATGTCCGTCCGTCCGTCCGTCCGTCTGTCCATGTAAAGTTGTTCGTCGACTACAGGTCGCAATTTCACTCCGATAGTTCTGAAATTTTGCAGTTTAGAGTATTTCGCAGCTGGTAAATCGGTTCAGATTTAGATATAGCTCCCATATATATCTTTCGTCCGATTTGGCCCTTTAGTCCTATAAAAGCTGTATTTTACATCCAATCGTTTTGAAATTTAGAATGGCAAGTTTCTTGGTCCATGAACCAACATTGCCGAATTTGAAGAAAATCGGTTAAGATTTAGCTATAGCTTCCATATACATGTTTCGTCCGATTTGGCCCTTTAGTCCTGTAGAAGCTGTATTTTACATCCAATCATTTTGCAATTTAGAATGGTAGAGTTTCTTGATCCATGAACCAACACTGCCGAATTTGAAGAAAATCGGTTAAGATTTAGCTATAGCTCCCATATATATGTTTCATCCGATTTGGCCCTTTAGTCCTATAGAAGGTGTATTTTACATCCAATCGTTTTGAAATTTAGAATGGCAGAGTTTCTTGATCCATGAACCAACACTACCGAATTTGAAGAAAATCGGTTAAGATTTAGCTATAGCTCCCATATATATGTTTCGTCCGATTTGGCCATTTAGTCCTGAAGAAGCTGTATTTTACATCCACTCATTTTGAAATTTAGAATGGTAGAGTTTCTTGATCCATGAACCAACACTACCGAATTTGAAGAAAATCGGTTAATATTTAGCTATAGCTCCCATATATATGTTTCGTCCGATTTGGCCCTTTAGTCCTGTAGAAGCTGTATTTTACATCCAATCATTTTGAAATTTAGAATGGTAGAGTTTCTTGATCCATGAACCAACACTGCTGAATTTGAAGAAAATCGGTTAAGATTTAGCTATAGCTCCCATATATATGTTTCGTCCGATTTGGCCCTTTAGTTCTATAGTAGCCGTATTTTACATCCAATCGTTTTGAAATTTAGAATGGTAGAGTTTCTTGATCCATGAACCAACACTACCGAATTTGAAGAAAATCGGTTAAGATTTAGCTATAGCTCCCATATATATGTTTCGTCCGATTTGACCCTTTAGTCCTGTAGAAGCTGTATTTTACATCCAATCATTTTGAAATTTAGAATGGTAGAGTTTATTGATTCATGAACCAACACTACCGAATTTGAAGAAAATCGGTTAAGATTTAGCTATAGCTCCCATATATATGTTTCGTCCGATTTGGCCCTTTAGTTCTATAGAAGCTATATTTTACATCCAATCGTTTTGAAATTTAGAATGGTAGAGTTTCTTGATTCATGAACCAACAGTGCCGAATTTGAAGAAAATCGGTAAAGATTTAGCTATAGCTCCCATATATATGTTTCATCCGATTTGGCTCTTTAGATCCAATCGTTTTTATACCACACTGTGGTACAGGGTATTATTTAAGTATAAAATGTCCCAAAAGTAAATTTATGTAAACAATTTATACATGAATTACAAAATTTATATATCAGAGTTATTCAATATTACGTGAGTGGTGTAGGGTATTATATAGTCGGCACCGCCCGACTTTAGCCTTTCCTTACTGGTTTTTATCTGCCCTTGACTTTTTTATATGTCCAATTTCCCTTCTATCAGTCCAAAGGCAAATGGCCTTAGGTTTGTTAAACTTTAATCTTTCGTCAAGAATCGTTAATCCGGTTCATTGATCTTAAATCCGACAAAATCATTTAATCCGTACACTGAAAAAAATAATATTAATGAAAATGGCATTGATGTGGCGCCAAAGACAATAAAACATTAAATTTAGGTACAAAGGTGGACTTATTTTAAGTTTTTGTCGCCAAATCAAAGACAACGTATACAGTGCAGTAAATGACATTTAAACCAGAGTCCTGAACCACTAACCGGGATTTAATGGCGTCTAATTTAGTGTCATTGACCCTTAATTTGGAGACATTGCCATTTAATTTCGAGTTATTGATCTTTAGTTAGTTGTTATTGACATTTAATATTGGATCATGATCGTTGACCTTTAATGCGGGTCAATGACCTTTAATTGGTCCGGGGTCATTGGACCTAAGTCAATTCAATGTCATATTCGGTCAATGACCCGTATCTGTGGTAATCAACGAGACAATGACCTGTAATATATGGTTAGTCCGGGGTCATTGGACCTAAGTCAATTCAATGTCATATTGGGTCAATGACCCGTATCTGTGGTAATCAACTTTCAACGTTGAACCTTAGTAAAATAAATGACATTCAGTATGAGGTCAATGATCGTAAATCTGTTGCCAATCGACCATTAGGCCGAAGTTAATGAACCATGTTTAATTCGATGTCATAAGCCTCATTTATCCGGCCAATTATCGTTGAGCCATTGTCAATGACATTTAATCTGGGGCCATTGACCTATTTTCCGGCATAATTGATCTTTAATACGAACCAATGACTTTTACTATAGGAACTTGGACTGTAATAACGGGTTTTCCAATAAGGTGGTATGATTTTGAAGTTACGTTTCGGACATTTGTCATGATCTGTTATTTGTTTTTCATTGTACAACGTTTACAAATTATTCAGTTTTATTATCAAAATAATCGTTCCCCAATTGCAAGTTTTCGTGCGTTAAGTCAATTTTTTTTTAAATCCAAAAAAAATTTCCAGTCGCCCTACGACCTTGAAACCCATGAACCCATTTAGCTCTCGTTCAGAGCTATCTTTTTGCCATTGACCGATTGTGGCTAGGCGCCACACAGAAAATGAAACAATTGAATTGTTGCGAGAAAAGTTTGGAGATGCGATTATTTCAAGAAATTGTGATATTGAATGGCCGCCAAGTAGTTGTGATTTAACACCATTAGACTATTTCTTGTGGGGTTATTTGAAGTCATTGGTCTTTCGAAATAAACCAGACTCTCTTCAAGCTTTACAAGTCAATATTGAACGTGCCATTCATGACATAAGACTTGATTTAGTGGAAAAAGTGTTCGAAAATTGGGTTCATCGAATTCGTTCCTGCAGAAGAAGTCGTGGAGGCCATTTGAATGACGTTCTATTTATCTATCGATTGTACTTCACGTAAAATAAAAAACTTTTATTTTATGTGTTTTTTCAAGAAATCATATAACTCTTATTGCAAAACCCTGTAGAATAACCAATGATTTATTTTTTGTACAATTTTCAGACCCTCTTGGACGACCTATTACGAACCACCCCAGCTGACGTCTCCACCCATTTTTTTCAAAGAAATCATATCACTCTTATTGGAAAACCCTTTATTACCTCAATCAAATTGTAATACCATTTAGGTCCATCAATTCCCCATTAGAGTTTTTCATGGTCAGTTCATAATAGTTTGACCCTTTAGTAACAAAAACAAAAATAAGCATCACAATTGATAAGTTTCGAGGATATTTGAATATAAATAAATACCCTAAACCGAGCAATTGTTCATAGTGTTTCGATGAAAGTCAAGAGTAGTACAAGGAAACCCTTGCCAAACCGAATTAAAATTTTAATTCGTAAATCGACATCGTCGCAATTGCCAGAGATACAGACATATCATTGATTACTACGAAGTTAAAAGGTTGAACGTTATTATTAAAGAGGAAATGGTTATATTTAGGAATGAATCATTTAATCGTTTATTACTAACGTTAGATAAAGGCTCTTCCCCTTTTTGGAACCTAACAATTGAAGTACAATAACTCTCGCTTTTCAACGATTCGAGAAAAATGTGAGGTTTTAGCACAAAATTTTTCTAATAATCATTCCCTTTCTTCAGATCTTGGCGACTCTTCCACAAATGATCTAGTAACGGACACCATCAATTCATTCAATTCTGTAAACACAGTTTCTGCTGATGAAATTTCAATCACGACATCAACGGTTTCAGCCATAATCAAGAGACTTAAATCGAAAAAGTCCCCAGGTATTGATGGAATTAATAACCAATGCCTCAAAGCTTTGCCTCACAGGGGTATCAAATTTTTGACATTATTCGCTAATTCATGCCTTAAATTGTGGTATTTTCCCAACGAATTTAAGGAATCTAAGGTTATTCCTATCAGGAAACCTAATAAGCCGCCAGATGCTCCATCTTCTTACCGTCCCATAAGTTTGCTCTCATCCATCAGTAAGGTTTTAGAGAAAATAATTAGAGACAAAATTACAAATTTCATCGACACGAATAACATACTACCTCCTCAACAGTTTGGCTTCCGTAGGGAACACAATACTGTACATCCGCTAATTAGAATAAGGAATTTAGTCGAATCAAACTTTAACCAGCAGAAATCTACAGGCATGGTTCTACTGGATATAAAGGCTGTTTTTGATTCAGTTTGGCATTATGGCCTTGTTTATAAATTAATACAATTTAACTTTCCGACGGAATTAGTAAGAATAATCCAAAGTTTTTTTAACCGCTAGGACTTTCAGGGTTCACATCGGTTCAAAAAGTTCTGATATATTTAACATCGCTGCTGGTTGCCCACAAGGCTCTTGTCTGTCTCCAGTTCTGTACAACATATATACGGCAGATGTCCCGCAACTGCAACACTGCACAATGTCTATATTTGCTGATGATACTGCGGTCTTATGTTGTGGAATTTTATCTGAAGAAATAATTTGTTATCTACAATCTGCTCTGGATAATTTACTAAGCTACTTCGTGAGGGGGAAAATCATGATAAATTGCGGAAAAAGTCAGGATATCTATTTCACCAGGAAAAGAAAGGCATGTTACCTACCGCAGAGTAACATCACTATCAACAACAGTCAAATTGATTGGGAAAATAAAGTTAAATATCTGGGAGTAATTTTAGATCCAAAAATGAAATTCAAGGATCACATTCCTTATATCGTTAATAAATCAAATATACTGATAAGATCTCTATACCCTTCATTAACAGGAATTCTAGTCTCAATTTAAACAATAAGAAATTAATACTAAAATCAATATTTCATGCTGTTATGTTTTATGCAGCACCAGTTTGGGCTACCAGCGCTAAATGCCATTTGGGAAAACTGCAGGTCTTACAAAATAAACTGCTCAAATTAATTCATAACCTGCCCTGGTTTTATTCCACCAGAAGATTGCACCAGCTAGCTGGTATAGACATGGTCATTAACCAAATTAACAAGCGCACTCTTAAGTTTAATAACAGATGTTCCTATTCCGGGTTTAGCCATTTAGTGGAGCTGGCGTCCACTTAAGTAGGTTAAGTAGTCTCTAAGTTTTATCTAAAAACCTAAAATAATCAAAAAGGTTTTTTGAAATTTTTTGCCTCCAATAATAAATACTATACATATACTTAAATATAAATGTCATTAAATCAAATCTAATTTCTAAGCAGAAAATAGAAAGATCCTTGAACTCTTTGTAAAGCTGTATATTACCAAACAAATTGTAAAAAATTTTTGATTACAATAAATATGAATATGAATAAATAAAAACTTTTGAATTTCCTTAACAATAAGTGTGTTTTTTTAAAGATATCATATCACTCTTATTGGAAAACCCTGTACATTATAAAATTAAAATAAAATATGTTAACTATTATTGGTAAAAATTTGAAGTCGATCGCTTTATTATAAATGTCGTTTTTTTATTAAAAATAGCGAAATTGGAGAAATAATTTTCGGACCGAATTTATTGATTTCTCCAATTTGATTCACCATAGCTGGGGAACATATCAAATTGTCAAGTAGGACCGTCTAAAGAGATTTGTCACAATTTTGAAGGGAAAATATTTTTAATTCAGTACTGGAGCCCAAAAAGCGAACACCGTCTGTAGACGGTCTTGCATGTTAGTGGGTTAACTCGACTGATAATATCATTCTTGTTTCATCTATTCAATAAATCACATCCGCATATCTTATTTTCTTTTTATAATTTTTACAGATTCATCAAGTTTTTTTGACCAACTGCCTACATTACCGTTCACTTAAATTAGAAGATTCAAAGATTCCAAATTTTGGGTCGATTTGAGACCGCCATTATCGATTAGTCATTCCACATTTCGCATTTTAGCTGCAGCATTCAAATATTTAAAAGGGCGGTTCCAAAATTAGCCGACAAAACAAAGAAAAGACAAAACCAGTAAGGAAAGGCTAAAGTCGGGCGGGCCGACTATATAATACCCTACACCACTCTCGTAATATTGAGTAACTCTGATATATAAATTTTGTAATTCATGTATAAATTGTTTACATAAATTTACTTTTGGGACATTTTATACTTAAATAATACCCTGTACCACAGTGTGGTGTAGGGTATAAAAACGATTGGATCTAAAGAGCCAAATCGGATGAAACATATATATGGGAGCTATAGCTAAATCTTAACCGATTTTCTTCAAATTCGGCAATGTTGGTTCATGGATCAAGAAACTCTACCATTCTAAATTTCAAAACGATTGGATGTAAAATACAGCTTCTATAGGACTAAAGGGCCAAATCAGACGAAAGATATATATGGGAGCTATATCTAAATCTGAACCGATTTCAACCAAATTCAATAGCGATCTTAACAGTTGCGAAATACTCTAAACTGCAAAATTTCAGATCGATCGGAATGAAATTGCGACCTGTAGTCGACGAACAACTTTACATGGACAGACGGACGGACGGACGGACGGATTTGGCCCTTTAGTCCTATAGAAGCCGTATTTTACATCCAATCCTTTTGAAATTTAGAATGGTAGAGTTTCTTGATCCATGAACCAACATTGCCGAATTTGAAGAAAATCGGTTAAGATTTAGCTATAGCTCCCATATATATGTTTCGTCCGATTTGGCCCTTTAGTCCTATAGAAGTTGTATTTTACATCCAATCATTTTGAAATTTAGAATGGTAGAGTTTCTTGATCCATGAACCAACACTGCCGAATTTGAAGAAAATCGGTTAAGATTTAGCTATAGCTCCATATATATGTTTCGTCCGATTTTGCTCTGTAGTCCTGTAGAAGCTGTATTTTACATCCAATCCTTTTGAAATTTAGAGTGGTAGAGTTTCTTGATCCATGAACCAACACTACCGAATTTGAAGAAAATTGGTTAAGATGTAGCTATAGCTCCCATATATATGTTTTGTCCTATTTGGCCCGTTAGTCCTATAAAAGCTGTATTTTACATCCAATCGTTTTGAAATTTAGAATGGTAGAGTTTCTTGATCCATGAACCAAGTTTGCCGAATTTGAAGAAAATCGGTTAAGATTTAGCTATAGCTCCCATATATATGTTTCGTCCGATTTTGCTCTTTAGTCCTGAAGAAGCTGTATTTTACATCCAATCATTTTGAAATTTAGAATGGTAGAGTTTCTTGATCCATGAACGAACACTGCCGAATTTGAAGAAAATCGGTTAAGATTTAGCTATAGCTCCCATATATATGTTTCGTCCGATTTTGCTCTTTAGTCCTGTAGAAGCTGTATTTTACATCCAATCCTTTTGAAATTTAGAGTGGTAGAGTTTCTTGATCCATGAACCAACACTACCGAATTTGAAGAAAATCGGTTAAGATTTAGCTATAGCTCTCATATATATGTTTCGTCCAATTTGGCCCTTTAGTTCTATAGAAGCTGTATTTTACATCCAATCGTTTTGAAATTTAGAATGGTAGAGTTTCTTGATCCATAAACCAACATTGTTGAATTTGAAGAAAATCGGTAAAGATTTAGCTATAGCTCCCATATATATGTTTCATCCGATTTGGCTCTTTAGATCCAATCGTTTTTATACCCTACACCACACTGTGGTACAGGGTATTATTTAAGTATAAAATGTCCCAAAAGTAAATTTATGTAAACAATTTATACATGAATTACAAAATTTATATATCAGAGTTATTCAATATTTCGAGAGTGGTGTATGGTATTATATAGTCGGCCCCGCCCGACTTTAGCCTTTTCTTACTGGTTTATTTCTCAACATAATCTCCTTTTAGCTCGATGCACATTTTCCAGCTTTTTTCAATAGCTTCGATACCCTGTTTATAGTAAGAACTGTCGAGCTCCTGATAATAGACATAAACAGCAACCTCTTCATAAGTGTCATATAAAGGGTTTTCCAACAAGAGATGTTATTTTGGTATTCAAAGAAAAATTCCATTTTTTGAGATAAATGATCGGATGTTTATTTCATAATAAAGAGGAAGGTATGCCGTTATTAATGAAAAACAACAACAGCCAAATGGCCACCACGACCACGCTTACAGGACTATATCCTTTTCATGAAATTTTCCGCAACCAAATCGCAAAGTGGCCGCCCTATGTCCTCGATAGCCTCACGAATTCTATCTTTGAGGTCTTAATTCGACGCTGGGCTTTTGGCATAGACCTTATCTTTCACGCGGCCCCAAAGGAAGAAGTCGAAAGGTGTTAAATCACAAGATCTCTGTGGCCAATTGTGATCACCTCTTCGAGAGATAACACGGTCCGGAAACTTTTCCCGTAACAGAGCAATGGTTTCGTTGCTTGTGTGGCACGTAGCGCCGTCTTGTTGTAAGTAAACGTTGTCCAGATCAATACCATCCAACTCCGACCATAAAAAATCATTAATCATCCCTCGATTTCGCAATCCATTCACCGTAACTGTTGATCCAACCTCATTTTCGAAAAAGTTAGCTCCAATGACCCCGCCGGACCATAAACCGCACCAAACAGTCACACGTTGAGGATGGAGAGGCTTCTCAACAATAACTCTTGGGTTTTCCGAGCCCCAGATGCGACAATTTTGCTTGTTGACGTAGCCACCGAGTTGGAAATGGGCCTCATCAGTCAAGATTATTTTTCGATGATTTTCGATTTTTCGAATTTTAATAACACTGTACAACAATTTCAAACTTTTTTCAAAATAACAGGGTTTTGTCAATGGATTATGGTAGAGGAGACCAAAAAAATATATTCGTATATCGGCGTTTTGAAAGATCACATCGGAATTTTATTTTAAGGGGTTTAAAGTTTTCCCCCTTTGCTAAATCGTGCAGAATATCGGTATATAAAACTATGTGTTCTGTTCATCTGAGGTGTAGGGTATCTTCAGCAACTTTGTAGCAAATGTTGAGGCCTATATTTTTGTGGAATATATTAACCCTCTAGCTTCCCCCCATAACTGTGATTTTTGCCTATATTTTAACAAATCGTAAAAAACTCCCCTAAAAATGGGTGGGGCGGGGTTGAAATGTTCTACAAAAATGATGGCCATAAAATTTTACTATACATGTCAGAACACACCAAAGCCAAAAACTTAACACAAATACAAAAAAACCGGCCAAATTTCAGATTTAGATATAGCTCCCATCCGATTTGGCCCTTTAGTCCTATAAATGCTGTATTTTACATCCAATCGTTTTGAAATTTAGAATGGTAGAGTTTCTTGATCCATGAACCAACATTGCCGAATTTGAAGAAAATCGGTTAAGATTTAGCTATAGCTCCCATATATATGTTTTGTCCGATTTAGTTCTATAGAAGCTGTATTTTACATCCAATCATTTTGAAATTTAGAATGGTAGAGTTTCTTGATCCATGAACCAACATTGCCGAATTTGAAGAAAATCGGTAAAGATTTAGCTATAGCTCCTATATATATGTTTCATCCGATTTGGCTCTTTAGTCCTGTAGAAGCTATATTTTACATCCAATCGTTTTTATACCCTACACCACACTGTGGTACAGGGCATTTAAGTATAAAATGTCTCAAAAGAAAATTTATGTAAACAATTTATACATGAATTACAAAATTTATATTTCAGAGTTATTCAATATTACGAGAGTGGTGTAGTGAATTATATAGTCGGCCCCGCCCGACTTTAGCCTTTCCTTACTGGTTATTAAATAAAATACTATTTACAGAGGTCTCCTCAAAGAGTGTCCCAACTTATCAAGACCCCCTCGTTGCAACCCCTATCCTTGCGTCAGAAATTCATTACCTCTCCCTCTTAGGCCAGGACTTTCTTTAGATTCGACTGGATTTCTAAGCTGAAGTTGTATATCTTTTGCTACGGTTGCGCGCATGGATGGAGCCGTTATTTTTTTACGTTTATCCCAACATCTCAGCAATGAATGCAATGTTGTTTGTTTGCTGGCTGAATGAGTGGAGAAGCTGGTGATGCTTTTGCTGCCAACGCTATTATTAACAACAAAGAAGCCATTGCTGCAACATCAACTACAACCGGAGATTATTTTGCTGCTCTCTACAAACAGAAGTTGCTGCCAATGGCAAATAATTCAAATTGCAATCAGTTGCATTGCATCTAAACGCGATTGCAACTGGCATAGGGGCCACAACCACAGTAAAAATCTACCTGCCACTAAGGCAGGCGACGATGATGACGATGCTGACGACGACAACGACAACAACGATGATTGTGAAACTGATGATACACTATGTTCGGTTGAGGCGTATGAATCCCAAAGATGTTGTTGTCTAGTTTTTTTTTGGTTTGGTATTTAAAATTGTATCCTCATGTGTGTAAGCACAGCGCAGGCCTAGCCTGCCAGCGCTTCCGTGCATACAAGACGAGACGAGAGTACTACTCGTACGTATAACAGCTCCAACTCCAGCTCCAGCACGGACAAACTTAACGCCCATCTTGGCAGCAGCAGCAGTGAAAACATTCGGGAGCAGGCAAGCATTGCGGCAACAACAAATTTTAAGTGACACTAAAACATGCAGTATGCAATTTCCATAATTTAAACAAAGACAACGACAGTAACTGAATAGACAACAACATGTGGACGACACACACACTAGACTCAACTTGGCTTGACTCGCTCGCTTGCTCGCTAACGGCTATGACAACATCTTCTCCAGCATCAAGTAGCTCAATCCATTTTGGCCATCCGTAAACCAAACCGAAAGGAATAAGTTACAACAGTGATTACCCATCGCCACCATCATCATCATCTTCCATTGGCCAAATGTCTGTCTGTCCGACACACAGTGTTTACAGGTTGAATGACTGCATGTCAATAACTAAAAGCAAAAAAAGCTGTTACAGAAGATTATTCCATATTTAAGTATTTGCTAATTAGTGCTGTTTAATCCGCTGATGTGGATTAATGATATAGAATCACACTTTGTGCGTAACTATTGCCTGTCAAAGATTACATTTTTGTTGAAATCGGTTGCTTAAAAAACATCACTTTACGTCTTTAAAGTGTCCTAAAAATTGGTGTCTTATCGATGCAGTTTCGTCAGATTCGATATCCAGATATTCTCTTCCTTATAAACCTATTTAGGAAGTAACAGTATTTCTTCCCACTATCGAAGTCCAAGAAACACTGTGCTTTCCGTTCATTGAAAGACCACCTTAACTGAGTGGATTATGCCATAGCCTCCCAGCAGTAGTAGCAGCAGCAACAACAACAGTTGTGGCTATTGTGCATCATGATTAAAATCGTCATCATCATCGGTGGCAGCAATAGTAACAGCAGCCAGTCTCCATACTTCACCTCCGCAAAAACTGCAACCATTGCCAGGAAAATGATAAGGAATGGGTGTTGTTTCTGGGTTTTTGGCTTTGTGGCAATTTATGAAAATATCATGTTTACTTACACCAAAAACCATTTAATATGATTTCGATAAGATTGAGTGAGTGAGTGTACGAGTACATACACCACAGAGTTCATATGTATGTTAGCTGCAGAATGGACGCTCTCTCATGCATTTCCTTCTCTTGTCGGGGAGAATTTTCCTCTTGAATTCATTTCTTTCTGGGAAAATGTATTCATCCCGGATGGCGGAAGAGGGGCGCACATAGACCTCCGGCAACATTACAACAAATGTTTATTTTGGGACAAATGTATGTAAGGAGTACCTATTTACAACTGTGTACTCGACGCACGCAAACACACACTCAGCAAATCCCACAAAGAAGTTATGAGATTCATAATCTGATATGGATGTGACTTGGATTCGGTTTGGGATTGGGTTGGACGATATACGATTAGTTAATACCGGGGACAAAGCGAAAGAGGTTTGTGGTTTCATTATGGTTTCATCTGTTGATTAGGTGCAGTTGAAATGGTAAGCTGTTACTGTGATCACTGACTGCAGCAGCTATTGTTTCACTTAGATACTGTATTGCCTTTCAGGGGTTAAGGTAATAATAAACTGTTCATCTGTTCCAAAAACCAGATTTGAATTTGAATATATAAATAGATAAAGATGTATAAATTGCACCCAAATTGCTACTTGCATACATATATCCCAGAGAATAAAGTCTACCGATGTGTACAAAGCAACATTTTTCAATATTTCATATTGAAGATTCGTTAGTCTCAGGAGAAGTAATGGATGAGACGGTAGGTCCTTCAAAAACATCCAGTCGCAATATTTATGGATCTGGCAACTCTTCTGGCATAATCGAAAGGGTCGAATTACTTATCGATTTTTTTTATAAGCAGTTTGATTTGTAATAGAAGACAGTGACATCTCCACTACTAGTAATAAAAGTCAAAAGGTGCTCGATAGCACAATTGTCTCTGAGAATAAAAGGAAACATTTCCTGATTGAAAAGTTTTAAACGTTCATAGCTTTTCCGACCATAGACATATTAGCTTCTGCATAGGGCTTCCCACACAATATAAAGAAAGCAGATACGAGACTGGGACATATGCAAGAAAGAACTCAAGCAGACTCAAACAAATTCATAGATGTCCTCAGAGACATCCTACATGTGGGTCTGAACAAATTGGCTAAGTGTGGCAGAAGCAGCGGATTGGGCGTTAACCCAAACAAGACAGAATTGATTCTCTTTACTAGGAAGAATAAGGTCCCACATGTGGATCCTCCTAGGAATAATTCTAGATAAGAAATTTTTATTCGAACTTAATGTACTGGAACGTGTAAGAAAAGCCAACGTCGCACAGTGGGCTAAAATGGAAAAAATGGACATAATTCTGCCATTTCAAAACCACTTTGCCTTGGAGTTTAGCCAATAACTCATTCAAAAGTTTACCGATTTTGTTCACGTGTTTTTTTATGGTTTGCCAATAAAATTTGCAATACCATGAAAAAACCAGTAAGGAAAGGCTAAAGTCGGGCGGTGCCGACTATACAATACCCTCTCTTGGACGAAAGATATATATGGGAGCTATATCTAAATCTGAACCGATTTCAACCAAATCCAATAGCGATCTTAACACCCGCGAAATACTCTAAACTGCAAAATTTCAGAACGATCGGAGTGAAATTGCGACCTGTAGTCGACGAACAACTTTACATGGACAGACTGACGGACGGACATCGTTAAATCGACTCAGCTAGTGATTCTGAATCGATCGGTATACATTAAGGTGGGTCTAGCTGTGTTATTTTCAGGTGTTACAAACATCTGCCGTGAAACAAACTTATAATACCCTGTACCATAGTGTGGTGTAGGGTATAAAGAGTCGATAAGATATGTCAAGAAATATGAAAGTTATGGCCCTATAAAATCAAATTTTTGAAAAAATTTAATTTTTGGAGAAAAAAGTCCAATTCGTATTTAGGTCTTGTAGAAAAAGTTTGTTCCACAAGGTATATCAAATTTATACTCATTTTAAAGGAGACGTTTGACAGAACCTGTTAACGAAAATCCGAAGCCAAACTTTTAATTGGTGTGGTTGCCACCCTTCTCCGAATTGGACCTTTATTTTACATAAATTTCAAAAGTTTGATCGATTTTCTCCAATTGCAAAGCTAAATTGTAATTTTTTTTTTTATTTATTTGTATTAGGTTGTAACAAAATCGACTGCAAAGGGAATCCCGAGCGCGGCTTTTGATATCGAAAATATAGGGCTAAAAGTTTTTGGGAATCGAGGGATTTCCATTAGAAATTTCCACATGTTGCATTTGTTTATTATTTCTAATATCAAAATAAAGAACATCGAAATGTATACATTTTTAAGAATTGTATGCCATATTTACGTTTCTGTCTATATGCAAAACATTTTTTTTTTAATTTTTCCCTACCTTCTTGTACTTATTGGTTATTATATCAGTCAATATGCACTGGTACAAATGTCAGGTATATTATTGTTTTTATATACATATAGCATCTTCAAGAATGTATATCATTACCAATTTTGCAAGTATGGGGTTAACATTTAAGAACTCGTCACTATTTTTTATTTTGTGTGAAATCCCATTTCACACTTTTGAGGAAAATGTCCGTAGACTAGTAGAATTTATCGAAGGAACCTATAAAATTAAAGTATTAAAAAGCGAAATCACAAAAATACAAAAATTTGTTAAAACGTTTGATTTAAAGTGGACAACAGCAAAATCGCGTTCAAAATTTCTTGAAAAATATTCAGATTAGCTCGAGAACAACATAGATTTAACAGTTTGTACTTCATCTGTTGGTCCACCCTATAAACCTTACGAAGATGTATCGACAAGAACTAAGAAGAGGCGTTTGTCCAATAATCTTTCGGCAATGACTACTGAAGAATTTACGGATACTTTTAAGGCAATGTTGAAAAAAGAGAAACAACCAACCGATGCTTTAAAAATTGCCGGTGTTCTTCAAACAGCATCACCGAAACGTCTAAGGACAATTGTTGAGAGTATTCCGACACCATCATCTGAGTCAGTTTTTACGGATGAAGAAGCACTTGCTCTTATACTACAACTGGGACTCAGCAAAGACAACTACAACACACTTAGGAAGGCATTGTCCGAAAAAGGAGTCGATGTCTTGCCTTCATATAACAAAATAAAGGACAAAAAGAAGTCTATTATTCCTTCACCGCTACAAGTTTCACCAAGTGGAGTCAGTATTGGCCTTCCTAACCTTCTGGAAAATACAGCATCGAGAATAGTTTCCACTCTTACTACAGAACAGCTGAGTACAATGGATAATTGTGACTTGCAACTTATGTGCAAGTGGGGATGTAATGGCTTATCAATCCTTCCTGAATACAAACAAGTACCAATATATATAATCTGTCCGAGCGGGACAGATTATAGAAGTGTGTTGACGGCATCATTAGTTCCCCTCAGATTAAGAAAGAAAGAAGACACGGATTGTCCCTCAACTAGTTTTGATGACATTTGGATAAATTCGACTCCAGGATCAAAAAACTTTTGTAGACCAATATGGTTTGAGTATACAAAAGAGTCGGCTACCAACACACAAAACCTGGTTGATCATATTGAGAAGGAAATTAAGGAGCTGGAACCCATATCAATCAAAATATTGGACTACAGCTTCACAATCTCCTTCATCCTAAATTTCACTATGGTCGATGGGAATGTTTGCAATGCTGTTACGGGAACATCATCTACATACGTGGAGATGTACACTATGTGGAGGAAAAAAAATAATTTTCTAAAATTTGGAATTTCCCCATTATATGCTCGCATACGGCTTTTAGAACATTTCCTACACATAGCATACGATTTGAATTATTATAGTAATCCAGAGAATGTAAATAAATTACCGGACAAAAAGGAATTAAAAGCATCGAGAGAGTTCCAGAAAAAAAGAATTCAAGAGAAATTTTGGAAAGAGACTGGATAAAATGTCGACAAACCACTAGTGGAATATGGAAATACAAATGATGGTAACACTGCAAGGCGTTTCTTCAAGGAGTATGAAATCGCATCTAAGATCACAGGAATTGATATGGAATTACTGAGAAAAAGCAACATAATTGTAATGGAAATCAACGGCAAGAACAAAGTAAATGCAGAAAAGTTTGGAAAATACTGTCGAGGTATTTCGAAACATCTAATAGAACTGTATCCATGGAAAGATATGACCCCAACAGAACATAAAGTATTGCGTCATGGATATATTGCAATATAATTATTGCATTTCATATTCTCCCTTACGGAAGAAGCCCAGGAGGCACGAAATCGCGATTTTCGCAATGTTCAGCAATTTCACTCCCGAAAAAGTTCAAGAGAATTTCAAAATGAAGATATATTTATAAATCTTCTCCTATCTTCCGATCCTGTTCTATCTTTAATAAGAAAAATATGGATATGTTACCGATCTTTAACTTGTATCAATCCTGAGGAATACAAGGATTTGCTTTGTCTCCTAGACATGGATTATTCAGATTATTTTACAGAAATAAAATAATAAAATATATATTACAGAAATAAAATAAGAAAATAAATTATTTTTCTCAAGAAGTTCGCTTACAAAATGGGTATACACAAATTTAACGCAACAAGAGTCACACCAACATATTATAAAGGCCGACATCTTTTATCCTTCTTACTCAATTTTATGATTGTTCTTCTTACTAAATTTTATTATTGTTTGATAAAAACATATTATCTACAAGACATCAGTGCATATTGACTGATATAATAACCAATAAGTACAAGAAGGTAGGGAAAAATTAAAAAAAAATGTTTTGCATATAGCCAGATACGTAAATACGGCATAAAATTCTTAAAAATGTATACATTTCGATGCATTTTTTTTAAGTTGTTTATTATATATATACTGATATAATAACCAATAAGTACAAGAAGGTAGGGAAAAATTAAAAAAAATGTTTTGCATATAGATTCGATTCCCTTTGCAGTCGATTTTGTTACACCCTGATACAAATAAATAAAAAAAAATTACAATTTAGCTTTGCGATTGGAGAAAATCGATCAAACTTTTGAAATTTATGTAAAAAAAGGTCCAATTCGGAGAAGGGTGGCAACCACACCAATTAAAATTTTGGCTTCGGATTTTCTCTAACAGGTTCTGTGAAACGTCTCCTTTAAAATGAGTATAAATTTGATATACTTTGTGTAACAAACTTTTTCTACAAGACCTAAATAAGAATTGGACTTTTTTCGCCAAAAAATCTCCAAAAATTAAATTTTTTCAAAAATTTGATTTTATAGGGCCATAACCTTCTTATATCTTGACATATCTTATCGACTCTTTATACCCTACACCACACTGTGGTACAGGGTATTATGACTTTGTGAATTTGTTTGTAACGCCCAAAAAGAGAAGAAATAGAATCATAGTTTATTATACCGATCGTCATAGAATCAATTTTTGAGTCGATTTAGCCATGTCCGTCTGTCTGTCCGTCTGTCCATGTATTCTTGTAATCAAAGTACAGGTCGCAATTATGGTCCGATCTCGACGAAACTTTACACATATCTTTTGTTTGGCCCAAGGACGATCCCTATTGAATTTGGTTAGAATCGGTTCAGATTTAGATATAGCCCCCATATATTTGTTAGCCCCGATTTGACATGTAAGTGCTGTAAAAACTTTATTTTATAACCGATCAGTATGAAATTCGGCAGAAAGAGGTTTCTTATTACATGAAGGAATACTGCCAAATTCGGAGAAAATCGGTTCAGATTTAGATATAGCCCCATATATAAGTTACCCCCGATTTGACGTGTAACCGCTGTAGAAACTGTATTTATACCATACACCACACTGTGGTACAGGGTATTATAACTTTGTACATCTGTTTGTAACACCCAAAAGGAGAAGAAATAGACCCATCGTTTATTATACCGATCGACTTAGAATCACTTTCTGAGTTGATTTAGCTGTGTCCGTCTGTCTGTGCATGTATTCTTGTAATCAAAGTACAGGTCGCAATTATGGTCCGATCTCGACGGAACTTTACACATATATTTTATTTGGCCCAAGGACGATCCCTATTGTATTTGGTTAAAATCGGTTCATATTTAGATATAGCCCCCATATATATGTTACCCCAGATTTGAAATGTAAGCGCTGTAAAAACTTTATTTTATGAAGATGTTTCTTATTATATGAGTGAACACTGTTAAATTTGGAGGAAATCGGTTCAGATTTAGATATAGCCCCCATATATACGTTACCCCCGATTTGACATGTAAGCACTGTAAAAACTGTATTTTATATCCGATCAGTATGAAATGCGGCAGAATGAGGTTTACTATTATTTGAATGAACACTATTAAATTTGAAAGAAATCGGTTCAGATTTAGATATAGCCCCCATATATACGTTACCCCCGATTTGACAAGTAAGCGCTGTAAAAACTTTATTTTATATCCGATCAGTATGAAATTCGGCAAGAAAAGGTTTCTTATTACATGAATGAACTCTGTTAACTTTGGAAGAAATCGGTACCGATTTAGATATAGCCTCCATATATACATTACCGCCGATTTGACATATAAGCGCTGTAAAAATGTTGTTTTATATCCGATCAGTGCGAAATTCGGCAAAGAGAGGTTTCTTATTACATGAAGGAATACTGCTAAATTCGGAGAAAATCGGTTCAGATTCAGATATAGCCCCCATATATATGTTACCCCCGATTTGACATGTTAGCGCTGTAAAAACTGTATTTTATATCCGATCAGTACGGAATTCGACAGAATGATGTCTTATTACATGAATGAGTATTCAGGGAAAATCGGTTCAGATTTATATATAACATCCGTATATATGTTCCTCCTGATTTGGTATCAAAGCGCTATAGAAGTTGCACTTTACTTCCGATCATTAAAATTTTCCAGAAATATGTTTCTCAATTTAGGAACGAATATTGCTTAATTTAGCGATTATCGGTTCAGAATTAGATAATATGTTCCAACCCATTTACCAATTATTCCAAATTATTATCGCAATGACCCTTATCGCATTGTTAGGGAGGTGTAGGGTATTATATAGTCGGCCCCGCCCGACTTTCTGCCTTTCCTTACTGGTTTTATCATGATATTGCAAATTTTATTGGCAATCCATAAAAAAATACGCGAATAAAATCAGTAAACTTTTGACTGAGATATTGGCTTGGCTAAACTCCAAGGCAAAGTCGTCGAAAAATGAAAAATTCAAAATTAAAATCCACATATCTCGGAAACTATTCAAGATATAAAATATTTATTTTTGGTCTGGTCCAGAGTGCCCCGCAAATCGGACACTCCATTCAAAAGTTAGATGCCGATGAAAATTTTGTATACCCGAAGTGGTCAATTTTAGGGCCCTGTAGCTCCGCCCCTGTATGAGATAGGGGGCCCAAGTTCCGAACCTCAACTCTCTAACACCTCCTCTAAAATGTCATCGCCATACGATAAGTGGTTTTGAAATGGCAGACTTATGTCCATTTTTTTCATTTTAGCCCACTGTGCGTCGCATTATATTCCTGCAGAAAAGCTGTAGAGTCGCTCTATCTCTCTCTTAAAATCGTCCATTGGATATATATAAGAGCGGTCCCAATATAAGCCGACCTAACGTAGAAAACACAACAAATTTGGGAACATTTTTCTTTATTTCAATAGCTTCTACACCCTATTTATAGTTAGAACTGTCTAGCCATCAACCGTAACCTCCACATCTTCATTGCTGGCAAATAAATTATTTTTCAAGTTTGGAAACAAAAAATCAACCGTGGGAGCTAAATCTGGCAAAAAAAGGTGAGTGCTGAAGCAATTCGAACTTTAATTCATTGATTTTGGCCATCGCAATAGTGGATGTGTGAACTGGTGCATTGTCTTGATTGTAAGCAAACGCGGCACCCATCAGCATTCCCATCAAATCAATATGTGATGTATAGTACTTTTTGAAATGCCTATGACTTCAGCTAGCTCAGGGCGGTCCCAGAGTAGGATCTAGCTCGGTATTAATATTGGTTGGACTGAGACCTTTCAAATTTAAGTATTGTATTATACATCGGTGACCAAATTTTTTCCATGTTTACAAATTCACTGAAATCGTTTACTTTTGAGTGCTCAAAATAAAAGTTGGCTAGTTTTGGGATCGTCCTGTAGTGCTCTAGTAATCGACCGAGTGGACTATATACCAACGGTGTACACCTTTGGGAGGAACTAAGATACCTACCAGCTTGGCAGAATAACAGGAAATAGAAACCATCTTAACTTCTACACAGATGGTTCGTAGCTTGGTGATAGATCGGCTCGCAGTATGAACTCAGTCCTGATATAGTTCATAGACTACCAGATACTGGTAGTGTTTATCTAGCCGAAATAATGGCAATGAGAGAAGTCGCCACGGGCGTTGTCATTTACTCCGACAGTTCGAGTGCCTGCCATCGATTTTCTGGAGACAGCATTCCTACATTCGCAAACAGTCCTCGACTGCCGCCGATCTTTTAACGAGATGTGTTAGCTGTTTAACATACTCCTCATATGTGATATCCCGGGGAGCTGCAAAGCCGATGTACTTGTTAGAAAACATGTTACATGTATTGTGTGCGCCACTGTCCACATGCAAGCTTTGGCTTAGGCACGAGGTGATCAGGCAGTCCAGTGAAAGGTGGACAGATATCGGAACCTGTAGGGTAGCTAGACAAATCTGGTCAAGATATTAACATAGAAGGTCAAAATGTCTCCTCACACTAGTGATTGAAATACTGTTTACGTTAGCCTTAGTTCTGATGGGACACTGCCTGATCGGCGAACAGGCCAGAAGGTTAGGCATTGAGTCCAAGGACTTCTGTAGGAGCTGTGGTGATGAGGAAGAAGTGGAGAACATGGAGCACCTGCTTTGCTACTGTCCCTCATTAAGTAAACGACGGCTGGATATACTGGGGTCGTCCTTTCTAGGATGCCTGACAGATCATTCGGGTGCCGATATTCGTACTATTGATAATTTTGTTATCAAACAGGTTGATTTCGATGAGGGGCATCTGTGCCCGTGGTATCACCTGGGTCCTACATTTGTCTATGTGAGGTGGCAAAGCTGGCTGTCACCCCTAAGACTCAAAACAAATCATGGATATATTTCTGCAATGGCGTCGAGAGCTCATCCGAAGACAACATTAGCTTCAACGTATTGCAGGAAAGGGCACATTAGGAAGGATGATAGTTCGTGGGCGCCGTACAATGAGGAATTGCTGGTGTTTCTCCTGGATACTCATATCCCGGAAAACTCTGGACTAGAGGCCGTCTCATACAGCACATAAAGATTTCCAGCCGATTAGTCTATCGCCATTCCTACCCTTGTTGAGAGTAATCAATAATTGGGAAACGCTCCAGCTAGGTTAGGGTCAACTGACCTCAATAGATTTGTTGGCAGAGGAAAGTCTTAAAGGTGCGTTATGTCTTCTCCACTGTTTTAATCTCTCCATGAACAGTATTCTGCTTCCCTTCAGCAGATTCAAGGTTATTACCTATGCAGATGTCTCGGCAGTAGCGTTTAGTTGGAAGTCGCCAAGGATTATTGACACATCCTAAAACAGACCCTTAAAACAATGCAAAAATAAAATAGGGATATCCATTGCAAAATGATAAAATGACAATATATTGCTAAATAAGCATCCTAGAGCGAAAGCAACAAACTTCTGTAATCACTTATTTTTTGACCAAATTTGAAATTTCATCGGCAAAACCTATCTCGCTAAATAAGCTTCGTAGAGCGAAAATAATGCCCAAGATTACATTATTTTCGGTCTATCACTTATGTTTGGCCAACAATTTTGAGTTTCCGTAGCAAAAATGAAAACGGGAATATCTTTTCGTAGAGCGAAAATAATGAAATTTTTGGATCACTTATTTTTGGCCAAAATGTTGAATTTCCTTAGCAAAACCTAAAATGGCAATATATCGCTGAATAAGCTTTGTAGAGCGAAAATAATGAAATTTTGGTATCACCTGTTGGCCAAAATTTTGAATTTCCTTAGCAAAACTTAAAATGACAATATCTCGCTAAATACGCGTTGAAAAGCGAAAACAACAAAATTCTGTTATCACTTATTTTTTTGGTCAAAATTTTGAATTTCAAAATTCTGCTATCACTTGAATGATAATGTATCCAAATCACACATGTATCCAAATCGACTACAATATCTCAAAAAACATTATTGGGAAGTGTAATCGTTTCTAGTAACAACCTAGGGCTCAAAGCAAAAAAATGTAGAATCGGTTAAAATCTGGATGTTGCCCTCGTGGTATTAGTATTTATACATCTCTCTTTGGCTAGGGATCCAGTGTAATAGCCACAACCTGTAAGTCAGTTGTAAAAACACTGTCTGATCCTGGCAACTTGTAGGGCTTAATGCATTTTATAGCCCCAAAAATTCTAGATTCTCTTACAATCAGGATGTCGACCTCTGAAGGCTGCACTTCAGCGAAATCACCAACTGAAGTATTCAATACCTTCACGGATTTTTCCCCTATAGTGCAAAATGTTGAGGTTAAAATTGTCCGTTGCCTTGAGCTTCGGATGAACTTTCTAAGTCGTTGCAGAAATCTATCCAGGATTTATTTTTAGGCTTTCTCAGTCGGTGCATTTCTCAAACCCTTTCCAAGGTAGCAATCATTTAAATGTTCCATATTTTATATTTCTTTTTCAATTAATATATTTTGGCAAAGAAGGAATACAATTTTCTACAATTCTGGCATCTGCCATACGAAGTACTAAATTCCATATAACATGTCTCACAAAGTAAAGATATTATTAGGACGATTTAATCGACTGAAATTTTCTTACTTAAAGCTATGAAGATGTAAAAAGTGAAAAAGATTCAGCGATTTACTCTTCATCCAGTTAATCGAATTGTTTCCCCCTTTTTTTAAATTTAAAAATTGTTTGCCAACAAAAAAATGGAACGCGGAAAATTTCTGTTGAAAAATATTCCCACCCAATTTTAATCACGTAAACGAATTTCCACAACCCATGTTCGTGTCTGTTTTTCCTAGAATATGAACTCATTTCATTGGGGACTGAATGTCGTTTCGGCATTTTACTGGAAAAACTAAAACTAAACCATTTAAGCAATTTTTAAGTTATTACAAGTAATGTTTGCCAATGGCTTTCGTGTAACAGTTACAAGCTAATTTTTCCTACATATTGCCAATCTTGTTGTTGTTGGTTGTTGTTGCCGGTTAATAAGTCCCAACCAAAAAAATTGTAAGTGTTGTTAACTCCAGATCGCATGCAAAATGCATGGCAAACAGTCAAACGGGCAAAGCGGCAAAACCCCAAACCGACAAGGAGGAACAGAAATTGGAAAAAAGGCAAAACTGACAATGCCGCTCAGAAAATGTGCGCTTCTTCATTGCCACATTTGTTGGAAGCGGTGATTAATCACGGCAAAGGTACAAGAGCGACTACGCGAATTCGCTGCGCTCGCTCAGCGTTATATAAAAAATTAGCAATTTCAGCAATTTTGAGAGACAATTAATCATCGCCAATGTTGCAATAACTTTTCGAACGAAATCTCCCCCTTCTGCCTTTAGTCAAATCCTGCCAGCGCGCCCATAAAGCGGGCAACATAAAAACGCAAACTTTTGAACGGGGAAAACGAATGTAAACGCGCGCAACTCGCAGAAAATGAAAAAAAGCCAACTAACGACGGACGACATGTTCTCTGCTAGACAGACACATTCATGGAAAAAAAGGCCACAATGCACAGTGGGGGAAGTGGGAAGCAGACCTCAGGGGTCGACTTTAATGTGGAGGAAGACCTCAGAGGTCGACTCTAGTATAGAGGAACTAGTGGACTCTAGTGTAGAGAAAGACCTCAGAGGTTGACTCTAGTATAGAGGAAGACCTCAGAGGTTGACTCTAGTATAGAGGAAGACCTCAGAGGTCGATTCTAGTATAGAGGAAGACCTCAGAGGTCGACTCTAGGATAGAGGAAGACCTCAGAGGTCGACTCTAGTATAGAGGAAGACCTCAGAGGTCGACTCTAGTATAGAGGAAGACCTCAGAGGTCGACTCTAGTATAGAGGGAGACCTCAGAGGTCGACTCTAGTATAGAGGGAGACCTCAGAGGTCGACTCTAGTATAGAGGAAGACCTCAGAGGTCGACTCTAGTATAGAGGGAGACCTCAGAGGTCGACTCTAGTATAGAGGGAGACCTCAGAGGTCGACTCTAGTATAGAGGAAGACCTCAGAGGTCGACTATAGTACAGAGGGAGACCTCAGAGGTCGACTATAGTATAGAGGGAGACCTCAGAGGTCGACTCTAGTATAGAGGAAGACCTCAGAGGTCGACTATAGTATAGAGAGAGACCTCAGAGGACGACTCTAGTATATAGGAAGACCTCAGAAGTCGACTTTAGTGTAGAGGAAGACCTCAGAGGTCGACTCTAGTATAGAGGAAGACCTCAGAGGTCGACTTTACTATAGAGGAAGACCTCAGAGGTCGTCTCTAGTATAGAGGAAGACCTCACACGTCGACTCTAGTATAGAATAAGACCTCACACGTCGACTCTAGTATAGAGGAAGACCTCAGAGGTCGACTCTAGTATAGAGGAAGACCTCAGAGGTCGACTCTAGTATAGAGGAAGACCTCAGAGGTCGACTCTAGTATAGAGGGAGACCTCAGAGGTCGACTCTAGTATAGAGGGAGACCTCAGAGGTCGACTCTAGTATAGAGGGAGACCTCAGAGGTCGACTCTAGTATAAAGGAAGACCTCAGAGGTCGACTCTAGTATAGAGGAAAACCTCAGAGGTCGACTCTAGTATAGAGGAAGACCTCAGAGGTCGACTCTAGTATAGAGGAAGACCTCAGAGGTCGACTCTAGTATAGAGGAAGACCTCAGATGTCGACTCTAGTATAGAGGAAGACCTCAGATGTCGACTCTAGTATAGAGGAAGACCTCAGATATCGAATCTAGTATAGAGGAAGACCTCAGAGGTCGACTCTAGTATAGAGGAAGACCTCAGAGGTTGACTCTAGTATAGAGGAAGACCTTAGAGGTCGACTCTAGTATAGAGTATGACCTAAGAGGTCGACTCTAGTATAGACCTCAGAGGTCGACTCTAGTATAGAGGAAGACCTCTGAGGTCGACTCTAGTATAGAAGAAGACCTCAGAGGTCGACTCTAGTATAGAGGAAGACCTCAGAGGTCGACTCTAGTATAGAGGAAGACCTCAGAGGTCGACTATAGTATAGAGGGAGACCTCAGAGGTCGACTATAGTATAGAGGGAGACCTCAGAGGTCGACTCTAGTATAGAGGAAGACCTCAGAGGTCGACTATAGTATAGAGAGAGACCTCAGAGGACGACTCTAGTATAGAGGAAGACCTCAGAGGTCGACTTTAGTGTAGAGGAAGACCTCAGAGGTCGACTCTAGTATAGAGGAAGACCTCAGAGGTCGACTTTAGTATAGAGGAAGACCTCAGAGGTCGTCTCTAGTATAGAGGAAGACCTCACACGTCGACTCTAGTATAGAATAAGACCTCACACGTCGACTCTAGTATAGAGGAAGACCTCAGAGGTCGACTCTAGTATAGAGGAAGACCTCAGAGGTCGACTCTAGTATAGAGGAAGACCTCAGAGGTCGACTCTAGTATAGAGGGAGACCTCAGAGGTCGACTCTAGTATAGAGGGAGACCTCAGAGGTCGACTCTAGTATAGAGGGAGACCTCAGAGGTCGACTCTAGTATAGAGGGAGACCTCAGAGGTCGACTCTAGTATAGAGGGAGACCTCAGAGGTCGACTCTAGTATAAAGGAAGACCTCAGAGGTCGACTCTAGTATAGAGGAAAACCTCAGAGGTCGACTCTAGTATAGAGGAAGACCTCAGAGGTCGACTCTAGTATAGAGGAAGACCTCAGAGGTCGACTCTAGTATAGAGGAAGACCTCAGATGTCGACTCTAGTATAGAGGAAGACCTCAGATATCGAATCTAGTATAGAGGAAGACCTCAGAGGACCCTAGAGGAAGACCTCAGAGGTTGACTCTAGTATAGAGGAAGACCTTAGAGGTCGACTCTAGTATAGAGTATGACCTAAGAGGTCGACTCTAGTATAGAGGAATGCATCAGAGGTCGACTCTAGTATAGAGGAAGACCTCAGAGGTCGACTCTAGTAAAGAGGAAGACCTCAGAGGTCGTCTCTAGTATGGGAAAGACCTCAAAGGTCGACTCTAGTATAGAGGAAGACCTCAGAGGTCGACTCTAGTGTAGAGGAAGACCTCAGAGGTCGACTCTAGTATAGAGGAAGACCTCAGAGGTTGACTATAGTATAGAGGGAGACCTCAGAGGTCGACTCTAGTATAGAGGAAGACCACAGACGTCGACTCTGGTATAGAGATATACCTCAGACGTCGTCTCTAGTATATAGGAAGACCTCACACGTCGACTCTAGTGTAGAGGAAGACCTCAGAGGTCGACTCTAGTATAGAAGAAGACCTCAAGGGTCGACTCTAGTATAGAGGAAGACCTCAAAGGTCGACTCTAGCATAGAGGAAGACCTCAGTGGTCGACTCTAGTATAGAGGAAGACTCCAGAGGTCGACTCTAGTATAGAGGTAGACCTAAGAGGTCGACTCTAATATAGAGGAAGACCTCAGAGGTCGACTCTAGTACAGAGGAAGACCTCAGAGGTCGACTCTAGTACAGAGGAAGACCTCAGAGGTCGACTTTAGTATATAGGAAGACCTCACACGTCGACTCTAGTATAGAGTAATACCTCAGAGGTCGACTCTAGTATATGGGAAGACCTCAGACATTGACTCTAGTATAGAGAAATACCTCAGAGGTCGACTCTAGTATAGAGGAAGACCTCAGAGGTCGACTCTAGTATAGAGGAAGACCTCAGAGGTCGATTCTAGTATAAACGAAGACTTCAGAGGTCGATTCTAGTATAGCCGAAGACTTCAGAGGTCGATTCTAGTATAGCCGAAGACTTCAGAGGTCGACTCTAGTATAGAGGAAGACCTCAGAGGTCGACTCTAGTATAAAGCAAGACCTCAGACGTCTGCTCTAGTGTAGAGGAAGACATCAGAGGTCGACTCCAGTATAGACGAAGACCTCTGCGGTCGACTCCAGTATAGAGGAAGACCTCAGAGGTCGACTTTAGTATACATAGAGGAAGACCTCGGAGGTTGACTCTAGTATAGAGGAAGACCTCAGAGGTCGACTCAAGTATAGAGGAAGACCTCAGAGGTCGACTCTAGTATAGAGGAAGACTCCAGAGGTCGACTCTAGTATAGAGGAAGACTCCAGAGGTCGACTCTAGTATAGAGGTAGACCTAAGAGGTCGACTCTAATATAGAGGAAGACCTCAGAGGTCGACTCTAGTACAGAGGAAGACCTCAGAGGTCGACTCTAGTATAGAGGAAGACCTCAGAGGTCGACTCTAGTATAGAGGAAGACCTCAGAGGTCGACTCTAGTATAGAGGAAGACCTCAGAGGTCGATTCTAGTATAGACGAAGACTTCAGAGGTCGATTCTAGTATAGCCGAAGACTTCAGAGGTCGACTCTAGTATAGATGAAGACCTCAGAGGTCGACTCTAGTATAAAGCAAGACCTCAGACGTCTGCTCTAGTGTAGAGGAAGACATCAGAGGTCGACTCCAGTATAGACGAAGACCTCAGAGGTCGACTTTAGTATACATAGAGGAAGACCTCAGAGGTTGACTCTAGTATAGAGGAAGACCTCAGAGGTCGACTCAAGTATAGAGGAAGACCTCAGAGGTCGACTCTAGTATAGAGGAAGACCTCAGAGGTCGACTCTAGAGGAAGACCACAGAGGTCGACTCTAGAGGAAGACCACAGAGGTCGACTCTAGTATAAAGGAAGATCTCAGAGGTTGACTCTTGTATAGAGGAAGACCTCAGAGGTCGACTCTAGTATAGAGGAAGACCTCAGAGGTCGACTCTAGTATAGAGGAAGACCTCAGAGGTCGACTCTAGTATAGAGGAAGACCTCAGAGGTCGACTCTAGTATAGAGGAAGACCTCAGAGGTCGACTCTAGTATAGAGGAAGACCTCAGAGGTCGACTCTAGTATAGAGGATGACCTAAGAGGTCGACTCTAGTATAGAGGAATGCATCAGAGGTCGACTCAAGTATAGAGGAAGACATCAGAGGTCGACTCTAGTGTAGAGGAAGACCTCAGAGGTTGACTCTAGTATAGAGGAAGACCTCAGATGTCGACTATAGTATAGAGGGAGACCTCAGAGGTCGACTCTAGTATAGAGGAAGACCACAGACGTCGACTCTGGTATAGAGATAGACCTCAGACGTCGTCTCTAGTATATAGGAAGACCTCACACGTCGACTCTAGTGTAGAGGAAGACCTCAGAGGTCGACTCTAGTATAGAAGAAGACCTCAAGGGTCGACTCTAGTATAGAGGAAGACCTCAAAGGTCGAATCTAGCATAGAGGAAGACCTCAGTGGTCGACTCTAGTATAGAGGAAGACTCCAGAGGTCGACTCTAGTATAGAGGTAGACCTAAGAGGTCGACTCTAATATAGAGGAAGACCTCAGAAGTCGACTCTAGTACAGAGGAAGACCTCAGAGGTCGACTCTAGTACAGAGAAAGACCTCAGAGGTCGACTCTAGTACAGAGGAAGACCTCAGAGGTCGACTCTAGTACAGAGGAAGACCTCAGAGGTCGACTCTAGTACAGAGGAAGACCTCAGAGGTCGACTCTAGTACAGAGGAAGACCTCAGAGGTCGACTCTAGTATAGAGGAAGACCTCAGAGGTCGATTCTAGTATAGAGGAAGACCTCAGAGGTCGATTCTAGTATAGCCGAAGACTTCAGAGGTCGACTCTAGTATAAAGCAAGACCTCAGACGTCTGCTCTAGTGTAGAGGAAGACATCACAGGTCGACTCCAGTATAGACGAAGACCTCTGCGGTCGACTCCAGAGGTCGACTTTAGTATACATAGAGGAAGACCTCAGAGGTTGACTCTAGTATAGAGGAAGACCTCAGAGGTCGACTCAAGTATAGAGGAAGACCTCAGAGGTCGACTCTAGTATAGAGGAAGACCTCAGAGGTCGACTCTAGTATAGAGGAAGACCTCAGAGGTCGACTCTAGTATAGAGGAAGACCTCAGAGGTCGACTCTAGTATAGAGGAAGACCTCAGAGTTCGACTCTAGAGGAAGACCACAGAGGTCGACTCTAGAGGAAGACCACAGAGGTCGACTCTAGTATAAAGGAAGATCTCAGAGGTCGACTCTAGTATAGAGGAAGACCTCAGAGGTCGACTCTAGTATAGAGGAAGACCTCAGAGGTCGACTCTAGTATAGAGGAAGACCTCAGAGGTCGACTCTAGTATAGAGGAAGACCTCAGAGGTCGACTCTAGTATAGAGGAAGACCTCAAAAGTCGACTCTAGTATAGAGGAAGACCTCAGAGGTCGACTCTAGTATAGAGGAAGACCTCAGAGGTCGACTCTAGTATAGAGGAAGACCTCAGAGGTCGACTCTAGTATAGAGGAAGACCTCAGAGGTCGACTCTAGTATAGAGGAAGACCTCAGAGGTGGACTCTAGTATAGAGGAAGACCTCAGAGGTCGACTCTAGTATAGAGGAAGACCTCAAAGGTGGACTCTAGTATAGAGGAAGACCTCAGAGGTCGACTCTAGTATAGAGGAAGACCTCAGAGGTCGTCTCAAGTATAGAGGAAGACATCAGAGGTCGACTCTAGTATAGAGGAAGACCTCAGAGGTCGTCTCTAGTATGGGAAAGACCTCAAAGGTCGACTCTAGTATAGAGGAAGACCTCAGAGGTCGACTCTAGTGTAGAGGAAGACCTCAGAGGTCGACTCTAGTATAGAGGAAGACCACAGACGTCGACTCAAGTATAGAGGAAGACCTCAGAGGTCGACTCTAGTGTAGAGGAAGACCTCAGAGGTCGACTCTAGTATAGAGGAAGACCTCAGAGGTCGACTATAGTATAGAGGGAGACCTCAGAGGTCGACTCTAGTATAGAGGAAGACCACAGACGTCGACTCTGGTATAGAGATAGACCTCAGACGTCGTCTCTAGTATATAGGAAGACCTCACACGTCGACTCTAGTGTAGAGGAAGACCTCAGAGGTCGACTCTAGTACAGAAGAAGACCTCAAGGGTCGACTCTAGTATAGAGGAAGACCTCAAAGGTCGACTCTAGCATAGAGGAAGACCTCGGTGGTCGACTCTAGTATAGAGGAAGACTCAAGAGGTCGACTCTAGTATAGAGGTAGACCTAAGAGGTCGACTCTAATATAGAGGAAGACCTCAGAGGTCGACTCTAGTACAGAGGAAGACCTCAGAGGTCGACTCTAGTACAGAGGAAGACCTCAGAGGTCGACTCTAGTACAGAGGAAGACCTCACAGGTCGACTCTAGTATATGGGAAGACCTCAGACATTGACTCTAGTATAGAGAAAGACCTCAGAGGACGACTCTAGTATAGAGGAAGACCTCAGAGGTCGACTCTAGTATAGAGGAAGACCTCAGAGGTCGATTCTAGTATAGACGAAGACTTCAGAGGTCGATTCTAGTATAGCCGAAGACTTCAGAGGTCGACTCTAGTATATAGGAAGACCTCAGAGGTCGACTCTAGTATAAAGCAAGACCTCAGACGTCTGCTCTAGTGTAGAGGAAGACATCAGAGGTCGACTCCAGTATAGACGAAGACCTCTGCGGTCGACTCCAGTATAGAGGAAGACCTCAGAGGTCGACTTTAGTATACATAGAGGAAGACCTCAGAGGTTGACTCTAGTATAGAGGAAGACCTCAGAGGTCGACTCAAGTATAGAGGAAGACCTCAGAGGTCGACTCTAGTATAGAGGAAGACCTCAGACGTTGACTCTGGTATAGAGATAGACCTCAGACGTCGTCTCTAGTATATAGGAAGACCTCAGAGGTCGACTCTAGTTTAGAGGAAGACCTCAGAGGTCGACTCTATAGAGGAAGACCTCAGAGGTCGACTCTATAGAGGAAGACCTCAGAGGTCGACTCTATAGAGGAAGACCTCAGAGGTCGACTCTAGTACAGAGGAAGACCTCAGAGGTCGACTCTAGTATAGAGGAAGACCTCAAAAGTCGACTCTAGTATAGAGGAAGACCTCAGAGGTCGATTCTAGTATAGACGAAGACTTCAGAGGTCGATTCTAGTATAGCCGAAGACTTCAGAGGTCGACTCTAGTATAGAGGAAGACCTCAGAGGTCGACTCTAGTATAAAGCAAGACCTCGGACGTCTGCTCTAGTGTAGAGGAAGACATCAGAGGTCGACTCCAGTATAGACGAAGACCTCTGCGGTCGACTCCAGTATAGAGGAAGACCTCAGAGGTCGACTTTAGTATACATAGAGGAAGACCTCAGAGGTTGACTCTAGTATAGAGGAAGACCTCAGAGGTCGACTCAAGTATAGAGGAAGACCTCAGAGGTCGACTCTAGTGTAGAGGAAGACCTCAGAGGTCGACTCTAGTATAGAGGAAGACCTCAGAGGTCGACTATAGTATAGAGGGAGACCTCAGAGGTCGACTCTAGTATAGAGGAAGACCACAGACGTCGACTCTGGTATAGAGATAGACCTCAGACGTCGTCTCTAGTATATAGGAAGACCTCACACGTCGACTCTAGTGTAGAGGAAGACCTCAGAGGTCGACTCTAGTATAGAAGAAGACCTCAAGGGTCGACTCTAGTATAGAGGAAGACCTCAAAGGTCGACTCTAGCATAGAGGAAGACCTCAGTGGTCGACTCTAGTATAGAGGAAGACTCCAGAGGTCGACTCTAGTATAGAGGTAGACCTAAGAGGTCGACTCTAGTACAGAGGAAGACCTCAGAGGTCGACTCTAGTACAGAGGAAGACCTCAGAGGTCGACTCTAGTACAGAGGAAGACCTCAGAGGTCGACTTTAGTATATAGGAAGACCTCACACGTCGACTCTAGTATAGAGTAATACCTCAGAGGTCGACTCTAGTATATGGGAAGACCTCAGACATTGACTCTAGTATAGAGAAATACCTCAGAGGACGACTCTAGTATAGAGGAAGACCTCAGAGGTCGACTCTAGTATAGAGGAAGACCTCAGAGGTCGATTCTAGTATAGACGAAGACTTCAGAGGTCGATTCTAGTATAGCCGAAGACTTCAGAGGTCGACTCTAGTATAGAGGAAGACCTCAGAGGTCGACTCTAGTATAAAGCAAGACCTCAGACGTCTGCTCTAGTGTAGAGGAAGACATCAGAGGTCGACTCCAGTATAGACGAAGACCTCTGCGGTCGACTCCAGTATAGAGGAAGACCTCAGAGGTCGACTTTAGTATACATAGAGGAAGACCTCAGAGGTTGACTCTAGTATAGAGGAAGACCTCAGAGGTCGACTCAAGTATAGAGGAAGACCTCAGAGGTCGACTCTAGTATAGAGGAAGACCTCAGACGTCGACTCTAGTATAGAGGAAGACCTCAGAGGTCGACTCTAGTATAGAGGAAGACCTCAGAGTTCGACTCTAGAGGAAGACCACAGAGGTCGACTCTAGAGGAAGACCACAGAGGTCGACTCTAGTATAAAGGAAGATCTCAGAGGTCGACTCTAGTATAGAGGAAGACCTCAGAGGTCTACTCTAGTATAGAGGAAGACCTCAGAGGTCTACTCTAGTATAGAGGAAGACCTCAGAGGTCGACTCTAGTATAGAGGAAGACCTCAAAAGTCGACTCTAGTATAGAGGAAGACCTCAGAGGTCGACTCTAGTATAGAGGAAGACCTCAGAGGTCGACTCTAGTATAGAGGAAGGCCTCAGAGGTCGACTCTAGTATAGATGAAGGCCTCAGAGGTCGACTCTAGTATAGAGGAAGACCTCAGAGGTCGACTATAGTATAGAGGGAGACCTCAGAGGTCGACTCTAGTATAGAGGAAGACCACAGACGTTGACTCTGGTATAGAGATAGACCTCAGACGTCGTCTCTAGTATATAGGAAGACCTCAGAGGTCGACTCTAGTTTAGAGGAAGACCTCAGAGGTCGACTCTATAGAGGAAGACCTCAGAGGTCGACTCTATAGAGGAAGACCTCAGAGGTCGACTCTATAGAGGAAGACCTCAGAGGTCGACTCTAGTACAGAGGAAGACCTCAGAGGTCGACTCTAGTATAGAGGAAGACCTCAAAAGTCGACTCTAGTATAGAGGAAGACCTCAGAGGTGGACTCTAGTATAGAGGAAGACCTCAGAGGTGGACTCTAGTATAGAGGAAGACCTCAGAGGTCGACTCTAGTATAGAGGAAGACCTCAAGTATAGAGGAAGACATCAGAGGTCGACTCTAGTATAGAGGAAGACCTCAGAGGTCGTCTCTAGTATGGGAAAGACCTCAAAGGTCGACTCTAGTATAGAGGAAGACCTCAGAGGTCGACTCTAGTGTAGAGGAAGACCTCAGAGGTCGACTCTAGTATAGAGGAAGACCTCAGAGGTCGACTATAGTATAGAGGGAGACCTCAGAGGTCGACTCTAGTATAGAGGAAGACCACAGACGTTGACTCTGGTATAGAGATAGACCTCAGACGTCGTCTCTAGTATATAGGAAGACCTCACACGTCGACTCTAGTGTAGAGGAAGACCTCAGAGGTCGACTCTAGTATAGAAGAAGACCTCAAGGGTCGACTCTAGTATAGAGGAAGACCTCAAAGGTCGACTCTAGCATAGAGGAAGACCTCAGTGGTCGACTCTAGTATAGAGGAAGACTCCAGAGGTCGACTCTAGTATAGAGGTAGACCTAAGAGGTCGACTCTAATATAGAGGAAGACCTCAGAGGTCGACTCTAGTACAGAGGAAGACCTCAGAGGTCGACTCTAGTACAGAGGAAGACCTCAGAGGTCGACTTTAGTATATAGGAAGACCTCACACGTCGACTCTAGTATAGAGTAATACCTCAGAGGTCGACTCTAGTATATGGGAAGACCTCAGACATCGACTCTAGAATAGAGAAAGACCTCAGAGGTCGACTCTAGTATAGAGGAAGACCTCAGAGGTCGACTCTAGTATAGAGGAAGACCTCAGAGGTCGATTCTAGTATAGACGAAGACTTCAGAGGTCGATTCTAGTATAGCCGAAGACTTCAGAGGTCGACTCTAGTATAGAGGAAGACCTCAGAGGTCGACTCTAGTATAAAGCAAGACCTCAGACGTCTGCTCTAGTGTAGAGGAAGACATCAGAGGTCGACTCTAGTATAGAGGAAGACCTCAGAGGTCGACTCTAGAATAGAGGAAGACCTCAGAGGTGGACTCTAGTATAGAGGAAGACCTCAGAGGTCGACTCTAGTATAGAGGAAGACCTCAGAGGTCGACTCTAGTATAGAGGAAGACCTCAGAGGTCGACTCAAGTATAGAGGAAGACCTCAGAGGTCGACTCTAGAGGAAGACCACAGAGGTCGACTCTAGAGGAAGACCACAGAGGTCGACTCTAGAGGAAGACCACAGAGGTCGACTCTAGAGGAAGACCACAGAGGTCGACTCTAGTATAAAGGAAGGTCTCAGAGGTCGACTCTAGTATAGAGGAAGACCTCAGAGGTCGATTCTAGTATAGACGAAGACTTCAGAGGTCGATTCTAGTATAGCCGAAGACTTCAGAGGTCGACTCTAGTATAGAGGAAGACCTCAGAGGTCGACTCTAGTATAAAGCAAGACCTCAGACGTCTGCTCTAGTGTAGAGGAAGACATCAGAGGTCGACTCTAGTATAGAGGAAGACCTCAGAGGTCGACTCCAGTATAGACGAAGACCTCTGCGGTCGACTCCAGTATAGATGAAGACCTCAGAGGTCGACTTTAGTATACATAGAGGAAGACCTCAGAGGTTGACTCTAGTATAGAGGAAGACCTCAGAGGTCGACTCAAGTATAGAGGAAGACCTCAGAGGTCGACTCTAGAGGAAGACCACAGAGGTCGACTCTAGAGGAAGACCACAGAGGTCGACTCTAGAGGAAGACCACAGAGGTCGACTCTAGTATAAAGGAAGGTCTCAGAGGTCGACTCTAGTATAGAGGAAGACCTCAGAGGTCGACTCTAGTATAGAGGAAGACCTCAGAGGTCGACTCTAGTATAGAGGAAGACCTCAGAGGTCGACTCTAGTATAGAGGAAGACCTCAGAGGTCGACTCTAGTATAGAGGAAGACCTCAGAGGTCGACTCTAGAATAGAGGAAGACCTCAGAGGTGGACTCTAGTATAGAGGAAGACCTCAGAGGTCGACTCTAGTATAGAGGAAGACCTCAGAGGTCGACTCTAGAATAGAGGAAGACCTCAGAGGTGGACTCTAGTGTAGAGGAAGACCTCAGAGGTCGACTCTAGTGTAGAGGAAGACCTCAGAGGTCGACTCTAGTTTAGAGGAAGACCTCAGAGGTCGACTCTAGTATAGAGGAAGACCTCAGAGGTCGACTCTAGTATAGAGGAAGACCTCAGAGGTCGACTCTAGTATAGAGGAAGACCTCAGAGGTCGACTCTAGTATAGAGGAAGACCTCAGAGGTCGACTCTAGTATAGAGGAAGACCTCAGAGGTCGACTCTAGTATAGAGGAAGACCTCAGAGGTCGACTCTAGTATAGAGGAAGACCTCAGAGGTCGACTCTAGTATAGAGGAAGACCTCAGAGGTCGACTCTAGAATAGAGGAAGACCTCAGAGGTGGACTCTAGTATAGAGGAAGACCTCAGAGGTCGACTCTAGTATAGAGGAAGACCTCAGAGGTCGACTCTAGAATAGAGGAAGACCTCAGAGGTGGACTCTAGTGTAGAGGAAGACCTCAGAGGTCGACTCTAGTATAGAGGAAGACCTCAGAGGTCGACTCTAGTTTAGAGGAAGACCTCAGAGGTCGACTCTAGTATAGAGGAAGACCTCAGAGGTCGACTCTAGTATAGAGGAAGACCTCAGAGGTCGACTCTAGTATAGAGGAAGACCTCAGAGGTCGACTCTAGTATAGAGGAAGACCTCAGAGGTCGACTCTAGTATAGAGGAAGACCTCAGAGGTCGACTCTAGTATAGAGGAAGACCTCAGAGATGGACTCTAGTGTAGAGGAAGACCTCAGAGGTCGACTCTAGAATAGAGGAAGTCCTCAGAGGTGGACTCTAGTATAGAGGAAGACCTCAGAGGTCGACTCTAGTATAGAGGAAGACCTCAGAGGTCGACTCTAGTATAGAGGAAGACCTCAGAGGTCGACTCTAGAATAGAGGAAGACCTCAGAGGTGGACTCTAGTGTAGAGGAAGACCTCAGAGGTCGACTCTAGAATAGAGGAAGTCCTCAGAGGTGGACTCTAGTATAGAGGAAGACCTCAGAGGTCGACTCTAGTATAGAGGAAGACCTCAGAGGTCGACTCTAGAATAGAGGAAGACCTCAGAGGTGGACTCTAGTGTAGAGGAAGACCTCAGAGGTCGACTCTAGTATAGAGGAAGACCTCAGAGGTCGACTCTAGTTTAGAGGAAGACCTCAGAGGTCGACTCTAGTTTAGAGGAAGACCTCAGAGGTCGACTCTATAGAGGAAGACCTCAGAGGTCGACTCTAGTACAGAGGAAGACCTCAGAGGTCGACTCTAGTATATAGGAAGACCTCACACGTCGACTTTAGTATAGATGAAGACCTCAGAGGTCGACTCTAGTATAGGGGAAGACCTCAGAGGTCGACTCTAGTATAGAGGCAGACCTCAGAGGTCGACTCTACTATAGAGGAAGACCTAAGAGGTCGACTCTAGTATAGAGGCAGACCTCAGAGGTCGACTCTAGTATAGAGGCAGACCTCAGAGGTCGACTCTACTATAGAGGAAGACCTCAGAGGTCGACTCTACTATAGAGGAAGGCCTCAGAGGTCGACTCTAGTATAGAGGAAGACCTCAGAGGTCGACTCTAGTATAGAGGAAGACCTCAGAGGTCGACTCTAGTATAGAGGAAGACCTCAGAGGTCGACTCTAGTATAGAGGAAGACCTCAGAGGACGACTCTAGTATGGAAAGACCTCAGAGGTCGTCTCTAGTATGGGAAAGACCTCAGAGGTCGACTCTAGTATAGAGAAAACCCTCAGAGGACGACTCTTGTATGGGAAAGACTTCAGAGATTAGATTTAATTTTTTTTTCAAAATTCCTCCACTGTGCAACGCACCAAAGGAAGGATGTCTTTGAGCCTCCGTTTTTCCGCTGTTTTTGTTGAGAGTGGGGCTGGGGCTGGGGCTGTGACTGCGGCTCATCGCCCCACTGAAGTGTCTGAAAGGCCCAGTCATACTTCACAGGTGGTGGATCAGCAGCGGTGAAGTGGAGGGTTGTTGGGTTGGTTGGTTCACTGGCTAACTTGATGGATGGTGAGACAAGAAATGGCCAGAATTTTAGAGTAGATGATGAACATGGACTACTACTCCAGCATTAGCACCACCACCGCTAGTTTTATCTTTTCGGCCATGACTATGATTTCGTTTGTTTTCTTTATAACGTTTTTTCCTGTAGTTTTTTTTGATGATGATGGTACCTTTTTCGCACCCCTTCCTCCTCCCCCTAGACCATTCATGGGAAACATGAAAGCTGAACGCGCTGAAAATTTCACTTTGCATTTTGCTGCTGCAGTGATAAATGAACTTTTGGAGTTAATATGAAAATGTTAACCTTTTAAACAATATTCGGAAGCTGTTCACTTCACTTTACCGTCCGGTGTTATTGTTGTCGACTTTGTTAGTTGCGTCAGAGTGTTGTCGGTGTTTTGGCACTGCATTTGGGGGTTTGAAGTTTCTTGCGAAGACGTCTGTTTCTACTTAAGCTAGGAGATATTTTTATACATTTTTTTTGTTGGTTCACCTTTTTTTTTTTGATTAACGTAAAAGCTGAATCGGTGTATTCATTTGGATTAAAGTTTGGGAAAAAGGTGCAGTCACTTTTTGAGATGAGAAAACGACGTAGTGGGGTTGTTATGTGAACAGTGGTTTTAAATATCAGCTTAAAATAATGTATATAAATAAGTCACTTTAATGTAGCGGAAAATGTTGGAAGTTATCACCGCTGGACAGTGACCACGATTGATTTGGATAAATATTACACGGGGCAAAATCGCCTTTTTTGATATGTTTGAATCGAAAGGAAATATATTTGTAACACACATTTTTAAATATAATGTATTTCTGAGCAAATAACTTTTATTTGAAAATCAATAAAATATATTTGGAACGCATATATTAATATATTACAACAAAATATATTTGCAAACTAAGTTTCTCAATAAAAAATGTGTTTAAATACAAATAAAATTATTGTTTAGGAATTTATCCAAATATATTTTATTTAAAAAAGACTTTCAAGACTTTTGCTGACTTTTTAGAATTTCAGTTTAAATTTTTCCTTAGTTTCGAATTGTACCTCCCACACTGAAAAAACAATTGTAATAAAATTAAAGAAATGCTCCAAAGACGTCCTTAGTCTTCATAATAAGTACATTTTGTACTTAAAATTAAGAAAATGTACTTAAAATTAAGTAAATTACCTAATATTATTGAAATTATCTATATTTTAAGTACAAAATGTACTTATTTTAAAAACTAATGACGTCCTTGGAGCATTTCTTTAATTTTATGAAATTTTTTTTCAGTGCAGTTGTAATACCATATGCAGCATTAACTTCTGTTTAAATCTATAATTTCAAATTTCCGAGTTTTCATTTCTTGTCAATCCTCCAAGTAATTTATTTTGATCCAAGATTATACGATTTCAATTATTATTATTAATTATTTTCACGAAAAATAAAAATATCTTAAAAATTACTTTGAGTTAGTAAAGAAATTTTACACAATTACGTATTTTCTGAATTTTTAAGTGCAAATAAATATTTGTTTCGGAAATAATAGTCCGAAATACAAACATATTGGGATGTAAACAATGGTTTGTTTAGAATAACATTTTCCCAAATATATACTTTTTGTGTATCTACCCAGTATTATATGTTTAGAGTGTACCCTAAACATATAAATGTTTCAAGCCGAATATGTTTGGGACAATATACTACAGAAGCGATTTTTTTTCAGCGTGTAGAGTAATTTATTTACTTAAGTGGATTATGTCGGACAGAGAGGATTTAAATAGTGAAATTTGGAGTGGGGGTAAACCTTGAGACTTAAACTCGGGATAAAAAAATATTGAGCACTTTGGTCCTCTATTCCAGAAAGTCAGTCTGATCTATTTTCTTGTCGTTCGTTGTTTTATACAATTAATTAGAAAATAGGCTATGTTTTATTTCTTATTTTCAAGTTTGAGTTAACAATAAAAGTTTTAATTTCTATGTAAAGAGTCTTTCATTCAGCTCTTCTTATCTTTAATAATTTAACTTTATTCGTTTCGTTTGAAAGGTTTATCGATTTTATCATTTGCTCGTGGTGCTAAACAATATATCCTTCCATAGTGATATGCCTAAACAGACTGAATAAATGACAGACATCTCGGAAGATGTGGCTGATGTCAACTGTCATAGTTCGGATATCTTTTCTGGAACACCCCTATATATCACAGTGCAGGATTCTTCAGCTCTTGATTTAGGACTCAATTCTGAGAGTTCCAAATCAGTGAAAGTAGCCCCAAAAATAAGAACTTCTGCATCATTCGTTTACTCAAGTAAGCTCAATTAATAATTTAATGGCCATACGAATTTTTTGCTCAAGTTTTTTTGAGATTTTTTAAGGCACTGGATGCACTTTTTCGGGTAGGTTTATTCCGCATTTTTTCTCCTATTCAATATCTACAACTATTGCTTCAGACAAAAAAGAGATATTCTACCGCACGGAAAAAATATAGAAAAAGTGCAAAAAAAAATCGTATGGCCATTGAAGTATTAGTTGAGCAAACTTGACTAAACGAATCATGCAGAAGTTCTAATTTTTAGGGCTACTTTCACGTCCGATTCTCAGAATTGAGTCCCAAATTAATGTATCGTACTGTGTATTCTACAAACATATTTTGAAATAATAATTCACTTAAGTGCCGTCAAGATCAGAATCAATTTCACCTTTTCGAGTAAAACCATTTAGCAAAAAAGAAATATTTTAAACAAACAACATCCTTGCGAACCACAGTTCACTGTCCAAGCTATCGCTTCAGTCCATTTCTTATAATAAAAACGAGATGGTGTTAAGAGATGTAACTCATATTAAAAGTCAAATTCATTTTTGTTCGCCAATCTCTGTGTCTGCAGAGCAACAGCATAACTACTACTACAAGAAAGATAAAAGCTTTTAATTCGCTTCTAAATAAATACCCCAAACAACACAACACGCATGCGCACCGATGATGGCGAGTCCAACAACCAACCGAGGAGGCCAAGGAGAGATGTGTCACCATATATTTTTATGAGTGGTGGCCGCGAGACTCTTTACATTAAGTGACAATGCTGCCGTTGTTATTTATTAATACCGTATCGGTTCTATCCTTTTGCGCGCTCCGGTTTTTCCTGACCATTCGCTCGTTTGTGGCCAAGTGTTCCAAAGCACATACACACATCACCATGAAAGGGGCGACAGCAACAGTAAATCCACAAAAGAATCATATTTTTTATTGGGAGCAGAATGCTAAAAACTAATGCTGAACAAGGTTTTTTCCTTTTCGTGAATACTATATCACAGTGACAGACAGAAGGTATGTTAGGTTTCTTCTAGTCTTGGTTACTGGTATATCGGGGTATTGTACGAGTATTGAGTTGATCAACAACTTGATGGTAGAATCAAGAAATTTGGTTCAAGTTGATTTCGCTGCTTTCGCATAGTTCAATATGCGAACAGGAGAAATTGAAAATTCTTCTAGGAAGGATGGTAGTATGTTCGGGCATACCAAAAGAAGGAAAGATATTTCCTGGAAAAAATGCAGGTTCCTGGAATACCTTCTCAATTAGTCAGAAGCAATTGACAGTTGGTTCTCCTGATACCAATCTAACTTAAGTTCCAATGTAGGTTAATTATGGGCAATGCCTTCGAATTCTACCAACAAGCATGATGGGACTATAGGTAGGCGGAGGTTGAAGTATCCGAAGAGGTGCGTGAGTTATTTTAAACGACAGTTATCTCCTGAACAAGATATTATTGCGCTACAATAGTGCTCTTTGAGTCACGGATTTACCTCCACAATCTACCGTAGACGGAGTAGTCAATGTCATATGTAGCACAAAGCCATCGTAAGTAACTGACGCTGACGGAATATCGATGTTGATGTGAATAGAAGGATTTTCGAAAAAATACAAGGGAATGGCTAAAGCTACACACCTTGAGTCAGAGCCTTATGATATTCTTCATATTAAACCTTTTTACCCCAGAATCAGGGTTCTCCCTTAGGGCTCTCGCTTAGAAATCGGAATGCTCTGCAAATACAAGCGGAATAAATAGATCTTTTTAGACAATCTGGACTGGATAAGTGACTGATTCGAAAATATCTTGGCGTTATTTTCAACTTAAGTTCAATTACCTCCGTTAAATTAAAGTATTGTGTGATGAAGAGGCCCTAACGGAATACCGATGTTGATACTGAAATAATTGGAATTGATGGAAGTCTGACAATAATCACTCTTACAGTTCCAGAGACCTGGGAAATTGAAATTTTGTAGTCTCACTACAAAAACTCAGTCAAGATACGAATAAAGGAGAATCATACAAGTTGATTTTTCCTCCCCTAATCTGTAGCGAAGACTTAGCTTTTCTTCCTGAGGCTGTTTGGCATATTCTAACTGCCGACTGAGTCTTTACAAGCCCTACTCCATATACTGCCGATTAATATTGTGGCGAGAAAAGTTGCAACCAGAGCGGCACTAAGATTAAACTGCATATCAATGTGGAGGCACAAGAACTACTGTCACATGAGGATATCAAAGTGTAGTGCTATAGTAACCGAAAAAGGGGACTACCTCTTCGAGAGGAACTACATCACTATGATTCCAGCCAGAGATGAATGGGTTGACAGAATACCAGGTAATATAAACCATCTCCACTTCTATACGGATGGTTCGAAGCTTGATGAAAAGGTTGGCTTCAGAGTACATTGTGCAGATCTTAGTTTGGATATAGCTCACAGACTACCAGATACGTGCAGTGTTTATCAAGCCGAAATAATGGCAATGTGGGAAGTCGCCAAGTGACTGAGTCGCAACATAGTAACCAACACTGGCGTTGTCATTTACTCGGACAGCCAGGCTGCCATCAATTCTCTGGAGGCCACATCCGTAAATTCACAAACGTAAATTCTGCGGCAGTCGAGCGCAGATCTCTTAACGAGATGGCTGAGCAGTTTAATATACACCTCATATGGGTGCCTGGGCATAGGGATATCCCGGGGAACTGCATAGCTGATGAACTTGCTAGGAAAGGGACGAGATTACAAATTCTCGAAAAATTTGAATATATTGGTGCGCCACTATTCACGTGCAAGCTTTGGCTTAGGCAAGATGCAATCAGGCAGTCCAACGAAAGATGGACAGAAATTGGCTCCTGCAGGGTAGCTAGACAAATCTGGCCAAGGTATGACCTGAGAAGGTCAAAATATCTCCTCGCACTGAAGAGGAAATTATTGTCAATTATTGTCATTGTATCAGTTCTGACGGGACACTGCTTGATCGGCGAACACGCCAAAAGACTGGGTATTAGGGCGGGTCGATTTAAAAGTCGCCCATTGCTCAGTGAAAATCGTATTCTAGGGATCAAAATAAGAAACTTTGCCCGAGGAACCATACCTCTAATACGAATTCTGATGTCCCCACTTTTGACCCGTAGGGAGAAATTTTGAAAAATCCCACTTTGACCCATTTAGAGGGTGCCAATTGAGTCCAAATGTATGGCCGACCCCCACTAACTTTGGAGGGCCGATCCACCCATGCCAGTGGCACACCCCCTGGAACTCACCTGGGGGGTTCCCCATACAAACATTTCAAACAAATCACAATTTTTGGCACTTTACATGACAAAATCAGCGAAACGGGGTTCCAGGGGGTGTGCCAGGGGGGTTTCAGGGGGTGTGTCACTGGCATGGGTGGGTCGGGCCTCCAAAGTTAGTGGGGGTCGGTCATACATTTGGACTCGATTGGCGCCCTCTAAATGGGTGAAAGTGGGATTTTTCAAAATTTGCGGACCCAAATTCCGGGACATCAGAATTCGTTTTAGAGGTATGGTTCCTTCGGCAAAGTTTCTTATTTTGATCCCTAGAATACGATTTTCACTGAGCAATGGCAACTTTTTTCCTCCCCACAAATCGACCCGGCCTACTGGGTATTGACTCCAAAGACTTCTGCAGAAGCTGTGAAGATGAGGAAGAAGTGGAGAGCATTGAGCACTTGCTATACGACTGTCCCGCTTTGAGTAAACGATGACTGGTTATACTGGGGTCGGCCTTTCTAGGCAGGTGGTATTTGGATTTAGGTGGATTCCTGCCGTTAGGCTTAACCCCACCGTGCTCTAAACACCCGGGTGAATACATGCGTCGACCAACGCCCCCACGCATAATGTGCATGAGTACCAAACAATTCCGTGTTTCTGGACACTTTTTCCCTCCTCCTTGGTTAGGAGCGGAGCCCATCTAAAACTCCTGCCATTCTAAGGGTCATGGCTCCCGGTTGGTTTGCAACTCCACATCCGAGAATATTCTCTCCCAGCAATTTTGGATTAAACCACAGCCACCACGTTGCTGACCAATAGTCAGGCCGGGACCTGTGTCCCGAGGGCTTTCCTGACTCCCGTGGTACCAGATTAAGTGCTCTGGTCAGACTGCGTAGCCGAAGATACTACCAGTTAGACTCCAGAAAATCTAGGACTGGTGACCAATCTGGGATCACTGTCTAGTCCCCATCCTGGGAATAGATGGGAACTATAGGATTCGTAGATCCCCCGGCATTTCTAGACAGTCTAACAAATCTTTCCGGTACCGTTATTCGTACTATCGATAAATTTGTATATCAAACAGGTTGGTTTTGATGAGGGGAATTTCAGGCCGTGGTAACACTAGGGACCTAAAATGGCCTATGTGGGATGGTAAAAATACGGCTGCCACCCTAACCTAAACCTAAACTGCCGATCATCAACAAGGATTCCGTTAGCATCACAGAATGATCACTGCTTTACAGACGCTACCAAAATATCGATGTTGATGCTGAAATAGTTGGATTTTTAATATAAATGTTGATTTCTCACACATTTCCTCCTACTTCTTAGGACTCCTGTATCAGAACTCTTGACCATACTTTCTGTAGGAGGTGACATCCTTCTTGTATACTCTCAGTACTATAGTACCGAAACCATATATCAGGTTATATTTGTCCGTTGTAAGCGAGGAATGGGCTCAAAGATCAAGTCCATTTGCCGCTTTTGACAATCCGCCTACCGAAATTGAAAATTCAACAACTATAGGCCAGGACTGCAAACTCTTAGTAGCTTGATAACGTCAGCCCAGTCGAATGGTTCTTTTGCAACCCAGGTGATGACTCTGTGGTGACTAGGGATGACGGTTTTCTCTACAACATCCAACTGGGCGCTCTGCCAGATCTCACCCATCCGACTCAGAACAGGTCTCAGGATCATCGAACGCTATGAGGCTCCAAAAAAGATTGGAATGGATGGTAGATACTTTACTTCCTTAGGGGGTAACATCCTGCTGGCACACCTACAATACTATAGTCCCGAACCCATATTGCCGTGTTCCATTTGACCGCTGTAAGCGAGGATTGGTTCCGTATTACGGATCAAATTGATCTGCCGACTATCCGCCTTACCAATTCTCCTATCATGGATGGGCTGACCAGGATTGCCAACTCTTAGCAGCTTGAAAACATCAACTGAGTCGGAGGGTTCTTCTGTAACCCAGGTGACGGCTATGGGGTGACTAAGAATGTCGGTTTTCTCAACAAAATCCAACTGGTCGCCCGGCAAGACCTCACTCGACTCAGAGAAGCCATATGAAGGACTACCAAACTGGCATCACCGAAGCTATGAGTTTTACTTTTGCCTGGTGCCACCCTGCATCGCTGCAAATAGGTGATGTGCCAGACATCTTATTAAGAACATTGAGGCATTGGTCCAAAGTGGCAGATTCCACATTACTCTTGGGAAAGGTGTCATCCCCATCACTTCTGTCTATAACGGTCATCACTAGACTAGGGTGGGCTGATCAGAATTGCAAATTCGTAGCTGCTTGCGAATGTCAGCAGAGTCGGATGGTTCTTCTGTAACACAAGACCACCTATCTGCAGCACTCTTGTGCGACTAGGGTTGTCAGTAGGGTGATCAAAAAACCGGTTATTTTGAAAATACGGTTTTCGGTTTCTTCGAAAATTAAGTTAACTCTAAAACCGGTTTTCGGTTTAACCGAAAATAAAAAAACCGGTGAACCGGTTGTTTTCGGTTTTTCTTTTTTAATAAAAATGCATAAATAATGCTCAACATTTTGTTAGATGACGTAAAATAAGCGTAGTGCAAATTCAATATGTAACCATATTCCAATTAAATTAAGATTTATTTGAAAATTTTATTTTAAACACTTCATATTTTTATTTATAATAGGTAATTGTTCCAATTTCATTTATGATATAATATTATTATCTCTGCAATATTGTAATATTTATGTTCAATTTTGAAAGAGATTTCTTTCAAAAAAATTGATTATGATTTTTATAAAACTTGACTAATAGTGAAGATCGGCAAAATCTTAGCTTTTAGCATCATATAAATGGCAAACCGATTATATACATATATTATCAGAAGTAGCGGATTCTGCCTTGAGCATACTATAGAGATGAAAACTTGTCGAAATGTGAAACTGAACATATGTATTTTATGTATACCTACATTTCAATTAGAAAGGATTGTTAATTAATTTCTATACCGCAATAAGACCCTTGATAAAATATGCAGACGAAGTCAATGGAGAAGTTAGCAATGTAAACAGTATAAATACATATAAAACTGAATTTTGAAATCGATGGATATGCACAAATGATGTCAACGGTTTTTATATTAATGTTTTCAAAATTTTAGGTAGGTTCCTGTTTCAAAAATAATATTTTCTTTATCATTTTATAATAGTTTCAAAAAACCGAAAAGTCGAATAAACCGAGTTGAAAAAACCGACGGTTCGAGTTATTCGAAAAAGCAGAAAAACCGGAAACCGATAGGCGGCTTTTAAAGAGAAACCGATTAACCGGTTAACCGGTGCGGTTTTTGATTACCCTAGTTGTCAGTTTTGTCAATAACATCCAACTGCAGGTTTGTGGGGTGACTGGCATATCTCTAAGGACAGCGAAGCATTATACCATAGTGGCCGATTTCACATGACTCCACTTGTGCCTAGGGATTGTGGCATCCATATCACTTCTGTCTATGACGGCCATCACTAGACTCTCCTTCACCATTTCACTCGAGGGGTTTGGAGAGTGTTCTGTTCACGGCGACATTATGGCCTCTAACCCTTTTCGAAGGCAGGGGTTCGTCAGGTGATATTTTTGATTCTTTTGGCATTGTTACCAGCCGTTAACATAGCCGAAGTTGTGGCCCTATCAGGAGACAGTAGTCTTTCTTGTGATTAACGAGACTGGTATGATGCCGTGCGTAAGCTTCGTGTGCTTAGCGGGTTTAACGTCCCCGTCTGAAAACTTTCCCGCTTTGAGGGTGAGGGTAGTTTGGGATTATTCTGTTGGGAAGCCTCCATCTTCTCGTACTGTTGGTGTCAACAACTTGGGTGTATTTTTTGTAGTGCTTTTGTTGTCGTTCGTGCAATGTACAATTTGCTGTATTCTTGTCAATCTGTTCGAGAATGTACTTCGCCTTCTGCTGTAGTGCCTTCCGGTTCTACTCTATTTGCTATCGGGCTGCCCATCTTGTACAACGGGTCGACACCAACAATCTTGGTTGGTGTCGGTTAAAGCTCAGAAGTATTCTTTGCGCTTATTTGGCTCAAAGCGATAGAGACTATGTAGATGGCGTAGGAATAACTATGTATAGCTAGTCTCTCCCTCCCTGCGCCATTTGGCGGTCGCTTCTATTATCTGAGTGTATCGTTACACTGTCCTCTCTAGTAGGATCGAACAGTGGGTTTTCTCTACGTCATTTTGACGAAGAAGTCGTGCCAGAATAATAGCATAACTCATCGGCCACTTGCGGCTCGGTAGGTAACCTTTAGCCGCCCTGCCTCTTTGTTGTAGAGATTAACAGTCGCAGATGAGGCCGTAAAGAATATGAAGAGTTACTGTTAACTCTAAAAACAATATAATATAATTTCTAGGTTCTCAGATCGTTACTTCAAGCTGCTGCCAACGGAATGGCAAAGTTAGTCTACCCCCATCATATGGGAGGTCTTCAGGGACCACCTCCAAGATTTAAAGTAGCATGACAAATTTTTTTTTTTGGTTACACTAGACAATTTCGGTTCTATTAAAACTCATCTAAGGCAAATATTTAGCCTTGAACTGCACTCTTTGTTTTGGGGGATATCTATAATTCGCTATGACCGATCTTAACGCCTTTCATTTGGAGCTCGTCATCAAGGCTTTGCTTTCTGCTGCTGTTGTTGTTGGCGTGTTGTGTTGTTTTTCGCTATGGAATGCGTTCGACACGCAAAGGACATATTGTGGCACGCATGCGTGAACTTCAGCATCATCAGCCGCTTGCATCGGACAGACAGGCGGACGCATCAACGGCGGCAACACGGCTTGAATGGCATCAACACCGACCCGAACGACATCATCTGCAGTTTTGAAAAGGAGATCTGGAAAATGGGTTTATTTGAAACCGTTGTCGTTGTTGTTACCTTGTTGTTGTTGTTGTGGTGATATAAGGCATTGTCGGCAGCTTAACTAAATTATTAAGACATCTTTATAATGTAAACTTATCGCAATGAAGTGTGAAATGAAATGAAACGAAATGCAATCAAAATGGATTTATACTCTCTCATATCGCGATTCAAAACTCACACACACACAGCCAAATGCACACACACACATGTTGACAATTTGCATTCTCATCATGCTGAAAAAAATATGAATATTTTTTTGTGAAATGATTATTATTATTAATATGATTAATAAAAAATATAATGCGACGTCAGATGCAGATGCATTTGCCAAAAGGAAGTTCTCATCCATAACAAAAAAAATGCAAAAGAAGTCTCATGGACACTTTTTCGCTGTCGAAAACGAGCTTTTTTCTGGTTCCCACATGAGTTGAGTTGGAGGTTTTTCGATGTGCATCTGCAGCAGCCGGAGCCGGAGCAGCAGTTGCAGAAATGCATTCATTATTAATAATTCTGTCTTTATGCGGGGATAAATTGATTTGATCGTACATAACGATGCTTTTAATGTCCAAATAAACGGAAGTCTTAACCAGATTTAACAGTAGCCTGGAATTACCTCTTTTTTGTTCGAGCTTAGCTCAGATCTAAAACTGCTGATATTGCAAATATTGGCACTGCTGTGCGTAGTCAGTCAGTCAGTCGGTGCGTCATCTGTGGGGTTATTTGCGGATTATTTTCTGATATACGACTTTCTGTTGCAGTGTGAGTATTGGTCTTGAAACGAGTAGCAAATTTGTCATCCTCTATCATAAGTAGGATGTCTAATAGAATATGGACTTTTTATACATTCGCATTCATTTGCAGCGGAACTAATGTATACAACATGGAAGCGAAGACCTCAGCCCTCGATTTTGTTTGGTGAGAATTGACTTTGGGACATTGCTCATTTTGTCTGTATCCGTCAGTCTGTTTAGCAGGCACGATAATTTTCGAAGGCGAGTAAAATCTGCTGTACAATAATTTCATTATAGAAATGATCCATATCGCCACGCCCAAAAATGGTCAAAATTCTGTGAAATTGTTCATATCTTATTACTCATAACAAAAGCAGTGTGAAATTTCGCATATTACAATTTGTTAATACAGAAAGATGACAGCTCATGAAACTCTAGGTTTACTCAAGCTCTCAACAATAACTCCCCTAACAACGAGGTTTAATTCAATCTCATGCTCTTGAGTTTAAGGCTTGCAGTCAGGGTAATCTACTGTATTTCTACGGAGCTATGCTGATACATGGGTGCCTTAGCAACAAACAGCTTATTTGCACCCAGTCCTTGCCACAGCACCGGGAGCTATGATGGGGTGGAAATGTAACTCCCCTACATTCGTGGAAAATATATTGATACCAAAAAACAAATTATACATCAACTTAAAACGCGGTCTCTGTGACCTGAATCCAACCGCATACAGTAGAAACTTACATGCTTCAATGGAGCAAGTTTCTTCAGTTGTCCAACTGTTTGTTCGTTGCTCTTGGCCCAAGCCGACCATACCAAAAGTCCTAATTTCATGTCCGACCGTCGAAATGCAGGTATAACATGCAGCGGATTGCGCTCAGAGTTCTGACGAAGTAGAAAAGAGCTGAGGTGTTTACTTTTACTAATAAGTACACAAAGTCACTTACATGGGCTAAGAACTTCACTGATGCTTCTAAAGCCACTGAGTCGACTGATAGGAGCATTACTTCGGCTGCGTTAGGTTTGCAGAAAGCTTTGCTAGTTCACATAGACCATTGTAGGTCCCTACCACGGGCACAAGTGCCCATCATCGGTACCAACCTATTTTATAAACAAAGTTATCAATAGTACGAATATCGGTACCGGAAAAATCTGCCAGACTTCCTAAAAAGGTAGACCCCAGTATATCCGGGCGTCGTTTACTTAATGAGGGACAGCAGCAAAGCAGGTGCTCAATGCCCTCAGAGTTCTGACAAAGTTGGAAGGTGTTGAGGTTTATAGATTTACTAATAAGTATACAGAGTCACTTACCTGGGCTAAGAACTTCACTGATGCTTCTAAAGCCACTGAGTCGATTGATAGAGCCATTACTTCGGCTGTGTTAGGTTTAGGTTAGGTGGGCAGACAACTTTACCATTTCACATAGACCAATGTAGGTCCCTAGTGATGCCACGGGCACAGATGTACCTCATCAAAACCAACCTGTTTGATAAACAAAGTTATCAATAGTACGAATATCGGTACCGGAAAGATCTTTCAGACTTCCTGGAAAGGGCGACCCCAGTATATTCAGACGTCGTTTACTTAATGATGGACAGCAGGAAAGCAGGTTCTCAATGCGCTCCAATTCTTTCTCATCTCCACAGCTCCTGCAGAAGTCATTGGACTCAATACCCAACCTTCTGGCGTGTTCGCCAAAGAGGCACTGTCCCATCAGAACTGAAACGAAGCGAGGAGACATTATGACCTTCTCAGTTCGTAACGTGGGCAGCAGATTTGTCTAACTACAGTGTGTCGATTTATGTCCATTTTTCATTGGACTGCCTGATTGCCTCTGGCCTATTCCAAAGCTTGCATAAGAACAGTGGCTCCCCTATATATGCAAATTCTTGGAGAAGTTGTAATGTCGTTCCCTTCGCAGCAAGTTCAAGAACTTAGCAGTGCCCCGGGACACCGCTATGTCCAGGTACCAATATGAAGTACTAGGTGGGGCAATAGTAATCACCCTATTGTAAAACGCTATAACTTTTGCAAATGGTGCCAAATGTCAATTCGGTTTTGACATTTGTGAAGAATACAAATCGACAAGTCATGAATCGGTTCGTGTCTAGTACCGATTTTTTGTAAGTCGTGAGGTATAAAAAGATCATAAATAAGAAGCTCACAACAGGCCGAACCACTGGCTTACGTGTATTTCCATGGACATGAGACGTTTAAATGTCATCTCTTCAACCTAACCTAACCTGAATCGGTTTACTCCGCAAGAACGCGGAATAATTGTTGAATTGTTGGTGAATTTTGTCGCAGATTTCCTGACCGTCCGCCACCAAGTGGACAAATACTGCGGCCTTTGGCCTCTCGCCTTGAAGAGACTGCGACAACACGAGGGCCGGCCCCTGAGTCGCTGTTCTGGTGAGAATATTGCTGCTGTTATCCAAGACCACAAAGAGGAGCCCGTAGCATCGATCAGGCGGTCCCTATGCAGGATTTTGGTGCAAGATTTGAAGATGTTCCCTTACAAAGTGCAGACATTGCATCGGCTTTTACTGTTACTCAAGCCATCCTGAATCTCAACAAAGGGGTGGACGATATTTCACCGACAATCATCATGAGCGATGAGGCTCATTTCTTTCTTAGCGGTTACGTGAATAAACAAAATAATCGTTTCTGGGGTAGCGAAAAATCGGGTATCACCCACGAAAAACCATTACACCCGCTCAAAGTTACTGCATGGTGTGATATCTACGCTGGAGGAGTCATCGGGCCCTTTTTTACGTCAAGCCTCAGAGTCTTGAAGCCCTTAAGGAGAATATCCGCCAGGAATGCGAGAACCCGTCACCCGAAGTTCTGGCAATAGTGATGGGAAATGCTATACAACGAGCCCGTACAATCATCAACTCTGGCGGCAGCCACTTGGCCGATATCATTTTCTCAACTTGATGTAATACAAGGTTTTCCAACAAGAGTAGTTATTTAGTTGTTATTTTGCCATTTTTTGAGATAAATGATCGGATGTTTATTTCATAATAAAGAGGAAGGTATGCCGTTAATAATGAAAAACAACATCAGCCAAATGTCCACCACGACCACGCTTACAGGACCATATCCTTTTCATGAAATTTTCCATAACCAAATCGCAAAGTGGCTTCGTTAGCCTCACGAATTCTATCTTTGAGGTCTTGAATCGACGCTGGGCTGTTGGCGTAGACCTTATCTTTCACGTGGCCCCAAAGGAAGAAGTTGCAAGGTGGTAAATCACAAGATCTCGGTGGCCAATTGTGATCACCTCTTCGAGAGATAACACGGTCCGGAAACTTTTCCCATAACAGAGCAATGGTTTCGTTGCTTGTGTGGCACGTAGCGCCGTCTTGTTGAAAGTAAACGTTGTCCAGATCAATACCATCCAACTGCGACCATAAAAAAGCATTAATCATGTCTCAATAGCGCAATCCATTCACCGTAACTGTTGATCCAACCTCATTTTCGAAAAAGTAAGGTCCAATGACCCCGCCGGACCATAAACCGCACCAAACAGTCACACGTTGAGGATGGAGAGGCTTCTCAACAATAACTTTTGGGTTTTCCGAGCCCCAGATGCGACAATGTTGCTTCTTGACGTAGCCACCGAGGTGGAAATGGGCCTCATCAATCAGGACGATTTTTCGATGATTTTCGAATTTTAATAATTTCAATGCGTTGTTGAATCGTGTATAATTCCATTTTCAGCAATGGCGTAGTTTCTACTTGTCAAATGTCAAAGAATAAAAGCTTCAAAAGTGACAGCTACCGAAATACCGGGTTATTCAAAATAACACCTCTTGTTGGAAAACCCTGTATTAAATAAACACATTTCACAAGCAGAACCAACGTTTTTAATTAAAAAAATAACAGCAAAAGAACATTGGGTGATTACCTTTGCCCCAGCTTGTACAGGGTGGGCCTAAAGAAACCAAGAAGTGTAAAAGTTTAATAACTTTTTCGTTTATTAAGTTTTTTTTTATTTTTTCTTTCAGATTATATAGACAACACTTGGAGAATTTATAATGGAGAGGTTCACAATTGAACAGAGAACCGGAACAATAGAATTTTATATTTTTACCTGCTCGTTGAGATATCTGAATAGTGGCATCAGGGGGTCACTATGTCCCAATGCCTCTCTGTCATTAAAGATATAACAGGCGCACCACCAGACTGCAACGATGAAGGGTGGCATCAAGGGAAGAGTAAATGTTACAGCTTTCATTGATGCCGGAACGGTAGCACTGCATAAAGCTGCTCTGAGTCGAGTGGGTGAGGTCTGACAGAGCGTCAAGTTGGATGTTTTCGAGAAAACCGTCATCCCTAGTCACACAAGAACCCTTATCTGGGTTACAGAAGAACCATCCGACTCGGCTGTCATTCTCGAGCTGCTAAAGGTTTGTAATCCTGTTCTGCCCACCGATAATTGGAAAATTGCCAAAAGCGCCAGATCAACTTGATCTTTAATGCTGAATTCTTGAATCAGTTACACCAGGGTAATGGAACCCTGGGATATGGTTTCGGGACTGTAGTTCTCAAACCCAAACCCCAAAATTGTCCGACTAACAAAGAAAACACAGCAACTGTGGATGTTTATTTCTCAACATAATATTCTTTTAGCTCGATACACTTTTTCCAGCGATTTTCAATGGCTTCGATATCCAGTTTGGAGTACGAACTGTATTGCTCCTGAAAATAGCCATCAACCGCAATCTCCACCTCTCTTTTTGCAGGCAAATCTTTTTCCGCCGAGTAATTATACCCTACACAACACTGTGGTACAGGGTATTATAAGTTTGTTTCACGGCAGATGTTTGTAACACCTGAAAATAACACAGCTAGACCCACCTTAAAGTATACCGATCGACTCAGAATCACTAGCTGAGTCGATTTAACGATGTCCGTCCGTCCGTCTGTCCATGTAAAGTTGTTCGTCGACTACAGGTCGCAATTTCACTCCGATCATTCTGAAATTTTGCAGTTTAGAGTATTTCGAAGCTGTTAAGATCGCTATTGAATTTGGTTGAAATCGGTTCAGATATAGATATAGCTCCCATATATATATTTCGTCCGATTTGGCCCTTTAGTCCTATAGAAGCTGTATTTTACATCCAATCCTTTTGAAATTTAGAATGGTAGAGTTTATATTATAGAAATGATCCATATCGCCACGCCCAAAAATGGTCAAAATTCTGTGAAATTGTTCATATCTTATTACTCATAACAAAAGCAGTGTGAAATTTCGCATATTACAATTTGTTAATACAGAAAGATGACAGCTCATGAAACTCTAGGTTTACTCAAGCTCTCAACAATAACTCCCCTAACAACGAGGTTTAATTCAATCTCATGCTCTTGAGTTTAAGGCTTGCAGTCAGGGTAATCTACTGTATTTCTACGGAGCTATGCTGATACATGGGTGCCTTAGCAACAAACAGCTTATTTGCACCCAGTCCTTGCCACAGCACCGGGAGCTATGATGGGGTGGAAATGTAACTCCCCTACATTCGTGGAAAATATATTGATACCAAAAAACAAATTATACATCAACTTAAAACGCGGTCTCTGTGACCTGAATCCAACCGCATACAGTAGAAACTTACATGCTTCAATGGAGCAAGTTTCTTCAGTTGTCCAACTGTTTGTTCGTTGGTCTTGGCCCAAGCCGACCATACCAAAAGTCCTAATTTCATGTCCGACCGTCGAAATGCAGGTATAACATGCAGCGGATTGCGCTCAGAGTTCTGACGAAGTAGAAAAGAGCTGAGGTGTTTACTTTTACTAATAAGTACACAAAGTCACTTACATGGGCTAAGAACTTCACTGATGCTTCTAAAGCCACTGAGTCGACTGATAGGAGCATTACTTCGGCTGCGTTAGGTTTGCAGAAAGCTTTGCTAGTTCACATAGACCATTGTAGGTCCCTACCACGGGCACAAGTGCCCATCATCGGTACCAACCTATTTTATAAACAAAGTTATCAATAGTACGAATATCGGTACCGGAAAAATCTGCCAGACTTCCTAAAAAGGTAGACCCCAGTATATCCGGGCGTCGTTTACTTAATGAGGGACAGCAGCAAAGCAGGTGCTCAATGCCCTCAGAGTTCTGACAAAGTTGGAAGGTGTTGAGGTTTATAGATTTACTAATAAGTATACAGAGTCACTTACCTGGGCTAAGAACTTCACTGATGCTTCTAAAGCCACTGAGTCGATTGATAGAGCCATTACTTCGGCTGTGTTAGGTTTAGGTTAGGTGGGCAGACAACTTTACCATTTCACATAGACCAATGTAGGTCCCTAGTGATGCCACGGGCACAGATGTACCTCATCAAAACCAACCTGTTTGATAAACAAAGTTATCAATAGTACGAATATCGGTACCGGAAAGATCTTTCAGACTTCCTGGAAAGGGCGACCCCAGTATATTCAGACGTCGTTTACTTAATGATGGACAGCAGGAAAGCAGGTTCTCAATGCGCTCCAATTCTTTCTCATCTCCACAGCTCCTGCAGAAGTCATTGGACTCAATACCCAACCTTCTGGCGTGTTCGCCAAAGAGGCACTGTCCCATCAGAACTGAAACGAAGCGAGGAGACATTATGACCTTCTCAGTTCGTAACGTGGGCAGCAGATTTGTCTAACTACAGTGTGTCGATTTATGTCCATTTTTCATTGGACTGCCTGATTGCCTCTGGCCTATTCCAAAGCTTGCATAAGAACAGTGGCTCCCCTATATATGCAAATTCTTGGAGAAGTTGTAATGTCGTTCCCTTCGCAGCAAGTTCAAGAACTTAGCAGTGCCCCGGGACACCGCTATGTCCAGGTACCAATATGAAGTACTAGGTGGGGCAATAGTAATCACCCTATTGTAAAACGCTATAACTTTTGCAAATGGTGCCAAATGTCAATTCGGTTTTGACATTTGTGAAGAATACAAATCGACAAGTCATGAATCGGTTCGTGTCTAGTACCGATTTTTTGTAAGTCGTGAGGTATAAAAAGATCATAAATAAGAAGCTCACAACAGGCCGAACCACTGGCTTACGTGTATTTCCATGGACATGAGACGTTTAAATGTCATCTCTTCAACCTAACCTAACCTGAATCGGTTTACTCCGCAAGAACGCGGAATAATTGTTGAATTGTTGGTGAATTTTGTCGCAGATTTCCTGACCGTCCGCCACCAAGTGGACAAATACTGCGGCCTTTGGCCTCTCGCCTTGAAGAGACTGCGACAACACGAGGGCCGGCCCCTGAGTCGCTGTTCTGGTGAGAATATTGCTGCTGTTATCCAAGACCACAAAGAGGAGCCCGTAGCATCGATCAGGCGGTCCCTATGCAGGATTTTGGTGCAAGATTTGAAGATGTTCCCTTACAAAGTGCAGACATTGCATCGGCTTTTACTGTTACTCAAGCCATCCTGAATCTCAACAAAGGGGTGGACGATATTTCACCGACAATCATCATGAGCGATGAGGCTCATTTCTTTCTTAGCGGTTACGTGAATAAACAAAATAATCGTTTCTGGGGTAGCGAAAAATCGGGTATCACCCACGAAAAACCATTACACCCGCTCAAAGTTACTGCATGGTGTGATATCTACGCTGGAGGAGTCATCGGGCCCTTTTTTACGTCAAGCCTCAGAGTCTTGAAGCCCTTAAGGAGAATATCCGCCAGGAATGCGAGAACCCGTCACCCGAAGTTCTGGCAATAGTGATGGGAAATGCTATACAACGAGCCCGTACAATCATCAACTCTGGCGGCAGCCACTTGGCCGATATCATTTTCTCAACTTGATGTAATACAAGGTTTTCCAACAAGAGTAGTTATTTAGTTGTTATTTTGCCATTTTTTGAGATAAATGATCGGATGTTTATTTCATAATAAAGAGGAAGGTATGCCGTTAATAATGAAAAACAACATCAGCCAAATGTCCACCACGACCACGCTTACAGGACCATATCCTTTTCATGAAATTTTCCATAACCAAATCGCAAAGTGGCTTCGTTAGCCTCACGAATTCTATCTTTGAGGTCTTGAATCGACGCTGGGCTGTTGGCGTAGACCTTATCTTTCACGTGGCCCCAAAGGAAGAAGTTGCAAGGTGGTAAATCACAAGATCTCGGTGGCCAATTGTGATCACCTCTTCGAGAGATAACACGGTCCGGAAACTTTTCCCATAACAGAGCAATGGTTTCGTTGCTTGTGTGGCACGTAGCGCCGTCTTGTTGAAAGTAAACGTTGTCCAGATCAATACCATCCAACTGCGACCATAAAAAAGCATTAATCATGTCTCAATAGCGCAATCCATTCACCGTAACTGTTGATCCAACCTCATTTTCGAAAAAGTAAGGTCCAATGACCCCGCCGGACCATAAACCGCACCAAACAGTCACACGTTGAGGATGGAGAGGCTTCTCAACAATAACTTTTGGGTTTTCCGAGCCCCAGATGCGACAATGTTGCTTCTTGACGTAGCCACCGAGGTGGAAATGGGCCTCATCAATCAGGACGATTTTTCGATGATTTTCGAATTTTAATAATTTCAATGCGTTGTTGAATCGTGTATAATTCCATTTTCAGCAATGGCGTAGTTTCTACTTGTCAAATGTCAAAGAATAAAAGCTTCAAAAGTGACAGCTACCGAAATACCGGGTTATTCAAAATAACACCTCTTGTTGGAAAACCCTGTATTAAATAAACACATTTCACAAGCAGAACCAACGTTTTTAATTAAAAAAATAACAGCAAAAGAACATTGGGTGATTACCTTTGCCCCAGCTTGTACAGGGTGGGCCTAAAGAAACCAAGAAGTGTAAAAGTTTAATAACTTTTTCGTTTATTAAGTTTTTTTTTATTTTTTCTTTCAGATTATATAGACAACACTTGGAGAATTTATAATGGAGAGGTTCACAATTGAACAGAGAACCGGAACAATAGAATTTTATATTTTTACCTGCTCGTTGAGATATCTGAATAGTGGCATCAGGGGGTCACTATGTCCCAATGCCTCTCTGTCATTAAAGATATAACAGGCGCACCACCAGACTGCAACGATGAAGGGTGGCATCAAGGGAAGAGTAAATGTTACAGCTTTCATTGATGCCGGAACGGTAGCACTGCATAAAGCTGCTCTGAGTCGAGTGGGTGAGGTCTGACAGAGCGTCAAGTTGGATGTTTTCGAGAAAACCGTCATCCCTAGTCACACAAGAACCCTTATCTGGGTTACAGAAGAACCATCCGACTCGGCTGTCATTCTCGAGCTGCTAAAGGTTTGTAATCCTGTTCTGCCCACCGATAATTGGAAAATTGCCAAAAGCGCCAGATCAACTTGATCTTTAATGCTGAATTCTTGAATCAGTTACACCAGGGTAATGGAACCCTGGGATATGGTTTCGGGACTGTAGTTCTCAAACCCAAACCCCAAAATTGTCCGACTAACAAAGAAAACACAGCAACTGTGGATGTTTATTTCTCAACATAATATTCTTTTAGCTCGATACACTTTTTCCAGCGATTTTCAATGGCTTCGATATCCAGTTTGGAGTACGAACTGTATTGCTCCTGAAAATAGCCATCAACCGCAATCTCCACCTCTCTTTTTGCAGGCAAATCTTTTTCCGCCGAGTAATTATACCCTACACAACACTGTGGTACAGGGTATTATAAGTTTGTTTCACGGCAGATGTTTGTAACACCTGAAAATAACACAGCTAGACCCACCTTAAAGTATACCGATCGACTCAGAATCACTAGCTGAGTCGATTTAACGATGTCCGTCCGTCCGTCTGTCCATGTAAAGTTGTTCGTCGACTACAGGTCGCAATTTCACTCCGATCATTCTGAAATTTTGCAGTTTAGAGTATTTCGAAGCTGTTAAGATCGCTATTGAATTTGGTTGAAATCGGTTCAGATATAGATATAGCTCCCATATATATATTTCGTCCGATTTGGCCCTTTAGTCCTATAGAAGCTGTATTTTACATCCAATCCTTTTGAAATTTAGAATGGTAGAGTTTCTTGATCCATGAACCAACATTGCCGAATTTGAAGAAAATCGGTTAAGATTTAGCTATAGCTCCCATATATATGTTTCGTCCGATTTGGCCCTTTAGTCCTATAGAAGCTGTATTTTACATCCAATCGTTTTGAAATTTAGAATGGTAGAGTTTCTTGATCCATGAACCAACATTGCCGAATTTGAAGAAAATCGGTTAAGATTTAGCTATAGCTCCCATATATATGTTTCGTCCGATTTTGCTCTTTAGTCCTGTAGAAGCTGTATTTTACATCCAATCCTTTTGAAATGTAGAATGGTAGAGTTTCTTGATCCATGAACCAACACTACCGAATTTGAAGAAAATCGGTTAAGATTTAGCTATAGCTCCCATATATATGTTTCGTCCGATTTGGCCCTTTAGTCCTATAAAAGCTGTATTTTACATCCAATCGTTTTGAAATTTAGAATGGTAGAGTTTTTTGATCCATGAACCAACATTGCCGAATTTGAAGAAAATCGAATAAGATTTAGCTATAGCTCCCATATATATGTTTCGGCCGATTTTGCTCTTTAGTCCTGAAGAAGCTGTATCTTACATCCAATCATTTTGAAATTAAGAATGGTAGAGTTTCTTGATCCATGAACCAACACTACCGAATTTGAAGAAAATCGGTAAAGATTTAGCTATAGCTCCCATATATATGTTTCATCCGATTTGGCTCTTTAGATCCAATCGTTTTTATACTCTACACCACACTGTGGTACAGGGTATTATTTAAGTATAAAATGTCCCAAAAGTAAATTTATGTAAACAATTTATACATGAATTACAAGATTTATATATCAGAGTTATTCAATATTTCGAGAGTGGTGTAGGGTTTTATATAGTCGGCCCCTCCCGACTTTAGCCTTTCCTTACTGTTTTTTTTTAAGTTTGGAAACAAAAAATAATCCCTGGGACCTAAATCTGGCGAATAAAGTGCGTGCTGAAGCTATTTGAACCTTAATTCATTGATTTTGGTGCAATGTTTTGATTGTGAGCAAACGCGGCACCCATCTTGGCACAGCTGTCTCATCATGAAATCCGTGCCTATGACTTCAGCTAGTTCACGATCCTTTACACGACGGCCAGCCAATAGCATTTTGTGGATTATTTTTAACCATTTCTGGCGTGGACATCTCAGTTGGTCGACCAATTGAGATGACAATCGGACTATAAATACGATCTGTACTTTGATTACAACGATACATCTACAGACGGACAGACGGACATGGTTAAATCGACTCAGGAAGTGATTCCAAGTCGATCGGTATAATAAACGATGGGTCTATCTCTTCTCCTTCTGGGTGTTACAAACAAATGCACAAGCTCATAATACCCTGAACCACATGTGGTGTAGGGTATAAATATGGTCCAAATACTTAAGGCAATAGAATTTCTTTAGAATTTCGTTCAGAGTTTTGGTGGACCTTGTTTATAAAAATCTTCCAAACCGACATCTAATTCTTATAGAGATTTGTTAGCAAAGCATCATTTATACATTTTTATATTACTCCCTATTCTATTACTAAGGGAGAGTTGTGGGATATCATAAAATGTATTTGTTCATTTCTCACAAAGTGAGGGTATACGAAATAACCCGACCAAGTTAACCTTCTATTAAAAATGTAGTAATATGTTTGGCGTAGAACGAACCTACCCTAAGGATATTGTCTTTTATCAGATGAAAAGTAACCTGATTAATTGTCCAACATAAATAGTGTAGAGGATACTAACCTTTTGATTGTTTACAAATATGTCCTGGAAGTAGTCGATATGTTGAAGCCACCCTCAACCCATTTCTTATAGTGTAAATTAAATTTAATAGCCCTCCGTACGTCATTTAAGTACGATGTAGTTTCTTCCACAGCTATGCCGGTCTAATTGCCTTATCTATCAAACACTAATTGACTAAATTCACCCCGGACAACAATCCATCAACTCGTGAAAACCCTCCACATCCACGTCCTTTTCTCTTCACTCCACTCTAGGCCATGGCCAAGAAACGCCAAGAGAAACCCCAACGTCATAATGCTAAACTATTTAGGTGAATATTGTAATTGGCTTTGCCAAAAACTAAAGGCAAATTGATTGTTTCTGCCACCCGAAGAACTCCATAGACAAACAAAAATTCGAACCAAAAAAGGAAAAAATGTAAACGATAAAAAATGAGTGTTCAAATGACACGAATCATAACAAATTTCCATCAGGAGTTTCCACTGGAGTGTTCCCTATTTTGGATGAAAACCCGAATTTTGTGTTTGGATCGGGTGGATGAATGGTTGGATGGATGGATGACTGGCTGACTGCCTGACTAGCTGAATGGAGGTCTGGAGGACTGGATAAATGTCTGGTCATGTCTGTGACGACAACGATGTGAGTGAGACAGGAGTCAGCCTTTAATCAGTGTGGCACGTTTTGTATAACGAGTTGCCAAATTATTTTTCAGACATTCGCTATGTAGATGATGTTAGTGTTCTTGTGTGTCTGTCTAATGGTTGCCAATTTTTTTTTGTTCCTGTAGCAGCAGCAACAGCAGCTATCAACATTTCATTGTTTTTGACCGTTTTTTTTTTGTTTAATACGATCACTCTACATACAGGAACGGTATATATCATTTGCTACATAAGAAAAGCATAACATATCGCTACAGATGTTTTATATGCTATATATTTAGGGGAAGCCTTTTCAGAAATGTTTAGTACACTGATAGAAAAAGCTTCGTCATGACGAGGAATTTGTACATTATCACGATTATTTTTTCGTCGAAAGTCAGCTAACGTACGAAATAATCCTCTTGATGAATTTGTTCGTCACCATGACGAATCTCTGTTTCCAAAAACTTTCGTCCATTTCATCCCCATGATGAATCACATTCATTCCCACGATGAATTTGGTTCACCTGCATGTTTTTGTATTAAATAAAACAAACAAGTTGTAGTGGAATAATTTCATGAATTTGTTTTTGTAAAATATACATCAATATATACTTCAATTAGATTAGAGACTTATACACAACCCAGACAATGAAGCCGACCAAAATTTTCGGCGGCGGCGGCGCATGGAAAAATATCGATAGGCGGCGGCGGCTGATCGGCTGAGCCGATCAATTTTCAACAATCGGCTGAGCCGGTAAATTTTCCACAATCGCAAGCGCACGAATACGAATGTAATTCTCCTGCAAAAGTGGTTTTTTTTTGATATTTAGCGTTAGAGGAAAATACTTAAAATTAACACAAAGTTATGGAAGTTTGATATAATATTGAAAATCGGTTTAATAAATCTTCAATGGTTGATACATTTGTTATTAAGTTGACAATCCTTGGCCAAAAGGAATTGGGTCGTTCCGGAGTTTTGATCCGATGGTTTTGGGCCTCAGTATTTTTAATTGTTATGGACGAAATACTAATATTGGTCTCTTAATTTTGGCGCTTTTCTTCTATTTCTGCACATATGAATTTTAAACGCCCCTGCGAATATTCTGTGAAAATTTGAAAAAAATCGAGGGAAACAATTTTTTTGGAACTCAAACTTTTTTAAACGTAGACTTTGAAAAAATCGGTTCAGCTGTAATTTTCGTTTTTTTAATAAAAGATAGCCATATCTTATATTAACATTAGCAACTTTTTATAAACTTTGTACGCTACGCTTTGTACTTAACTCTAAATATTGCAAATTCCGAACCTAAGGTATCACTTAGTAGTCGCTTTCTAAATTTTCATGGTTGCAAAAATAAAATCTTCTTGACTCACCAAATAAAATTCGGCGGCTAAGTTTCAGCCGATATGAGCCGCTAAAATCGGCGGCGGCGCCGGCTTGTCAAAAATCATCGGCGATGGCGCGCCGCCGGTTTGCGCCGCGTCGGCTTCATAGCCTGACACAGCCTGCCCAACAGAAGACGCATAGCAGCGACATGTGGACCCTCGGCCTCGGACTAGTAGAACAGATCTAGTCTTTTCTGAAAGTGCAAAATTTTTAGGAAATTTTTTTGGATAGGAAACTGTTGTTTAGACTTAACGTATTGGAACGTGTAAGGAAGGCCAACGTCGCCTTATATTCCTGGAAAAAGGCTGTAGGGTCGCGGTGGGGCCTCTCTCCTAAAATCGTCCATTGGATATATATAGCAGTTGTTCGTCCTATACTGCTATACGGCATTGTGGTATGGTGGACGGCAACTGACAAACTATTCATCACCAACCTACTAACAAAGGTTCAGAGATCAGCCTGCCTGAGCATAAGCGGAGCCTTAAGGACTACAGCGACCGCGTTTCTACAAGCCCTACTCCATATACTGCCGATTAATATTGTGGCGAGAGATGTTGCAACCAAAGCGGCAATAAGATTAAACTGTCTATCAATGTGGAGGTACAAAAACTACGGGCACATGAGTATATCAAAGTGTAGTGCTATGGTAACCGACCGAGTGGACTATATACCAACTGTGTACACCTTCGAGAGAAATTACAACACTATGATTCCCGCCAGAGATGAATGGGTTGGCAGAATACCAGGTAATACAAACCATCTCCACTTTTACACGGATGGTTCGAAGCTTGATGAAAAGGTTGGCTTCGGAGTACACTGTGAAGAACTTAGTTTGGATGTATCTCACAGAGTACCAGATACCTGCAGTGTCTATCAAGCCGAAATAATGGCAATATGGGAAGTCGTCAAGTGGCTGAGTCACAACTTAGTAACCAACACTGGCGTTGTCATTTACTCGGACAGCCAGGCTGCCGTCAATTCTCTGGAGGCAACATCCCTAAATTCACAAACAGCCCTCGACTGCCGCAGATCTCTTAACGAGATGGCTGCCTGGGCATAGGGATATCCGGGGAACTGCAAAGCCGATGAACTTGCTAGGAAAGGGACGACATTACAAATTCTTGAAGAATTTGCATGCATTGGTGCGCCACTATCCACGTGCAAGCTTTGGCTTAGGCAATCAGGCAGTCCAACGAAAGATAGACAGAAATTGTCTCCTGCAGGGTAGCTAGACAAATCTGGCCAAGGTATGACCTAAGAAGGTCAAAATATCTCCTCGAACTGGAGAGGAAAAGATTGTCAACGTTAGTATTAGTTCTGACGGGACACTGCTTGATCGGCGAAGACGCCAAAAGATTGGGTATTGACTCCAATGACTTCTGCAGAAGCTGTGGAGATGAGGAAGAAGTGGAGAGCATTGAGCACTTGCTATGCGACTGCCCCGCTCTGAGTAAACGACGACTGGGCATTCTGGGGTCGGCCTTTCTAGGCAGCTTAACAGATATTTCCAGTACCGATATTCGTACTATCGATACAACTGAAATAGCTTTTTCTTGCGAAGCTTAGATCGAATGCTGGAAATACTTTGGACATTTGTACATTTCCGATAGATGTAATCTTTAATCAGATTAAAACTCGTAATAATAAACAAGTACGTATGTGGGTCACTTCATAATCACAAAGCAACTGTCAAATTTCCTGCAGTTGGGCCTTTCTGGCTTTATTGCTATTACCTTATTGAAGTTGCATTTTCGTTTAATTGAATGCACATAATGTTTTCTAGAAAGGTCCATCTCCACAAAACTATGTAGAAACAAATCGGAATTATGAATAATGCAATCAACTTCATCCAAGTTCGAAGAAAACAAAACAACATGCCAGTGCCGCCGTTTTTGCTGTGTTTGGTCAGCTTAGCCGATCGCCGCCGCCGCCAATAACCAAAAAAACTTGCGTCGCCACTGCCGATCATTTTGCCTCGGCTCCAAACTCCGGAGGGTATGTGTAAGTCGGTTTAGGCGACTGAAATTTTCGTACTTATTTTTTTTCGTTAGTTGGAACTTTTTTTTATGAAAAAGAGCTGCTCTAACAGTTTAATGATAAACTCGTCCAAAATGTTGTTAATGTTGTTTGTTGTTGAGGCCGGCGGTGATGATGATGGTGCCGGGTCGAGAGTGATTCTATTGGTCGGAGTGCGGTCGCGACAGCGACAGGCAATATGGATAGATGCAACATTTGGTGAGAGATGATGATGGTATATGGTGGTGGCATTCGTTTGGCGTTGTGTTCTGGCCGTGTTGTGTTTTGGGGGTTTTTGACTATTTTTGGTCAGAAAAGCATGAATTTCGCCACGAAAAACCAAATTGGATGACAAGACAATTGTTTTTATGTTTTGCTTGTTTTTTTTTTTTTGGTTTGTTGTCTGTTCTTTTTTTCCTCTGCTTAAACTTTCCCTCCTCTCTTTCTCTGCTGCCATTGATGGCTCTGTGGTTCGCTTGCGCATTTACTTTGGACCAAGTATGATTGTGATTTACGCGGCCAAAGGTGAGTTCGGAGCAGCGGCATCAACGGCATCCGTGGCAGCAGAGCAACGCTACTAACAATTCGTTACAATAAAATAGCAAAAAAATGTTCAACGGATTTGGATATATACATATTTGTTGTTGTTGTTGGTTTGGGGATTGGGATTTGTTGTGTCCTCAAAGATATGGTGATATGTACTTTAAACAAGAACAAGCACACATACCTAACTCACATACTTCAACTGAGACTCTCTAACACACATCTGTGCCAGTTAAGCTTTGGCAGGATATAAGGGCCTAGACCAAGGCCTACAATGAAGCGTCACACAATGAGCGAATCCTAAACCAAAACGACTGCAAGTAATATTTAATAAATATTTGAATTAAGTTTTGTTGTAGTATTCAAAGTTAGAAAAAAATATGTACAAGTATTTTCCATTAAGTTTTTAATATTATTTTGACTTCAACTTTCATATTGTGCCGAAAATGCATTATTCGATTTATTTGTTGCCTATAAATGTTACGAATTTAATCAGCAAAAAAAGTTGTACACTAACCGAAATCAAATAAGTTTAAACACAACATGAAAAGTATAAAGAAAATATATATTTATTAGATATCAAATTAAAGCTTGAGATCCATACTACAACTTAAACAAATTTAATTTATTGTCGTATTATTTATATTTAAGGAATACATAACAAATACAAAAAGTCAAATTTGCTTAACATAAAAAAACTTGTACACTAACAAAACTTATAAGTTACCCAAGGACACCACACATTTTTATGGATTTTGTATGTTGCCCTTTGGCATTTCTCACAGCTAGGAGCCTATTTGGCATCGAGTGGACCAGATTTTTGGTCACTTCTACGGGTATTGAATTCCAAATTTCCACTAGAGCTTTTTTGAAGGTTTCTTTGCTAGAAATATGGTAGTCCTTTAATTTTGTTTTCATAAATGCCCACAGATGCTCAATTGGATTCAAGTCCGGGCTCTGGGGAGGGTGAGGTAGTACTTTTTATACCCTACACCACACTGTGGTACAGGGTATTATAACTTTGTGCATTTGTTTGTAACACCCAAAAGGAGAAGAAATAGACCCATCGTTTATTATACGATCGACTTAGAATCACTTTCTGAGTTGATTTAGCTATGTCCGTCTGTCTGTCCGTCTGTGCATGTATTCTTGTAATCAAAGAACAGGTCGCAATTATGGTCCGATCTCGACGAAACTTTACACATATCTTTTTTTTGGCCCAAGGACGATCCCTATTGAATTTGGTTAAAATCGGTTCAGATTTAGATATAGCCCCCATATATATGTTACCCCCGATTTGACATGTAAGCGCTGTAAAAATGTTATTTTATATCCGATCAGTGCGAAATTCGGCAAAGAGAGGTTTCTTATTACATGAAGGAATACTGCTAAATTCGGAGAAAATCGGTTCAGATTTAGATATAGCCCCCATATATATGTTACCCCCGATTTGACATGTAAGCGCTGTAAAAACTGTATTTTATATCCGATCAGTGCGAAATTCGGTAGAAAGAGGTTTCTTATTACATGAAGGAATACTGCCAAATTCGGAGAAAATCGGTTCGGATTTAGATATAGCCCCCATATATATGGTACCCCCGATTTCACATGTAAGCGCTGTAAAAACTGTATTTTATATCCAATCAGTATGAAATTCGTCAGAAAGAGGTTTCCTATTATATGAATGAACACTTTTAAATTTGGAAGAAATCGGTTCAGATTTAGATATAGCCCCCATATATACGTTACCCCCGATTTGACATGTGAGCGCTGTAAAAATGTTATTTTATATCCGATCAGTGCGAAAGTCGGCAAAAAGAGGTTTCTTTCTACATGAAGGAATACTGCCAAATTCGGAGAAACTCGGTTTAGATTTAGATATAACTCCCATATATATGTTACGCCCGATTTGATCTGTAAACGCTGTAAAAACTGTATTTTATATCCGATCAGTGCGAAATTCGGCAGAAAGAGGTTTCTTATTACATGAAGGAATACTTCCAAATTCGGAGAAAATCGGTTCAGATTTAGATATAGCTCCCATATATGTGTTACCCCCGATTTGACATGTAAGCGATGTAGAGACTGTATTTTATATCCGATCAGTACGAAATTCGACAGAAGGAGGTCTTTTTACATGAATAAGTATTCAGGGAAGATGGGTTCAGATTTATATTAAAGCTCCATATATGTGTTCCTCCTGATTTGGTATCAAACCGCTATAGAAGTTGTATTTTACTTCCGATCATTAAAATTTTCCAGAAAGATGTTTCTCACTTTAGGAACGAATATTGCTTAATTTAGCGATTATCGTTTCAGAATTAGATAATATGTTTCTACCCAGTTACCAAATATTCCAAATTATTATGGCAATGACCCTTATAGCATTGTTAGGGAGGTGTAGGGTATTATATAGTCGGCCCCGCCCGACTTTCTGCCTTTCCTTACTGGTTTAGTATTATATAATAACCATTCTTTAACAATATGGGCCGAGTGTTTGGGATCATTATCTTTGACAAAAACAAATCCATCCTCGAGACCCATTTTTTGTGCAGATTGCACCAAATTATTCTTCAGAATATTCAAATAATCTGTTTTGTTCATGTTTCCCTCCACAAATACGAGGTTTCCAACGCCATTTAAACCCATTGCACCCCAGACCATCACATTGCCACCTCCGTGTTTAACAGTATGTGTAACGTTACGTGGATTTAAAGCTTCACCTGTGGTTCTCCATACATAACATCGGCCATCAGAGGTAAATAAATAAAATTTTGACTCATCGGTAAACTTAACTGTGTCCCAGAACGTAGTGATTAGCATACTCCAAGCGCTTTTTAACATTTGCTTTAGACAGAAGTGGGTTTTTCTAGGTGCGTATGCATACAGTTCTTTCGAATGCAAGAAATTTCTTACAGTTTGTGGAGTGACATTAACTTTATTGTCACTTTTAAGCTCTTTAGCGATTTGAACTGCGGAAATTGTTGAATCTTTTTTAACAAATTTTATTATTCTGCGTTCTATTCGGGACTCTTTGCGCAAAGAAAGAGACAAGTGTACAAGTTTTTTTTTTGCTTAATGAAGTTGGCTTATTTTTGTTTTCGTTATTTTTCCCCCATAAACATAAATATTGTAAAATATAATATGGATCTCAATCTTTAATTCGATGTACAATAAATATATGTATTTGCTCTATACTTTTAACATTGTATTTGAATTTATTTAATTTCGGTTAGTGTACAACTTTTTTTTTTGGCTGACTTATACAGTAAATACAGTTGACTATATCTAGCATCCTAACGAAGAAAAATAGTTTTTGAGGAAAATTCAAAAATAAGCGAGACGTTAAGAACCTTCTTGTAGAAGTATCAAAATTTTACAAAACTCAAATTTGGCAGTGATCGTTTATGGATCATGAACCTCCTCTCTGTGAAATTTCACATGTCTTTTTATCTTATAGTTTAGTACACCCTCCGACCCCACTGATTATCACACTATGCAACAAAAAATTTGTCCAATGGATGTGGATAACAGTTTCTGGTGTATTTTGGTTTCACAAACACGAAAAAAATATTTAAAAAAAATTGTATGGTATTTTTTTTTTTAATTTTTTTTTATATTCCAACTTTCATGGAAAGTACATTTAGTATTTGAACCATAATTCATCAAGTATAAGTCTGATTGAGCCTTGTTATGTGTTAAATTAAAGGGAATTATGAGGGATACATATCACCTTCACATGGAATCTTTGGTTTGGTAACAGTCGTTAAAAATATGAGAAAAAATTATTATTTTTTTTTTTTTGAAAAAAATATTTTATCACTTTTTTAAAAAGCCAGCATTATAACGAAGCAAACACCGTTTCTTAGAAAAAATGGATAGATGTAAAAGTTATGAGCCATTTTGTAAATGTTAGGGAAATTAAAAAAAATCTTGTTTCATATTTTTCCGTTTTTAAATGATGTTTTTGCTTATATTGAATTCGCCATATGTGAGAGAATCATATAAGAGTCATTGCACTTGCATTTTATTTTATGAGGATTGATGTCAGACATTATAAAATTATAGAGAGGGCGAGGTTTTATGGCAGTTCGTATCCCTCCATAAAACATTATATGCAATGTGAGAGTTATATTGGATGAGATCCGCTCAGGTAGAGGGTCATTCAACAATATTTGTGGTTTTTTATTTATTAGGTTTCCATTCAGTTCCGCCTTTTAGGGGCATGGACATCCCAGTCGTACATACAGGTATTAAAATTATATGTAAGCAATACAAAGTAGTACGCGGCAGTGTTGAAAATATTGGGTTTCTACGTTCGAAGCAAACTATATGTAAGCTACCGGTACTGCAACTTATGTACCTTAAATCCGGAATTTATGAATACAATTTCTTATTAATCTTGTGGTTGGATTGTTATTAATAAATTAGTATAATTCGGCGCCTTAAAGAGATTTTCTGAAAAATATTATAAAGTTATATTTCGAAGTATGAGTAAAAGGCAAATAACTTTTCAATGTGTATATGATCCCGACAATTTCTTCTACATCTGCGGAAAATATGTAATTAAAATAGAATCGACGTGCGTTTAGTAAAATAATAGAAGAAATATATGTGCAATATTTTGGTGTACGAGTTATAAATATGAACGAACCGTGGACACCTAGTATTTTGTGTAATTCGTGCCATGTAAATCTATCTTATTCGATGGAGTATTGGAAGCATGCGGTAAGCACTTTACAATTAATGAATTACAATGTTTTGTGGAATAAAACGTTTTAATTTTAGACTTCACGTGCAATTTGGAATGCCAATGATTTGGAGACAACCATTCATTCACGATACGGATTGCTATTTTTGTCTAAGTTAATAGATTGGAGTAGGAAGTGTCTAAGTATAGCTAACAGCCTAATAACGGAAACATCATCCAGTTCAACTGAGTACTCAACTCTGAGCGATTCAAGTTTGAGTCAGAAGTCATCGCTTTTAACTCAGTTTCAACTCATTGATCTAGTGAGAGATTTGGAACTGACCAAAGATAAGGCAGAACTACTTACATCTGGGATGAAACAGTTCAATATTTTGGCCCCAGATGTTAACATATCATATTATAGAGTCTGTGATATACCTTACAAACAATTTTATACAACTGTGGATAACAGATGCTTTTGCAAGGACATTCCCGGATTGTTCGTGGAACTTGATCAAACATACAATTCAAAGAAATGGCGGTGACTTGTTGACAGCAGTAAAGCAAGTTTGAAAGCAGTACTTTTACACAACGGAAATCAGAAACCGTAGATTCCCATTGCTCATGCTGTCAACACTAAGGAATCATACGAAACAATGCCTAAATTGATAAAATATGAACATGACTGGAAAATTTGTTGCGATTTAAAATTAGTCGGTATGTTATGCCTCTGGGATAGCCGATATTTTGCCACACCGCATATTAAGCTTAAGGAAAGATGGCACTCTCATATTTAAAAAGTTTTTTTAAAAGTCTTTCTTTTCAAAAAATCGAAGGAGGAGATTTTGATGGGCCTAAAATAAGGAAACTTATGAAATATGTGAATTTCAAATCATATTTGACGTCGGATGAAATTGCAGCATGGAGGTCGTTTAAGATTGTAGTTTTAAATTTCCTTGGATCCAATAAAAGCCCTCAATATGATACAATTATTAATGAGTTGTTAAAAAATTATGAAAAAATTGGTTAGAAATATATTTTTTATATTTCTGTATATAAGACATATGTATGTATTCTTCTAACTTATTTTTCGCTTTATGTATTCCAACAGGTGTAAATATGTCCCTCAAAATTAATTTCTTGCATTCTCATTTAAACTTTTTCCCCGAGAATCTTGACGACGGAACATGGCAAAAGATTTCACCGAGAACTGAAGTCCATCGAGCGGCGTTACCAAGGGCACTGGGATGAAAGAATGATGGGAGATTATATTTGAAAGAGATATTTCCAACATTGGTAGCCCACATTAATAGCTTCAATTTAACGTATAAGTCGACCTAATCAGGCATATACTCCAAAAATTAAAGTGCAAATGCTAAGGGTACCTTCGACGATAATAGCATTTTTAATAAAAATTTTTTAAAAAAAAAACAATGTATCCATAAAAAGATTTTTGGTTTTGATATTATATAACAGTATGCCAGAATCTATACAAAAAAATATTTTTTATGTCTAGGACACAAACAAAATTTCTTTTTGTTGCATAGTGTAATAGGGAACAGCTACCCAACACCTGCCGAATCGCCTAATCCTTGTAGGTGATTTTGAATACTATATCGAACCCCGCCTCACAGTCAGCCAGCAAATGGCTGAGTTTCAAAACTTTAAACTGCAAGAACTCCTTGAATAAGGGTCATTGTATAAAAATATCAATAAACAGAGATCCCTTTTTAGGTCAAAATACAAAATTATCTCCCACAAATTGAAACGCCTACAAAGGGTCTTAAGGTACGAGTAAAACAATAAATATTTGTTTGGCAAAAATTTGAAATTTTGTTCTAAACTAAAATACCATAAGTCCTGAAATAAATTTAGAAAAAGTTTGGATAAATTTCATTAAATAAAAATTATCTACCAAAAGTTTAAAGAGCTTCAACTCCTTACATGCCATTCTCAGAACGAAAATTATAAACGATTGACATTTAATTGTTTATTAGAATTTAAAAATGATTTTTCAAAACTTTAAATGACTAGAAGTCCTCAAATAAGAGCCCCGAGGAAAAAAGACCAAAATATATCCTTTTGATCAAGAAATGAAACTTCTATTCCAAACGACATAATTTGTTAAACAAATGTCCTTGGGTTAAAAGACAAGAACTTTTTGTCAAAAAATGTAACGTTTTGTTCCAAGACCATAACTCCTTAAATGAAGGTCCTAGGGACAAAAGGTCGAATATTTGGTATCACTTTTGTTGTTCATAAATGTAATATTAATAATGGCCTAAATATCGGCCACAAAATAAAACGGAACGAAACTGAGATCATTTTTTTGGACAAAAGCTCTTCCAAAACTTGAAATGTTAACACAACTACTTTAAAAAATACCCTAGAATAAAATTGGTACAACTTTTTATCAAGATATTTAAAATTCACTCCTAAGACTTTAAACACCATACCTTCTTAAAAAATAGTCCCAGTGCAAAACGGCAATTTAATATAGAAATCAGAGTGAAAATTATCTGTTCTTAACAACAGAGTTTTAAATTTCTAAAGAGAACATTTTTTTATTTTGAGTGTTACTAAGGTTAGGTTAGGAGTGACAGCCTGTAAAACAGACTCACTTAGACTATACAGTCCATTGTGTTGCCACAGGGACGTAAGGGAAAACATAAGTTATCCCTAGCCGTCCCATTGAGCCAATTTGATTGCTTTAAAAAAATCTATATTTGGAGAAGCTACATCAGCCAAAAAGGCTATCTCCCTAAAGAAATAAGAGCCTAAGTTTGTACGAGTATGCCGCCTTTTAGGGAGAGCGGGGCACAGACACACAAGGTGTCCTATTGATTTCTCCTCCCTTTCGTCTTAACAGCATCAGCAAAAGTCTTTGTGCAAGACGGTCAATCTCAACCTTTCAACCTTTTTTTCATAACAAAGATAAACAATTAAAAATCGCGTTTATGGTGTACGTAAGGGAAGTTAAGTTCCTTAGTTTTTTATTCGAATTTTATTTCTAAATATAAATATGTACTTTAGTACGAGATCATTAAAACTTTTTGTAATAAAATACGTAAGAGTTAAAAATGTAATCTTCGATTTTTTGAAAGAAACATCAATTATTTCACTCTCAGCAGAAATGTGTGGCTGTTTGGTCAGTCCAGTGAATCATCAAAACAGTGACGACAAGAGAGAGCCAGAGTAAAATAAATTTTACTGAGCAACAGAGCGTAGGCCAGTGCTACCACGTAAGTGCTTTTGGCATTAACTTTCCTGTTTTCAGACTCCTAAAACGCCAAATTGTCTGTTATTACTTTTACTGTTACAATTGTTTACGCTTTTATATCGTTTTTTTTAACTGCCTTCCAAATATTTTTCGGGGTTTTTTTTTTTAATGAAATTGTAAAACATTCCCTGGATACGTCCCTGTAACAGCCTGAATATCAGAGAAAATATTTATACCAACTTTGGTCAGAACATTAATTTTCAGCTATTCCGCCACCTCTTTAGTAGCTCAAATTTCTGCCTTGTAAATACCACAGTGATCAGGCAGTCTTTTTGCAAGTGACAGCTAAAGTTCCTCAGAAAAAACTCCAGGGCCCATTTGGTTATTGAGTTTGGAACCGTCCGTATAAAAGTCAATGAATCTCCTCTGTCCTGGGATACGACCATTCCAATCTGATATAGCTGGTATAAAAGTGAGGAAATTCTTCTTAAAAGTGGTTCATTCATAGTGTAATCAACAGTGCCTGGAAGGTTAGATATACAGTCTAGAATGACACAATGTTCGTAGCCATTTCCTGACCATAGTGCTAGTTCCCTGAGTCTAATCGCAGAACATGCGGCATATTGCACTGCTATAACGTCTAGCGGCACAAAATTCAGTATACAATTGTGTGCCTCAGTTGGTGTCGTTCTCAGCGCACCAGTGATACACATATCACAGCCATTCACTCAACCTTGTTTAGTATCGTGCAGAAGATGGATTTCTGCAGAGCTGCCCGCCAGACGACAATCCCGTTCAGCATTATCGGTCTGACTATCGTCGTTTACATCCAATAAATTATATAAATTATACGCTGGTTCAGACCCCAACGTTTTCCTATTGCTATTTTATAGGTACGAGTATATAGCGCTACCCAAGGCTGCGGAGTCGACTCCGTCTCCCGGAGTCGGATTTTAATATGATTCGACTCCGACTCCAGCTTCGACTCCGGCGGTTAAAAACATAAATTTTTAAAATAATATTTCTACTAAGAAATTAAAAATAATATATTGCTTTGTTAAAAAATCACATCAACAGTAGGTATTCAATACCAGTAATTGAATAAAATTTTATTATTTATTTATCGACGCTTGTCTTGCAACTAATACAATTTTTAAAAATCACTGGCTCTGTTGTAATATACCATAATTTTTGGATATTATTTTCGCTTCAGGCAACCAGTTTGTTAAATAAAAAATATCCCGCCACTCTGGCGCGGAGTTAACCAATGGGTCCTACGTGACAACAAATTGGGATCACATTTTGCTCCAAATTCTACTTCTCCTGATATTAAACATAAATAACGGTCCTTCAGGAAAATATATTAACATTTTTAGACTAATATTAAGAAACTTTTTTGTTTAAACATTCTAAATTATATTCCTAGATTTCAAACGACATATTGGGGCCAATGTTTTTTTCGGACAAAATTTCGGTATTCTCCTTCAAAACTTTGAACGGCTTTCGCAAAATTGGTCCTAGAATAAAAAAGGGCAAACATTTGAGATATATTTTTTGGTAAAAGAATCATCAAAATTTTAAAAGGTCATGTGTGATGACTGCTTTTTTTGTAGAATTATTAAATTCTCTACCAAAACTTTTCTCATAATTTCTTAAATAAGGGTCATAGGAGATACATTTTTGATCACATTTCAAAAATTTTCTTAAAAACTTTAAATGAACGTAACTCCTTAAATAAGGAAAGTAGAGGAAAAGATCAAGATCTTCGGATCACTTTTTTGATCCGCACATTTTTTTTCTATAACTAAAAACGGCAATAATTCCTTAAATAATGGCCCTGGAACAAAAAGGGAAATAATTTGTTGTCAATTTTTTGGTTACAATTTGGAAAAAAACCTGCCTTCAAATTATTTTTTTTAAACAAAATACATATTTTTACTTATTATAATGTGTGGCCCCACACAGTCGAGGACCTGCACCATCCGCTTATGTTGCTTGACATGCCATATATGTAGTTTTTGGTGGATTGTTTTCTGGAAGTAAAATGTATTATTCCATCGTATATTATTCATTCGTTTTCGTATTATTGTTGTTTGTACGTCCGTTTAAATGCGACGAGTTGCGAGAAGTCCAAATACGAATGTGCAGCAGCAGCAGCACAATTTCCAGATGACGTTTGTCTAAGAGATTTTTGGCGCTCAACGCCAAAAAAATGCCAAACAAAAATCTGGAGAAAAAAAGCCGAGTTGAGTGTTAACACAACACGATTATCGTGAGGATGATTACTTTTGTGTTAAAAACAAAACGTAGCCGAAAATGAAGTGAAACAAACACATACGATGACGGCGATGACGACGAGAGTACACAAAAAATCGAAATGGTAAATGAAGAAAACAAACCCCGCTTTTTTCCAGTACTGAAAAAACACCAAAAATGCCAAACAAATGTTGTTGTTTCCGTTTTGACTTATTTTCACCAGAATAATCATCAAAAACAACAGTTCTAGAGAGGTTTCATTCAGCTCCGGCTAAGCTAAGCTAGGCAGTCAGTCACTCTCAGGCCTAAACCCGGTCATTTAGCACAGACACAAAAACACATACATACTCGCACTCATGAACATCCTTAGCCACCAAACAACCATCCTTTTTGGCCTCATTCATCCCCAGCAAAGACATGACAATCTATATGAGTAACAAGTCCAAACTCTAACAATGATGTGTCGAGGCTGTTGTTGCTATGACTGAAACGTTTTTGTCTGGCCGTCCTCGTCGTCGTCATCGCCGTTTTTAACTTGACTTTGAATTTAAATCGAAATTTGCAAATCAGTCCAAAAACTACAAACTACCATGTCATGTTAGAGCCCAGAAAAAATCAGAGAATATACGAAAAAAACGTTGAAATGAAAATCCGTTATAACCACAAGTCGGGATGCAGTGATATGTGTATGCCAAAGGGTATACGATAGAGGATGATGGAATTTTAGAAATGAAATATATTTGCTTTACTTAAATTAATGAAGAAAATTGGGGTTCTTGAAAAAATTTGATATACATTCATTCCGATATCTGCTCTACTGCACACTAAAAACGATTGCAGTGAAACGAGAATAACCTACAAAGAATGCTGAAGTTGAGTCACCCGACTACAATGAACTCAAATACTATGAAACAAGTAAGAAAGTTTCAGTCGGGTAAACCGACTAAGGTATACCCTCACTTTGTGAGTAATGTAATATATAACATTACACTAATAAATCTGTCAATTTGTGTGGGAGGTACCGGAAGGGGTTTCTCCAAATACACCTATTTTTCGGTAAACAGCAGATTCTTAAATACATTGCATTGTGCCGAACTATAAGCGTTTATGTGCACTGGTATATTAAAGATACGAGCTATGTAACTTTGGTATGATTTGGTCAGTTTGTGTGGGAGGTACAAAAAGGGGCGGGGTGATAACGCCCACTTTTTACAGGACTATAACAGCATTACACTGTACAAAATGTCAAGTATTTGTATGCATTGGTATTAAAGTTACAAGCCGTTTACTTTTGGTACGAAACGGTCAATTTGTGTGGGAGGTATCAAAGGGGCTGTACTATAACGCCCATTTTTTACCGGACTATAGGCGCTACAAAAACATTATACTGTAGAAAATTTCAAGCATTTTTATGCACTTGTATTAAAGTGCCATGCCAACTTCACCCATTTTTCTCGAGGTAATAGCGACTAATATACTAATATTATGTGTAGAATTTCAGAAGATTCGAATAAGTAGTATAGAAGTTATTAAAGAATCAATATTTCAATATTAACCCTTTGTGTGGGAGGTACCAGAAGGAGTAGACCAATATGGCCCATCTTCGAACTTATCCGGAGATAGATAAAAATATTACCGGATACCAAATTTGAAGTCAATCGGTTGCTCCTTTCGAGGGTTATCGTGCGCACCAGCCAGCAGACAGACGGACGGACATTGCTCATTCGACTTAAAATTACCCAAAACGAATATCCGCCGAACATACTTGGGGTCTTAGGTCACTCCTTCGATGTGTTACACTTTTTTCCGTAGCAAATGATATATACCCTCGTATCACTAAAGTGAGGGTATAAAAATATGTAGCTTCTGCAGTAGGTTTAGGTAAGGGTGGCAGCTGTATTTTTTTAAAAAAGCTCACATTGACCTTTGCCTAAGCCAAAGCTTGGCGCACCAATATATGCAAATTCTTCGAGAATTTGTAATGTCGCTTTGATGTTTCCCGGGATATCCCTATGCCCAGGCACCCATATGAGGTGTATATTACACTGCTCAGGCATCTCGTTAAGAGATCTGCGGCAGTCGAGGGCTGTTTGTGAATTTAGGGATGTTGCCTCCAGAGAATTGATGGCAGCCTGGCTGTCCGAGTAAATGACAACGCCAGTGTTGGCTACTATGTTGCGACTCAGCCACTTGGCTACTTCCTATATTGCCATTATTTCGGCTTGATAGACACTGCAGGCATCTGGTATTCTGTAAGCTATATGCAAACTAAGCTCTGCACAGTGCACTGCGAAGCCAACCTTTTCACCAAGCTTCGAACCATCCGTGTAAAAGTGGAGATGGTTTCTATTACCTGGTATTCTTCCAACCCATTCATCTCTGGCGGGAATCATAGTGATGTAATTTCTCTCGAAGGTGTACACAGTTGGTGTATAGTCCACTCGGTCGGTTACCATAGCACTACACTTTGATATCCTCATGTGACCGTAGTTTTTGTACCTCCACATTGATAGACAGTTTAATCTTATTGCCGCTTTGGTTGCAACTTCTCTCGCCACAACATCAATCGGCAGTATATGGAGTAGGGCTTGACTCGGTCGCTGTAGTCCTTAAGGCTCCGCTTATACTCAAGCAGGCTGTTCTCTGAACCTTTGTTAGTAGGTTGGTGATGGTTAGTTTGTCAGTTGCCGTCCACCATACTTCAATGCCGTATAGCAGTATAGGACGAACTACTGCTATATATATCCAGTTGACGATTTTAGGAGAGAGGCCCCACCGCGACCCTACAGCCGTTTGCAGGAATATAAGGCGACGTTGGCCTTCCTTACACGTTCCAATACGTTAAGTCTAAATAACAGTTTTCTATCTAGAATTAGTACTAAAAATTTTGCACTTTCAGAAAAGACTAGGATCTGTTCCATTTATCCGAGGTGGAGCGTCCACATGTGGGACTTTATTCATCCTAGTAAAGAGAACCAATTCTGTCTTGTTTGGGTTTACGCCCAAACCGCTGCTTCTGGCCCATCTAGCCAATTTGTTCAGAGCCACTTGTAGAATGTCTCGGAGGACGTTTTCGAATTTGCCACTCACTGCGATTGCCACGTCGTCCGATCTAGATCTAGCAGGATTTCATTCACCGCTAGGTTCCAAATTAGTGGATACAGTACTCTTCCTTGCGCGGTCCCTCTGTTTACAAACATTGTTAGAGTTGTGGACCCCAGACATGCTTTTATGCGTCTTCTGTTGAGCAGACTTTGAATTAGTCTAATCAAATTAGAGTTAACTTTTAGATGTGACAGTGCCGCAATTACTGCATCTGAGTGAATTTTGTTAAAAGCCCCTTCTATGTCAAGAAATGTCAGCATGGTGAATTCCTTGAAATGCAGGGACGATTCGATAGTGCTCACAAGTTCGTTCAGGGCTGATTCTGTAGACTTGCCCTTATTGTAAGCATTTTGGTTCTCCGACAGGAGTTTTGTATCCAGGTTTTCCCTAATGAAATGATCTAAAAGTCTTTCCAGACCTTTCAATAGGAAGGAGGATTGGCTAATTGGTCTGAAGTCTTTTGGCCTAGTGTGTGATATCTTTCCCGCTTTAGGTATGAATACCACTTTGGTATCCCTCCATCGATTCGGGACGTATGAAAGCCTGATACAGCCTACATAAATTTTCTCCAGCCAGGGGATACTTTAACATTTTCTGCTGGAGTGATGCCATCTGGTCCAGGTGACTTGAAGGGCTCAAAGCTATTCATAGCCTCTCAGTCAACAAGCTAGCGACGCTCGCAATCCACTCGCACTCTTGTTGGTCCTGCTGATCCTCAGGTTCTGTTAGAGAGTTCCCCGGGAAATGTGTGTCGAGCAGTACATTGAGCGACTGCTCGCTGTTTTTGGTCCAATTATTTACCTCATCCTGCAAGTAACCCACTGTACATGGTGAAGCTGATAGTATTTTCCTCAGCCTTGCGGCGTCGGAGACCTTTTCCACTTCGCCACAGAAGGTACACCAAGAGCATCTTTGCGCCTTTCTAAGCTCCTTCTTATAGATCTTGAGTTGCATCCCAAACATTGGCGACCTCAGTAGATTTAGCGTTGTTGAATAGCTTGTTGCAGGTCTTTTTTATAGCCGTTAGCTCAGAAGTCCACCATTGGAGTTTATTTTTACCCTTATACCTTGTTTTTGGACAGGCTTCTTCAAGGGACAGGCTTCTTCCAGATTATCCAGACCGGCTTTGTCATTCGGTTCGTACAGAAGTTTGGAGTTGAGGACTTTCTTGAAATTCTTCTCATACAGATGCCACTTTGTCTTTCTCACATTTCTGTGGACGGCAGGTTCAGGCGCTTTTTCAGCGAGTTTTAACTCAATATAACGGTGATCTGAGAATGAGTGGTCGTACAGTACATTCCACCCAATAATTTTGTCTGACAGCCGGTCAGTAGCAAACGTTACGTCAAGTAATTCTTGTCTGTCTTTAATTATAAAGGTCGGTTTATTACCTATGTTACAAATACTTAGGTTGGTAGTTAGAATAAAGTCAAGAAGCGAATCACCCCTATTGTTTATATCCGTACTACCCCAGATAGTATGATGAGCGTTCGTATCTGAGCCAATAATCAGCTCGACCTCGTCAGACGTTGCTTCTTCTACTACTTCCCTGAATAGAGCATTCGGTACTACAGCTTCATAAGGCAAGTAACTGGAGACCTCCCAATATATGCGATTACCGATCTCCAGACTAGCAGACGTTTGGTCTTTACCACTTAAATTAGTCAGAGAAAGATACTTAGATCTTTCCTGGCCAAAATGCGGGTTCTTGGAGTGCCTTCACAGTAGGCAACAAGCAGTTTAAAGTTGGGTGTCCTGATACCGCACACCCTTCCTCCCACTGCGTAGGGCTCCTGTATCAGGACGATGTCTACTGTACCTGTGGACAGGGGCAGAAATAGAGCCGCTGAGGCTGCTTTAGCGTGATGGAGATTAATCTTTAGAATTCTTACCATCATTGGTAATTAACAGATTAACAGCCACCCCGACAAGGGTGTTATCGAACTCTTCGTCCGTATCATCGAGAAGCGTGTCCCCGCCAGATGCGTCAAAGAGTCCGGAGACTCCCCTCAGAGTAGTACGCTACAGATCTTCTGTTAGAGTTGGAGTCACCAGAAGTAATGGGCGTGGGTACCTCCGCACTTCCAGAAAGCCGTGTATCAACCACGGTGAACAACTCACCTTCCGCAGTGGAAGCTATATTCTGCTTGTATACCTTCGATACTATAGTCTCGATGCCATATTGTAGGGTTGCACTTGCACGTTGTATATGGGAGGTGAATTTAGCGTTAAGGATCAAATTGACCTGCCGCTTTTTACTATCGGCCTCACCCACCTTGCTGATTCTCGAATTATGGGCGGGCAGACCAGGATTGGAATCTTTTATTATTTCTAATATGTCAGCCGGGTTGGAGGGCTCTTCTGTAACCCAGGTGATGGCTCTAGCGTGACTAGGGATGTTTTTTTTTCGACAACATCCAACTGGGCACCCGGCCACACCTCACCCGCTCGACGCAGAGCAGCCTTATACAGGTCTACTGATCTGGCATCACCGAAATATAGGAGCTTTACTCTCCTCTGATGCCATCCGTTGACAGTGCCAGATCTTTCACGGTTGAAATTTTGACAGAAAATTATTGTCATATCTCCGTGAAATGAAATGAATTTTACTCCAGAGCAACGTTGGGAGATAATGCAAACTTATTTCCAAAGTGAATGTTGTTCCCAATGCTGTACCCCACATGGTGTGTTTATTGAAAATAAGTTTTAACCAACCGTGCCGTGTCTATCGTGCGCACGTTTGTGCCAAAAGTTCGTGAAACTGGCATGGTAGTGGACAACACTCACGGTCGCCGTCGACGTGCGGTACGCACTTACAAGGAGGTGGCTGACGTAACCGATAATGTGCGACTGAGTCTTGGAATATCGATTCGCCATCGATCTCAACAACACAGCATAAATAAATTATATTTGGGGAAGTTCCTAAACAATAAATTTATTTGTATTTAAACTCACATTTTATTTGAGGAAATTAGTTTGAAAATATATTCACTTTCATCTCTTAAAAGTCCCAACGCACCACTAATTGTCAACCAATAATCACTCTCTCTCTTCTTCTTCGCCCATTCTTGCATGCGTTTAGTTCGTGATAGAATTCTTGCGATTCGGTCGTGGTAAGTGACGCTCCGCTTTCTAATCAAAATAAATAAACAAATGATGGTGTTATAAAATGTTCATTAAAGTAGATTTTATAACTCATTTTACTAAAAGACATAAAATGTTTGAAGAAAATCGGTAAAAATTAAAGTAAAAATTAGTTTTAATTTTTAGCAATTTACATTGTTTTCTTTGTGTTTCATCTGTTGTGCTTTTGCACAGAGTTAAGGCCGGGTTAGGCATACGTAACCGTGATTTATCTTTACCGTTGCCGTAACGTTGCCCGTTTGAGCGATTAGCCAACGTTGAGATAACGAGTCATATGGTCTGACAACAACAACACATAAGTAAACAAAAAGCCGCGATTTCTTTTTGTTTAGGTTTATTAAAAATGATGTTAAAAAGATTGTTTATAAATTTGTGTGTTTTTAAATCTGTGCAGAATTTACAATTAAAGTAAATCAAGAAAATATCGTCCTATAAACAATGACTGAGTTAACTACGCCAAAGGAACGGATTAGACCGGCAGAGATATAACAATAACAATATGATTCCAAGTTGGGAAATATTAACATTCTATTCTTTAAAATTGTAGATATTTGGGTCACGGTTGTTCCATACAATCGATTGCATGGAGTCACAGGCTGGGGAAAACAACAATGCGAAATGTTGTTTTAGAATACAGTGAAGTTTTGTGGCTCTACACAGCAGTACAAACACATTGCCAATGATTTTCAACGAATGTGGGATATGCCGAATTGTGTGGGAATCTGCGATGCTAACTATACATTCATATCAGTTAATGTTGGAAGTTATGGCAGCCAACACGATCTATTTAATTATAATCATTAAACTTCTATTTAATTATAATCTATTTTAATACAAACAATTTCCATTTCTTAATTTAAATTAAATACAGCTATATTCCAGTACTCTCCGTTTGGCCAATCAGTTATTTTAGGTACAGTACCTGTACCTCCTAGTAAACCATTATCATCAGCATCCTCTGAAGCCTTTCCTCATTTTTTTATTGGCGATGCGGCGTTTCCCCTGAGGAATATCCTTGGTCTAAGTCAACAACTATAGACGAGCTCAGAGACAACACCCAACGCGAAATTGCCAACGTTCCGGTCGAAATGTCGCTGTTGACGGGCTCGTGGTAGTCATATGACCGAAATTGAATTTCATTCTTAAAATGTAACATTTGCACTACACCTGGAATAAATTTGAACTCAATATCTTAAATATTCTGTGTTTTATTAATACTTTTACTTATTGCTGTCAAATTCACCCACAATGAAGAAGATTGGCGCAATGATTGTCTCGTACTGTCGCCAAAGGAATCCTGAAGCAGATTATAAATTTAATTTTTAATGGAATCAGCCGCGATCTTCATAAAACTCACCTGTGACGCCCAGCTCCTTGCCAATTTGCTTCGAAGCTCCTCGCCTTTTTTCAGATATCCTATATGCTGGGTTATATTTATTGTATAAATGCTCGTGCAACTTCACCAATGAATCAAATCTTCGTCTTTCATGTTTATTTGCACTTTTAAACAACAAATAATTAATAAATTATTTTCGTTGCTTTTCTCGGTGAACATACAATTGTAATTGTAAACAACATGTAGTACCAGCTGTTGTCAAATTGTACGTAAACGGAACGTCCAATTCTAATTTCAACAGATTCAGACGTCCGTTTACGTTTCGTTTCCGTTGGCTAATCGTTTACACCGACTTCCATATGACAGATTGAATCAGCTGATTCGTTACGCTACAGGGGCGTTACGGTTAAGTTTGCTTAACTGGGCCTTTAATCGTGAGAGATCGTGGCTCGCCAATAACAACAAGTGTGTCTCAATGCAGTGAGAAGAGTTTTGACTTTTTTATGTGTTTAGTAGGGTTATTGGGGGTTGATGAGGTAGTACGGGAATAATTTGCGAAATGTTTGTGTGCGGAATTTTTTGGGAGAAACAGAGACAGAAAGATGGAATCAGCCGCGATCTTCATAAAACTCACCTGTGACGCCCAGCTCCTTGCCAATTTGCTTCCAAGCTCCTCGCCTTTTTTCAGATATCCTATATGCTGGGTTATATTTATTGTATAAATGCTCGTGCAACTTCAACAATGAATCAAATCTTCGTCTTTCATGTTTATTTGCACTTTTAAACAACAAATAATTAATAAATTATTTTCGTTGCTTTTCTCGGTGAACATACAATTGTAATTGTAAACAACATGTAGTACCAGCTGTTGTCAAATTGTACGTAAACGGAACGTCCAATTCTAATTTCAACAGATTCAGACGTCCGTTTACGTTTCGTTTCCGTTGGCTAATCGTTTACACCGACTTCCATATGACAGATTGAATCAGCTGATTCGTTACGCTACAGGGGCGTTACGGTTAAGTTTGCTTAACTGGGCCTTTAATCGTGAGAGATCGTGGCTCGCCAATAACAACAAGTGTGTCTCAATGCAGTGAGAAGAGTTTTGACTTTTTTATGTGTTTAGTAGGGTTATTGGGGGTTGATGAGGTAGTACGGGAATAATTTGCGAAATGTTTGTGTGCGGAATTTTTTGGGAGAAACAGAGACAGAAAGATGAATCCCTAAATAGGGAAATATGAAAAGAAAGATGAAATGTGATAAATCAGTGTAAAGACAGTACTCCTGAATTTGAGAGACGGAAACAGTTGCATAAAGATTTTAAGGAAATGGTAAGTTGATTTATCAATATTCAGCATAACACGGATTCTTATTCGTTTTATATACTAAATCTCTCGGTATTTAAAAAAAAATTTTACCCGGGTGATGGGGGAGAAATAAAACACAAATAAGTTATGGGTTTTTTAAATTAAAAGAAAACACGGGGGTAATAGTACCTTCCGTGTCCACCTACCGTGTCTACCTTCCGTGTCCACCCAGTACAGGGTGTCCACCTAGACATCCCGCCCCCTTGCAGGAGTGCAACATAGGGGCAATCAGGAGCTCAGCTGGACACCAGGACGAAAATTCAATCATACAATTCAAAATATAAGGACATGCTCAAATTACAAAATTACATATAGATTGTATTATAATGGTGGTGGGTCCACTGTCAGGGCTCGACCTCGAATGCTTTTTGGAAGCATTTTGTCCACGGGTGATGGATATTTCGGCTGCAATCGTGGTCTGTAGCTCCAGATCCACACGACCATTGTTGTTGGGGCGACCATAGCGTTTTGTTGGGCGGACGTTGTTGTTGCGAGTTTGGGGTGCATGTTGTTGAGGATGGGGCCAGACATCTTTCTGGAGAGAAAAACTTGGACAACACACACACGCAGAAAAGGAAACGAATTAATTCTGCTCTATAATCGTATTTGGAAAGAGTACGAGCAAAAGGTCTAGTATGAACGTCACTAGCCGTTCGGACATCGACTACTCGTACCCTTTCATCGGGGCCTAAATAGACTTCTGTGTATCTGAACGGACGTGAAAGTGTAGTTCTTTCTGGGAGAAATGCGGCCATAATTTGATCCACATTTTTCTTCCGAAACAATACACGGCAATTAATGATAACGCCTTTGACAAGATTCTTTAATTTAGGAACCCAAAATTCTAATCTCATCAATCTAAGCATTAACGAGTTCTCATAGTGTACCGAATACTTGTGAATATATTCCAAGTACAACTTGGTGAAACGACCACTATAGGGTAGAATTTTGGGGAATCTTTCATTATAAGTGAGAGCGGGAGAACGCGCAAGTCGACTATTCATCATTATAAATCCACTAGAATCTATGAATGGGCTAAAGTTCAATAGAGGGCTCTTTCGAGAAACTTGCGCACTGTTCTCCAACGCAGCATATTCAGAGAAGTGCGTACTTTGACAAAGAATCACCAGAAGACCTTTCACAAAGTTGATTTCACCTTGTTGCAGTTCAGGGAAGAACTCGTCTGTGTGGCCTTCTGTTTCGGGTGTATACGATTATAAATTCGAAATACATAAGCTAATACTCTCATAGGTCTAGACAAATCTGAGAAACGGGCCAAGATATCTTCTGATACAGATACTTGGATCAAATTCACTCGAACTGGGCGAGTTTCGAGGTTTGTCATAACTCTAAATGTGGATTTCAGCCACTCTGAACGAGGGCGACATAACCAAAGAGGACCTTTCCACCAAAGGTAATGTGATATAAGATCACGGGCTAGAATACCTCCAGAAGCTACATCGGCAGGGTTGTCATGCGATACAACATGGTTCCAATTTCAGTACCAACTTTATTAGATATTTTCGAGACTGTATTAGCTACGAACGTAGGCCAGTGGCACGAGGGCTTCTGAAGCCACGACAAAACTATTGTGGAATCAGTCCAATAGAATGTCTCAATTGTAGGGAGTCTCAAGTCAATACGAAGATTCTCAACCATTTCTGCCAATAGAGTTGCACCGAAAAGCTCTAAACGGGGCAAGGATTCAACCATGAGTGGCGCTAAGTTTGGAGGTCAAGCTATCAATTAAAATATCAATATATTTCTAACAATTACATTTTCAATCACACCAACGCTCCAGCACCCCTTTATATTGTAAATAGTTGCATTTATTTACGCTGCTTAGGAAAACTTTGTGGAAAACACAAAAGTCACGTTACTAAACTACATATTATTAGAATTAATTTTCGAAAATGTGTTCAGACATTTTAAAGTTTTGCCAAGACGACGGATAAGAGAATTACGTGCTGACAAACGAAGACAAATGGTTATTGGCAAACAAAGTTCGGTGGCAATATACTAAAATTGAAGTATAAATATTTTTTGCAGAAAATTGAATGTAATAGTAGTAAGCGCTAAGATATTGGAGTTAGACAAATTTGTTTGTAATTTTAAGAATAGATTGTAGCCTAGATCTAATTTAAATACAGACAAGATAAATTGAATAGTAGTAATGGGTTTTGAGTGTATTAAAATTATCCTGCACAATTTTCCTACACTGAGACGGATGGTTTTTACAGATGTCCTCTTGCATTTCAGGGATTTGTTTCATGTACACGTAAGAAATTATCCTTTATTTTATAACATAAAGGGTTCATAAATTTACAAATATGCTTACATATGGAAAAATCACTGCAGAAAATATATTATTCATAATGTTTATATAGTTATATTTATGGACAGCTATGGTTAAGTATTTGTGTGAAATGATCTGACTACGGGAATGCAATTTTTTTGACTGCATTGTTAGACCCATACCTTTCGTTCATGTTTTTTCCAAGTGTATTTTCGATTTTTATTGACATAATGGGCCAGCCAAACGCACGACCGAAACCGAAAGAGATTTCCAAGATTTCCTTCTCTGAGATATGTCCATCTATAGATGAGGAAATGAGTTAATAAACAAATTAATAAAACTAACCATAAACATCTAAAAATTAGCATTATAATTTTGATGCAAAACTAGTAATCGAAACAAATTTCAGTTCATATATATAAGGTTTCGAGAGATGTATAAAAATTCTTTGGTATTTAAAATTTCACAATATGTTGTCAAAAATGGTTAATTTATGCTGTATTCCTCCGATATTCCGGATGATTTAGAATACATCACAAACTGGCCAAGTCGATTTTCTAAATTTTCTATACATTAATGAATATAAATTTAGAAAAAAACGTATTCAGGTCAGAAAATTTAATATCGACCTATGTAGTTTATTTTTGGCTAAAACGTTTATAAGCAGTGACATAAGATCTCGCTATTATTCTCTTTTTTTAATTTTTTTTTTTTGGAAAAATTTTATGGGCTTTTTAATTTTTGAAAAAATTAAAAAAATTAGTTTTTGTGTTTTAGAAAAATAATTTTTTTTTTGGAAATTTTTTAAAAAACATTTTTACGAAACTTTTATATTTGGGCCCTCTATGTCAGGGGGCGGAGCTAGATAGCCTCAAAGTTGGCCACATGGGGTGAAAAGAATTATCAAGGGCACGTAACGCGTGTTTCTCTTCCGATTTATAAAATTTCGTTACTTAGGATTTTATTGCCCTGCCCATTCATAAACAAAGAAGTAATAGATGGTCCGTCGTACTCTTAAGCAAATTTCTCGAGTTACGAATTTTTGACATTAGTAGTTAAGAGAAGAAAGAGCACAAATTTGTTTTTTTTTTTATTCATATTTTTGGCATTTTTCCTCAAACATTTCACTTTACAATCACAATTGGAGCAAACACAATTGATTTTTAAAAGAAAATAGCAAAAACACATCTTTAGATCAGTAAATTAAATGTCGAGAGCTAATAAGAGAATGTAAAAATAACTCGAAGAGTGTAAAACAAATGTCAAAAATTTAATCGTTCGTAACTGTCACTTTTTAAAGAGTCGGACGGCCATCTAATACTTCTTTGTTTATGTGCCCATTCAGACATGTAGATACGGATAAAATCGGTGCATATTGTGCTCCGATATTTACTAAACGATAGCACACGGCAAGGGAAAAAATGAAAAATTCAATTTTCAATTGCAGATATCTCGGTAACTATACGAGATAATTCTTAGGTGTAAAAAGTTTTTTTGTAGACCTCAGTTAGCAATTTAAACGAAATTTTATAGATAAATAAAATTTTATAGAAAAACTTAATTTTAAAGAAATTTTATAGGAGAATTAAACTTCAATATAATTTTCTAGAAAAATGCAGATTTAACGAAATTTTCCATAAAAATTGAAATCTCAAAGAAATTTTCTAGAAAAATGCAATTTCACAGAAATTATGTAGAACAATTAAATTATGATAGAATTCTGTAAAAAAAAATGAATTTCAACGAAATTTTTTAGAGAAATGCAATTACAACGTACGTTTACGTTTTCTAGAGAAATGCAATTTCAACGAAATTCTCTAGAAAAATTTAACTTTTACGAAATATAAAAAAATCAATGAAATTGGGAAAACAAAAAATGTTGCTTTATTTTCTACAGAAATGCAAGATGTATAAAAATGTCTAGAAAATTTTAATTTCGACGAAAACTAAAAATATAATTTTCTAGAAAAATGTAATTTTGCCACAATTTTCTAGAAAAAAAATTTTTTTTTTTTTATTCGGCAAAATTTTCTTGAAAAATTAAAATCAGTTTTTATTAAATTTTCTATAAAAATAAAAATTTTGTCTTTTCATAATTTTTTTTATACGACGAAATTTTCTTGAAATCTGCAGTTTTTATGAAATTTTCCAGAAAAATAAAAATCTTTTTTTTCATAATTTTTTTTTTAACTGACGAAATTTTCAAGAAACATGCAATCTCTATGAACTTTTTTAGACAAATAAAAATTCACTTTGAAATTGTGAAGATGACCCGATTAAAGGTCGACAACTGGAGTATAGGTCGATGGCCAAGGATTAAGGGCCACTGACGGGATTTAACATCGGATTAAAAGTTATAACCGGATTAAAGGTCGATGTTCTGAGTAAAGATAGATACATGACAACTGATTAAGGCCCATTCAAAGGGTGTTAATCGAAAATGTTCTGAAAAAAATCATCAATCAAAGGCTTTTTTGAAAAGCCAGCCATGTAGACTACTGATGACGGGGGTCACGCCCCAGAAATCATGATATAGTCTGTGGGCACGCAATGAAATACTTGCAATATATTTTGCCATGTAAAATACTTGCTTTCTATCACTGTATAGAAGCAAGCTGGTCTTTAGCCGAGAGAGTATCTCAGTTTAACAAATAAAATTTAAAACAAAAACTTCAACGTAATTTTTTAGAAAAATTAAATTTCAACGAAATTTTTTAGAAAATGCAATTTCAAAGAAATTTTCTAGAAAAATGGAATTATGATGGAATTTTGTAAAAAAAAAATAAAGAATTTCAACGTAAGTTTCTAGAGAAATGCAATTGTAACGTAGTTTTCTTCTAGAGAAATGCAATTTCAGCGAAATTCTCTAGAAAAATTTAATTTCGACGAAATTTAAAGAATAGAAGAATGAAATTTCGACGAAAACTAAAAAATAGAATTTTCTAGAAAAAAAGCAATCTTGATGAAAAAATAAAAATCTTTTTTTTCATAAAATTGTTTTTCATTTAACGAAATTTAATAGAAAAATTCAGTTTTGATGAAATTTTTTAAGAAAAATAAAAATCTTGTTTTACCAAAATTTTTTGTAGTATGTTCTGTAAATTTTCTAGAAAAAGTAAAATCATTTTTTCTCATATTTTTTTTTTATTCGACGAAATTTTCTCTGTGAAATTTTCTAGAAAAATTCAATTTCAAATTGTGAAGAAATTGTATATAGGATTTCTACGAGATTTTTTGGGCGACTATATAATACCCTACATCACCCTAACAATGCGATAAGGGTCATTGCGATAATAATTTGGAATAATTGGTAAATGGGTAAGAACATATATATGTGGATATATCTAATTCTGAACCGATAATAATAAATTAAGCAATATTCGTTCCTAAATTGAGAAACATCTTTCTGGAGAATTTTGTAATGATCGGAAGTAAAGTACAACTTCTATATATGGAGGTTATATATAAATCTGAATCGATTTTCCCTTAACACTCATTCATGTAAAATAGAAACCTCTTTCTGTCGAATTTCGTACTGATCGGATATAAAATACATCTCTACAGCGCTTGGATGTCAAATCGGGGCTAACATATATATGGGGGCTATATCTAAATCTGAACCGATTTTCTCCGAATTTGGCAGTATTCCTTCATGTAATAAGAAACCTCTTTCTGCCGAATTTCGTACTGATCGGATATAAAATACAGTTTCTACAGCGCTTACATGTCAAATCGGGGGTAACATATATATGGGGGCTATATCTAAAAATGAGCCGATTTCCCCCAAATTTTGTATTGTATCTAAGTGTATCACGAGATTACTCTCTCCATTTTTGTACAAATCGGTTCAAAAATGTTGCTTATACAGTGCATATATGCACAAATCTGAGATACTTATATATGGGAGCTATATGTAAATCTGAACCGATTTTAGCCAAATACAATAGGGATCGTCCTTGGGCCTAAAAAGATATATGTGCAAAGTTTCGTTGAGATCGGACCATAATTGCGACCTGTACTTTGATTACAAAAATAAATCTACAGACAGACAGACAGATGGACAGACAGACAGACAGACGGGCATAGCTAAATCGACTCAGAAAGTGATTACAAGTCGATCGGTATAATAAACAATGGGTCTATCTCTTCTCCTTTTGGATGTTACAAACAAATGCACAAAGTCATAATACCCTGCACCACAGTGTGGTGTATTTCAAAAAATCCGGAAAATGTTCTTGGTCAGTTAATACTGTAAAACGACAATATTGGGAGTAAATATTTTTTCAAAATTTTAATTTCTTCGTATTAATCGACATTTTTACCAATTAATTTCTTAGTTAGATACCCTCCTCTGTATATTGAAATAAAATAACTGAACTAGTATAATCTTATATTTCATTTAAATGAGGCTTTTTATTTCCATAAAAACACTTATTGAAGATGTTCTTCCTCAGTTTATTCTGTTCTTTGTTATTTCTGCCATTTTGAAACGATACGGCAACTCTATATCTTCAAAAACTCTTCACCGCATCAAACATCTCTTCCACACCAATCATTTGTCAAATTAGTTGAAAGCATAATTAAAATAAAGTGTGGTTACTAAAATTCAAATTAAATTAAAAGAAAAGAAGGCAACAATTTCAAAGATAATTAAGAAAACAATTGATAAGATGATCAATTTAGAAAAATACGTGCAAAGTGAGGGAGGCAATAATTTATTTAAAACTTGTGAAATTACATTAAATTTAATCAACATTGACTGTTGAAAGTTGAAAGGAGATTTTATTCACACACACTCTCTGCTTTGTTGGTTGGCCCCTCTCTCAGCCGCAACAAAGAGGAGTCCTAAATGCGAAGAAAGAGGGACAATTAAGTGTGATGTACATAAATAAAATTGGTTTACTTTGAAGTGACTTGTGAGAGCGATTTGTGAACGCGAGTGTGCGTTTGCTTTGTTTGGTTAAAGAGCGCTGCATTAAACATCAAAAGTCAAAGAAACCCTCAAACCCCACTTCCCCAACTCTTCCTTTATGAAGCGGGCGATGACTGACAGATGCGAGTATAACGAAAAGTGAGTTAGGGGCAAAAGTGCAAATCATGATTTATTAATAAATTATCCTTCAAATTGGGTTAAATTCAATTTTCTATTGAAAAGCATTAAATAAAAAAAAATACAACTTTTAATTTAATTGAAAATTGTTTCAATAACATTAACGTTAAACTTGCTCTCATTCAATTTCATAGTACATTCATTCATACTGGTTATATACAATTACTTACTCACACTTTTCTACTATTTGTTGTTATTATTTACCAACTGTAGTGTTATCGTTTTTTTGTTGTTTTGTTTCGAAAAACAGAGTTTGTTTAATTTCGTTATTTTTGTTGTTTGATTTTTTTTGCAGAACGGAGTACACTTTTTTGATGTTTTCGGAGAGCAGTGTTGCCACTGCTGGCTCTGTTGCTTCTTTGTTGCAAGTGTGGCTCTGCTGTTGGTGCGTTTTTGCTGACCAAACACAAATAAAAACAATTGTTTTCCCAACAAAATATTACTACTACTGCTGCTGCTGCATCTACTCTCTGCTAGTGACTAAGGTAAGTCTGCATTACTATTGTTTAAAACAGTATGTATGGATTTATGTAAATCTGCCCTGCAGCCAAAATGACTAGTTTGTATATAGAAATACACTAGTTGCTTTTTACTTCAAACTAGTAACATGTCTGTCCTTTTTTCATATAACGAACTATCGATTTTAACATTGGCTTGTCATAGGCACCCAACTAGGTAATTTGTTTACAATTCAGTACTAGTTAATATCTAGTCCAGTTATTAATTATTTGAGAATAAGAGAGTTCAAGAGAATGGTGGTGGGAGAGAGAAACATTTACTATGCCACCACCAAGCAAGTACAAGGTGGCGCAGAAGTAATCCTCCTATCAGAAAATGCTATAAATTTTGCGATTGGCCCCTAATGTCAGTTCTGTTTTGACATTTGTGTAGTAAACACATGCGAAATACACGTTAATAAACAATGTTACGCTACACTGCTCCAGAACGCGGAATATTGCTGACTATTTATTTGACCAATAATCGGTCGGTGACTTTGGCACAGATTTCCTGGCCGTCCAACGCCTACTGGTGAAACACTGCGACGTTTAGCCGCTCGCCTCGAAGAGACTGGCACAACACGAGATGCTGCCAGGCGTGGCAGACCCCGGAGTAGCCGTTCTGCAGAGAATATTGTTGCTGTAGCCGAGGATGTCATGGAAGCGCCGTCGACATCGACCAGACGACGTGCCACGCAAATGGGTATCAGTCGACGGTCTCTACAGCGAATTTTGGTACAAGATTTGAAGATGTTTCCGTACAAAGTCCAGACGGTGCATCAGCTGTTAGCTGCTGACCGCCAATCGCGTCTAACATAACATCGAAAGGTTACTTTTGCGCCACCTGTTACATGCTCGTAAAGCAGTTCAATCGTTTTTGCATATTTCTCTGCTGCTGACGGCAGAGAGAGGAACGAGTCGATCTGCAACCACCATATAGGTACCAAGCAAGTACTGCAAAGCAGTTCAGATAATCGTTTTTGTTGGCAGCGATGCGAATGGGTTTGCATAGGTCACATTGCAACTAGCTTATGACTGGTTCAATACGCAACTAGAAATGATTTTAGCTGCAGGGTGTTTGTATGTAACTGAGTACACACAGGAGAAGTGATTGAATGATTATGTATTGTAAAAAGTTGCTGAACTGAAGTGTTAATTGAAATTTTCAATGATTGATTTTTTTTTTAACATATTGATATTTTTTAATGGCCCATCATTGAATATCATGCTTCGCCAGTGTTGTAATACAGCGTACAATTCTGTACTAGAAAGAAAGAAGCAAACGGCTTATAATACCAGAGTGTGCCAAACCAATATATCTACATACTACATAGGGTGTTTTTTAGAGGTATACAATTTTAAATTGAAATAATTGAAAATGGGGAGATCACATAATTTCAAACTGAAAGAGAGATCACTTTATTCAATAACTGTTTGACAAACTGAATTTTTTGTGTTCTAGACCATTGGGGCTTTTTAATCCATAAAATCAAAACAAAAACATTTTTAAGGTAACGTTTTTTTATACTTGGGATGTCAACCGCTACCAAAAAATTTAAAGTCTATAAAAGAATGTTGTTTTGCAACTTTTTTATAGGGAATCTCTCAAATTTAACAAATTTTCCCAAAAATTACATTTATTCATAACACATTTGGAATATTTGAGTGCAAAGTCGAACAATTGCAAAATTTATGTTTTAAACATTTGTATTGCATGTTATGTTTTGATTAATGATCTCTCTTTTAAAGATCGATTTAATTTTTTTTAAATTACATTTTTATCAATTTAAATTGCATTTAATAACTTTAACGACTGTACTGGTACTAAAGTTAAAATCTGCTTACATTTGGTACAAAATGGTTCATTTGTGTAGGACGTACCAAGAGGGGCGTGCCCATAACGGTCACTTTTCTCTGGACTCTAGACACTATGACAGCATTACACCGTGCAAAATTTCAAGTATTTATATTCACTGGTGTTAAAGGTAAAATCTTTTAACTTTTGGTACAAAATGGTCCATTTGTGCCAATATCGCATACTTTTCTGTGGACTCTAGGTACTATTAAAGCATTACACTGTACGAAATTTCAAGTATTTGTATGCACTGGTATTAAAATTAAAAGATGTTAACCTTTGGTACTATTAAAGCGTTACACTGTACGAAATTTCAAGTATTTGTATGCACTGGTATTAAAATTAAAAGATGTTAACCTTTGGTACAGAAAGGTCCATTTGTGTGGGAGGTACCATAAGGGGTATGTCAATAAAGCCCATTTTTCTCTGGACTCTAGCTGGTATAAGCTGGTAATTTTTGGTACAAAATTGTCCATTTGTGTGGGACGTACCAAAAGGGGCGTTTCAATAACAAGCATTACAGTGTACACAATTTCAAGTATTTCTATGACCTGATATTAAAGCCATAATCTGACACACAACAAATTTGTTATGTGATATCTGATTTTTTTCTTTTATTGTTAAAATGTTACATTATCAATGAATTTATAAATAAAAACCAGTAAGGAACGGCTAAAGTCGGGCGGAGCCGACTATATAATACCCTACACCACTCTCGTAATATTGAATAACTCTGATATATAAATTTTGTAATTCATGTATAAATTGTTTACATAAATTTACTTTTGGGACATTTTATACTTAAATAAGACCCTGTACCACAGTGTGGTGTAGGGTATAAAAACGATTGGATCTAAAGAGCCAAATCGGATGAAACATATATATGGGAGCTATAGCTATATCTTTACCGATTTTCTTCAAATTCGGCAATGTTGGTTCATGGATCAAGAAACTCTACCATTCTAAATTTCAAAACGATTGGATGTAAAATATAGCTTCTATAGAACTAAAGGGCGAAATCGGACGAAACATATATATGGGAGCTATAGCTAAATCTTAATCGATTTTCTTCAAATTCGGCAATGTTGGTTCATGGATCAAGAAACTCTACCATTCTAAATTTCAAAATGATTGGATGTAAAATACAGCTTCTACAGGACTAAAGGGCCAAATCGGACGAAACATGTATATGGGAGCTATAGCTAAATATTAACCGATTTTCTTCAAATTCGGCAATGTTGGTTCATGGATCAAGAAACTCTACCATTCTAAATTTCAAAACGATCGGATGTAAAGTAAAGCTTCTATAGGACTAAAGGGCCAAATCGGACGAAAGATATATATGGGAGATATATCTAAATCTGAACCGATTTCAACCAAATTCAATAGCGATCTTAACAGCCGCGAAATACTCTAAACTGCAAAATTTCAGAACGATCGGAGTGAAATTGCGACCTGTAGTCGACGAACAACTTTACATGGACAGACGGACGGACGGACGGACAGACATCGTTAATTCGACTCAGCTAGTGATTCTGAGTCGATCGGTATACTTTAAGGTGGGTCTAGCTGTGTTATTTTCAGGTGTTACAAACATCTGCCGTGAAACAAACTTTTAATACCCTGTACCACAGTGTGGTGTAGGGTATAATTAATCCAATCTTAAGCCATAAGCAGTTAACTTTTGGTGGGAGGTGCCAAAATGGGTGTGGCAATAACGGCCTCTTTTCTCTGAACTCAAGGTACTATTAAAGCATTATACTGTACAAAATTCCAATCATTTGTATGCACTGGTATTAAAGTTATGAGCTGGAAACTTTTGGTACAAAATGGTCCATTTGTGTGGGAGGTACCAAAAGGGGCGTGCCAATACCTCCCACTTTTCTCCGGACTGTAGGTACTATAAAAACATTACACTGTTCAAAATTTCATGTATTTATATGAACTGATATTAAAGCTATAAGCGGTTAAAGTTTGGTGCAAAATGGTCATTTGTGTGGAAGGTACCAAAAATGGAGTGGCCACTTCGCCCATTTTTCTTGACGTGTTAAACTAATACTATGTGTGAAATTTCAGAAGATTCGAGTAAGTAGTATAGAAGGTATTAACGAATCAATATTTTACTAAAATTTTACTCCCTTTGTGAGGGAGGTACTAGAAGGAGTGGACCAATATGGCCCATCTTCGAACTTAGCCGGAGATAGAGGAAAATATTACCGCATACCAAATTTGAAGTCAATCCGTTACTCCTTTCGAGAGTTATCGTGCGCACCAGCCAGCAGACAGACACACAGACAGACGGACGGACGGACATTGCTCAAATGACATAAAGTGACCCAAAACGGATTTCCGCCGAACATACTAAGGGTCTTAGGCCACTCCTTCGATGTGTTACACTTTTGGCTCATAGCAAATGATACCCTCCTCTCTACATAAGGTGAGGGGACTTATTGTAAAGGAAATTCAAAAGTTCAAAATTTGTGAATAAATAAAACGTCATTCAAATGGCATCGACGACTTCTTCTGCAGGAACGAATTCGATGATCCCAATTTTCGAGTACTTTTTCCACTAAATCAAGTTGTATGTCATGAATAGCACGTTCAATATTGATGTAAAGCTTGAAGAGAGTCTGGTTTATTTCGAAAGACCAATGACTTCAAATAACCCCACAAGAAATAGTCTAATGGTGTTAAATCACAACTTCTTGGAGCCTTCTTCTTTCTTGAAATAAACGAATCTCCACTATCGGAAAAATGGTAAAAATATAGCTCTTAACGAGAGCTAAAATATTGTTCATGGGTGTCAAGGTCGTAGGTCGACTAGAAAGTGTTTTTTTTTTTGATTTAAAAAAATATGGACTTAGCGCCCGAAAAGTTGCAATTGGAGAACGATTATTTTGATAATAAAACTGAATAATTTAAACGTTGTTCTTGCGTATATCTCTCCATGATGAAATTGTAAACACTACTGAATACAATGAAAAACAAATGACAGATCATGACATATCGTCGCTTGGATGACCAACTGCAGTAACTGACATTTTCAAAATTGTTCAGTTTTTTTGTTTTTGTGACAATGTTCCTTCTTCCCCACGGCGTAATATTTATTATATTTCCAGTCTGCTTTTCTCATTGTGTAGTTATCTCCATCTTTTTTTAATATTATTAAAAAAAAATAAAAAATTTAATTATAATGCATGTTTTTCATAAACAGTGCAGATACGTCACTTTGTGGGAAAAAAAAATTATACTTAATGTCAGTTACGACTGATCACCGCCCAGTCAAAATGGCTAAAGCTAGAGTCATGCAATTTAGTAGAATGGTAGTCCTTGATATGTATGTAGACGTGCAATATGGAAGGGTTTTTCGAAATTTTGGGCGCACAATTGTCAAAAAAAAAATGCTATCACAGCCAAATCCAAACGCTACTAGGGCGAAGATTCGGTATGAATCACAATTTTTCCAAATTTAAAAATATGTATACGCGCACATTGGGACAAAAAGGGATAAATATGGCACCAATGCCAAGTCCAAATGGCAAGAGCTTGAATCGTCTAATTTGGCTTGATATGGTACAGTGGGGAAAAAAAATTAAATTTGTGCAGTGGGTCAAAAATGTGTTAAATATGGCACAGTGGGGCAAAAAGGGTTAAATATGGTACCGTAGTGCAAAAATGGTAAAATATGGTACGATATGGCAAAAAGGGTTAAATATGGTAGAGTAGGGCTAAGGGTGCGAGTACCACCCCCACGCCACAATCTTCCACAATTCCACATATAGTAATAGTTTCTTCATCGCAATCATCTGGAGAAAAAAAACCCAAGTTGCGCGGCCTCTTTTGGCGTCTCCCAAACGAATGGATCATTTTACAGAAAAAGTTAACGGCTGATGACTTTGATTCCAGTTCATATACTCGTAAATACTTGAAATTTTATGAAGTGTAATACTTTTATAGTTCCCATGGTATATTAAACCAGTAAGGAAAGGCAGAAAGTCGGGCGGGGCCGTCAAATCGGGGGTAACATATATATGGGTGTTATATCCAAATCTGAACCGATTTTCTCCGAATTTGGCAGTATTCCTTCATGTAATAAGAAACCTCTTTCTGGCGAATTTCGAACTGATCGGATATAAAACACAGTTTTTACAGCGCTTACAGGTCAAATCGGGGGTAACATATACATGGGTGTTATTTCTAAATCTAAACCGAGTTTCTCCAAATTTGGCAGTATTTCTTCATGTAGAAAGAAACCTCTTTTTGCCGACTTTCGCACTGATCGGATATAAAATAAAGTTTTTACAGCGCTTACATGTCAAATCGGGGGTAACATATATATGGGGGCTATATCTAAATCTGAACCGATTTTAACCAAATTCAATAGGGATCGTTCCTGGGCCAAAAAAAAGATATGTGTAAAGTTTCCTCGAGATCGGACCATAATTGCGACCTGTACTTTGATTACAAGAATACATGCACAGACAGACAGACGGACATAGCTAAATCAACTCAGAAAGTGATTCTAAGTCGATCGGTATAATAAACCATGGGTCTATTTCTTCTCCTTTTGGGTGTTACAAACAAACCCTACACCACAGTGTGGTGTAGGGTATAAAAATAGGCGTTATTGTTATTACATTGTTTACAAATGTGCACTCTATTCGTTAGGATATTAAAATGCCATTCCAAGAGACGGAAAGCCATCTCTCAATCGAAAATACATCACGTTTTCATTATATATTTATAATCGGGATATAATTAACTTTACTTTTATATTCATCCTAATAATTTATTTTTTAATCATTAGTATACGGAATCTATATATGTATACGAGTATATATAAATCGATGTGTTTGTTGTTACGTACATATGTACTCCACAATGGCTGTACCGATATTGATGAAGTTTTCAGGGAATCTTCAGATTATCCTAGCGGTTGACATAGGCTATATTAGTTATTGATTGAGGAGGCGTGGCCCCGCCCAAATAAGCCAATTTGGAGTTATTACTTTCTTAGTGATTCCTACTGTCCCTACCTACGAATGGATTATCGACATTCCTACTGTCGTTATCTGATGATTGGGACTGGACCGTGATCCCGTTTCGACCGCATTCGGTCCAAAAATGGGCAACGAGTGGGCCGGGTCCAGCAAGTACTCCATAACTTTTTGCAATAATGAACAAACATTTCGGGAATACGAAATATTAAGTGGTATATTGCACTTACGTTTCTTGGTGAAAATATTTGTTGGCATTGTTTCAGATACTCGTACGTCTAAAATCATTTACCGTTTTTTGAGAAAACGGTAATATATGTATATATGCACAAAATTTATACACACGTTGTACTTTGACTAGACAAATCGAATGGTGGCCTTAACTCAATTTCTGAAAAATGGTCAGTTACGTCGGTTGGTCATCCCAGCGACGATATTACAAATGGCCGAAACGTCATTTCAAAATCATATCATTCCCATTGGAAAACCCGTTATAAAACTAACTTACTAGCTTTTCAAAAAATATTATGGTGAGAGTTTTTAGATTTATGTTGCCGAAATCTATTGTTTCTGACGAAGAGATTGATATTAAATTGTTCGCTATACAAAAAACGATTTTATTATAAAATCCAATTATTTTTTTTTATGACAACGTGCCAAAATGTTTACAACAAAACATACTACATCCTGAACAAAAATGGGGAAAATGCAACGCCCTTTTTGGTACCTGTCACACAAAGGGACCAATTTGTACAAAATTTTCACAGCTTATAACATTAATACCAGCGCATACAAAGACTTGAAATGTTGTGTTATTTATACCCTCACTTTAGTGTGACGAGGGTATATATCATTTGCTACGGAAAAAAGTGTAACACATCGAAGGAGTGATCTAAGACCCTAAGTATGTTCGGAGGAAATCCGTTTTGGGTCATTTTAAGTCGAATGAGCAATGTCCGTCCGTCTGTCTGTCTGTCTGTCTGTCTGTCTGTCTGTCTGTGTGTCTGCTGGCTGGTGCGCACGATAACTCTCGAAAGGAGTAACCGATTGACTTCAAATTTGGTATGTGGTAATATTTTGATCTATCTCCGGATGAGTTCGAAGATGGGCCATATTGGTCTACTCCTTCTGGTACCTCCCACACAAAGGGTTAAAATTTAGTGAAATATTGATTCTTTAATAACTTCTATACTACTTATTCGAATCTTTTGAAATTCTGCACATAATATTAGTATATTAGTCGCCATTAACTCGAGAAAAATGGGTGAAGTTGGCATGCCCGTTTTGGTACCTCCCACACAAATGGACCATTTTGCATCAAAATTTAACTGCTTATAACAATAATACAAGTGCATAAAAATGCTTGAAATTTTCTACAGTATAATGTTTTTGTAGCGCCTATAGTCCGGTAAAAAATGGGCATTATTGTACAGCCCCTTTTGGTACCTCCCACACAAATGGACCGTTTCGTACCAAAAGTAAACGGCTTGTAACTTTAATACCAGTGCATACAAATACTTGAAATTTTGTACAGTGTAATGCTGTTATAGTGCCTATAGTCCTGTAAAAAGTGGGCGTTATCACCCCGCCCCTTTTTGTACCTCCCACACAAAATGACCAAATCATACCAAAATTACATAGCTCGTAACTTTAATATACCAGTGCACATAAACGCTTATAGTTCAGCACAATGCAATGTATTTAAGAATGTACTGTTTACCGAAAAATATGTGTATTTGGAAAACCCCTTCTGGTACCTCCCACACAAATTGACAGATTTATTGGTGTAATGTTATATATTACATTACTCACAAAGTGAGGGTATACCTTAGTCGGTTTACCCGACTGAAACTTTCTTACTTGTTTTATAGTACATTTTATAGTACAAAGTGGGCGTTATTGCCATGCCCCTTCTAGTACCTCTCACGCAAACGGTAACAATTGTGTGAAATGTTAAAAAATGAGAAACTCATTGAAGTAAATATATAAATACATAAAAAGTTTTGGATAAAAAATGCATTTATAGAAAACTCGTCAACATTTTTAACAAATTAATTTTTTTTACAAAATATGATAAAACTTTGTCATGCACTTTTCTAGAAAAGTTCCTCAAAATTGCATTGACTGTATTCATGAAATTATAGTCTAAATTAATTTTTCTAGAAAATGTCATTGAAACTACGTATTACTTACATATTATATACAGCATTTAAAAGAACTTCGTCAAAATTGAATTTTTCTAGAAAATTTCGGCAAAATGGCAATTGTTTGGAAAATATCGTCGAATTCTCAGTTTTCTTGAAAATGTAGTCTAAATTGCATTTTTGTAGCTATTATTTTCAAAATATCATTTATGAGGAAAATTTTCGGCGAAATTGAATTTTTCTTTAAAATATCATATCGTCTAATTTACGATATTTTAAATAGAAAAATTCGGCAAAATATAATTTTTCTAGAAATTTTGGTTAAAATTATTTTTTTCTTAGGTAATTTTTTTGAAATTGCATTTTTCTAAAAAATACCTCGAGCTTAATTAAAACCAGTAAGGAAAGGCTAAAGTCGGGCGGTGCCGACTATATAATACACTACACCACTCTCGTAATATTGAATACCTCTGATATATAAATTTTGTAATTCATGTATAAATTGTTTACATAAATTTACTTTTGGGACATTTTATACTTAAATAATACCCTGTACCACAGTGTGGTGTAGGGTATAAAAACGATTGGATCTAAAGAGCCAAATCGGACGAAACATATATATGGGAGCTATAGCTAAATCTTAACCGATTTTCTTCAGAAACTCTACCATTCTAAATTTCAAAACGATTGGATGTAAAATACAGCTTCTATAGAACTAAAGGGCCAAATCGGACGAAACATATATATGGGAGCTATAGCTAAATCTTAACCGATTTTCTTCAAATTCGGTAGTGTTGGTTCATGGATCAAGAAACTCTACCATTCTAAATTTCAAAATGATTGGATGTAAAATACAGCTTCTACAGGACTAAAGAGCAAAATCGGACGAAACATATATATGGGAGCTATAGCTAAATCTTAACCGATTTTCTTCAAATTCGGCACTGTTGGTTCATGGATCAAGAAGTTCTACCATTCTAAATTTCAAAACGATCGGATGTAAAATACAGCTTCTATAGGACTAAAGGGCCAAATCGGACGAAACATATATATGGGAGCTATAGCTAAATCTTAACCGATTTTCTTCAAATTCGACAATGTTGGTTCATGGATCACGAAACTCTACCATTCTAAATTTCAAAATGATTGGATGTAAAATACAGCTTCTATAGGACTAAAGGGCCAAATCGGACGAAAGATATATATGGGAGCTATATCTAAATCTGAACCGATTTCAACCAAATTTAATAGCGATCTTAACAGCCGCGAAATACTCTAAACTGCAAAATTTCAGAACGATCGGAGTGAAATTGCGACCTGTAGTCGACGAACAACTTTACATGGACAGACGGACGGACGGACGGACGGACATCGTTAACTCTGCTAGTGATTCTGAGTTGATCGGTATACTTTAAGGTGGGTCTAGCTGTGTTATTTTCAGGTGTTACAAACATCTGCCGTGAAACAAACTTATAATACCCTGTACCACAGTGTGGTGTAGGGTATAATAAATAAGAGCACGTGAAAAGTCGAATAACAACAACAAAACATGAAAAATAATTTTCTTCAAAATAAAATTGTTCTCGAAAATTTAACTGAAATTGAATTTTTCTAGAAAAATTGTCGAAATTGCATATTTTCATTGAGAATTCCTTCCCAGACCTTAAAGGTCATTGGCCGGATTAATGTCGTTGGCAGGGTTATGTCATTGACGGAATTTTCATTAATAATCCAATTTTGTCTGCATTTTCTAGAAAATTTAAATTTTGCTGAAATTGAATTTTTAGTGATATTTTAGAAGAAAATTAAATTTTGTATACAAATTTAATATCGACGAAATTTTTTTGAAATATGAAATTTAAAAATCCCTGCGTAAAATTATGCTCGTTTAGACGGTGAGTCTTTAGTTTCTGCAACCAGGGGACAAATTTATGTTTTTATTCGTTCACTCACATATATTATATTGAATTTGTTTTTCGTATTCACTTGCTCTTAAAGGAAATATAAATTTATTTCTTATATTTTCATTTCGAGTAACTTTTTCTACCCCGGAAGCTTCTCTACACTTATCGTCTACATACTCGTGTCGCAAGCCTCGAGTTGCAGGGACAAGTCTCACCGTGTAAAGTGGGTCTTACTTTTCTATAAAAATACTATTTTGTTGAAATTTGCTTGATAAATGCAATTTCGATTAAATTTTGTATACAAATTTTATTTCGATGAAATTTTGTAGAAACTTGTTCCTACGGAATTTATAAAAAAAAATAATTTAGACGAAATTTTCTAGAAGAATTTAATTAGTTAATAATCTAAAAAAATACATTTCGCTAAAAGTTTCTAAAAAAATAAAACTGTAATAAAATTTTCTAGAATAATGCAATTTCAAAGAAGTTGCCGACAACAAGTAAAAGCGTTAAGTTCGGCCATATACCCTTCACCATGAATTGCATTCAACTCTATTACTGGAAAAATATTTGGATATGGAGCAAATCTTGGAACCATCTTTTTTGTTTAAGCAAATTATTAAAAAAAAAACGAACGCTACAATTTTTAGCTAAATTTTAGAGCTCAAATTCTTTACCCAAACTCTTCTTGCCAAGTAGAATACAAACTGCAAAGTTTCAGCTAAATTGCTTAGAACATGTGGTGTTTATGGCTTTATCAAGCGTTTTTGGGAGCGACATCTATAGGTGGACTATAACAACATATGAACTAATTTAAAAATTATACAATTATAATATTATACTTGTCTAAATAAAATACAAAGAGCAAAGATTCGCTAAAATGCTTGCTTAAATAAATCTATTTTGGAGCGACCTCTATAGGGTGACTATAACAAAATATAAACCGATATGTAAAATTTTGACTGTGATGAATTCTTGTCAAAATAGAATACTAACTGCAAAGTTGCATCTGTATTGCTGTAAAAATGTGGTATCTATGGCTCAAAAACCGTATTTTGGAGCGACCTATATAGGGGAGCTATAGCAAAACAATGATCAATATGGGCCATTTGCAATCCCAAACGACCTGCAACTATAAGAAGTATTTCTACCAAATTTGATCAACCTAGCTCTATTATTACGGACTGTAGCGTGATTTAAACAAACAGACGGACAGACAGACGGAGCTAAATCGTCTTAGAATTTCACGACGATCAAGAATATATATACATATATGCAATGTTTCAAGGTGTTGCAACCGGAATGACAAAGTTAGTACATACGAGTATGCTATTTTAAAGAAATTTTCTTGAATAATGCAATTAGAGAAAGTTTTCTAGAAATTTCTAAAAAAATGCAATTTCGATGAAATTTTGTATAAAATTGTTATTTGACGATTTTTTTAAAAAAAAAATTTTTAGAAAAATATAACTTTGATGAACATTTTTAAAATAATGTAACTACGACGAAATTTTCCAGAAAAAACAAATTTTTATAAACATTTTGTAATTTTGTCGATGAAATTTTCTAAATAAAAAAATAATTTCGATGAAATTTAAAAAAAAACATAATTTCGATAAAATTTTCTGCAAAATTATATTCAGATGATCAGTTTAGAAGAAATTTTGTGCAAATTGTCCTAAAAACGATGAAATGATATTTCCTAGAAAAACTAAATTTTCTAAAAAACTGTACATCGCCGAATGTGTTTATAATAATTAAATTTCAAATGTTCCTGAAAACTTCAATTTCCAAGAAAACTAAAATTTTGACGAAAATTTCTTAAAAAGTGCCATGTCGAAAAAAATTTGTTTTTTTACGAAATTTTCTAGAAGAATTCAATTTCGATCATTTTGTCTGATCGAATGACGTACAAACAACTTTATTACATTTCTAGGGTTTAAAGCAAAAATGTGTGTTATTGATACATCCATCCAGATAAAGCTACCAGATCGTACCAACATTGAAATCCCCATAACTTGTATGCCAGTGCACAAAAACACTAGGAATACGGTAGGGTGCAATATTCTCTACTATTCTACTTGTATACAGTGGGTACTGAAAATATATTTTCTAAGTACCCACTGTACAGCTCGAAATGGGAGAATTTAACAAGCAAATTTACAAATTGGAAAAACTTTGCTTACTATATGTGTCAGAACACACCAAAACCCAAATCTTAACACAAAAACCCAAAAAACGGTCAAATTCCAGTCAACAACGTATTGTTAGTAAAAAATCAGCAATCCCTTAAAGTTATGCCGAAAAAAGTGAAAAAAAAATAAATTTAATCCTATGTTTTTGGAAAAAAAGAGCATGAAAACAAATTTTTTTTGGCATGGAATGTTAACAGACTTTGTTCAACGTATTCTTAGCTACATTATTGCCAAATATAGTTAAGCGCTATCACCAAGTCTGAAGTAGCTGTTGCTCAAAAACCGATGACAACTTTTTTCAAGGGGTCCACTGATTTTCCGAATCTTTCGAGGCCCAAAAAAGAAATTGGCCACCAATCTCGCCAAACTGAGTATAGGGTTATACTACCATTTGGCAGTAGAATCGAACCTATACTGTCAGATCCGTGTATTTTTTTCACTGTTGCACAGTGTTATGAGTGCATTTTCAAACGCCTTCTGGAAACCCCACTAAGATTGCGAAATTTAATTTAAATGTTATATTTTAGATTTATTCTCCAATGATTACAGCATGACATAGAATGCCCAAAGTATTCCAAAACGTGGGTAGTGTACTCGACTGAAATTTTCTTACTTCTTTTCTTTTTTTATGTTTTTTGTTTCATGTCCCCATTTTTTCGAATACGACTGATTGTTTTGGAATAAAATCAATATTGTAAACACGAATAATAATTATAATAATAGTTGCTAAATAATTATAGCATCAAATTGATAACAGAAATTTCCTCATAACTATCGATGTTAAGCGAGAAGTTGAATTACAGATTCAATTAACTTTTAACAATGTTTTCCCGGTTCAAGTTATCTCACTCCGGCTAGCATTTCGCCAAAGTCGATTGTATCGACTGATCGACGAATATATTGAACTAATTAATCAACTACGAAAAGTCATGTTTTATCGGGCACTTATATCATGTTTTAATTTTGTACACGTACAATATCGGTGGATTATTTTGTTTTTGTTTGTTCCGAACTCTTAACGGCGGATAATCAATCTAATTTCTGAGACACTCCCAATTGTGGAGCGGTATTAAATGCGGGCTCGCTGGTTGGTTGACTGGCTGGCTGCCGTAGCACAGATTAAGGTATCACATGAATATGGAATATGTTGTACACGTTTGCAACAATATATGTTTGTATGTAATCCACTCGAATTTGTTGGCAATATGAAAGCGAACAATTATCCTGCGTTTTTTTGTGATTTTTTTCTTCTGTGTTTTGATACAACATTCTTGCAACAACGACAATGAAAGCTGGTTGCATGTCTGCTAATAGTTAAATGACGAGTAACAAGAGAAATAACGCCCAAGAAACTCAAGTGAACCAAAGAAAAGGAAGACAGGGGTTAACTGGCTAAGAGGAACAAGGAGTTTATTTTTTCTTCGCATAAGAGCAGAGTGAGAGAGATCCCAGGAAGATGATAATGTTGACGAGCTTGGTGATGCAACATCACCAAATGCTCACATGAACACTTTTGCTGATTCAATGTGAACGAAAGTACTTGGACTTTGAGTGTGATTTACACTGAAAGGAAAAAGGTTCAATCTTTATACGAGTATATAAAAGCCGTTGTACGTTTGTTTATAACGCGTGATCTCCGAAACAATATAAGTTAATGTGGTAAAAATTGCATAATACGTAGATTCAGTTCGGGGTCATCTGTGTTTTAGAATTAGTTCACACGAGATAAATAGTGAGGTGGTCAAGTTATTTGCAAAATTCGCATTTTCAGAGCGATTTGACTGAAATACAAAATACATATGCGTTTTGCAGTGGTAATAGTTTGTATGTATAAGTATATCTTGACCTAATAGGTGACGCGATAGTGGACTTATGTTCAGCTAGTACACTACATCACACTGTCATACAGGGTATTATAAGTTTGTTTTTGTGGCAGATGCTTGTAACATATAGAAATACTACAGCTAGACCCACCTTGAAGTATACCGATCAACTCAAAATCACTAGCTGAGTCGGTTTAACCATGCCCGTCGGTCTGTCCATCTTAAGTTGTTCGTTAAGTACAGGTCGCAATTTCACTCTGATCTTGCTGAGGTTTTGCAATAAGGACTCTTTCATACCTGAACAGAGCCCTACTGAAATCCGTCGTAATCGGTTCAGATTTAGATATAATCCCCATATATGTTTATGTTCCAGAGCGCCCCAGTAGGCGAGTTGGTAGCGTACTCGCCTATGAGTTTGGGGGTCGTGGGTTCGATTCCCACCAGAGGCTCTGGTCTGTCGCTGCAAACATTTAGCCATATGGTCTTTGTAACCCGGCCTTTCCCTGGACCTTAAAATTAGAATATAAATTTACTTTGTATTGTAATTCAAATAAATAAATAAATAAAATAAATAAATAAATGTTTATGTTCCTTCCGATTTGGGCTTTCAGCGCTATAGAAGCTGTATTTCACATTCAATCATTTTGAATTTTAATTTGGAGTTTCTTCAAAGTGCCAAATTTAAGGAAAATGAGTTAAGATTTAGATGTAGTGTTCATATACACACATGTTCCATCCGAATTGGCCTTTTAGCGATATATGGAGAATTCCACGACAAATTGACGGTTTCAAAAATTTTCGATTTTGATTTTTCCCATTTTTTTATATTTTTTAGTATCCCCGCAAAAAAGCTGGAATTTTATGAGATTTTTCCGATAACTCATTCAGAAGTTATCGATATTTAAAAAAATCGTAAAGACATCACTCTGTGTACGTATATGGTTTTTGGTCATAACTTTTTATGTTATGGTCCGATTTGAAAAATCTTAGGTATTGAAATGTTGGTATTTTTCGGTATTTTTCAAAAAAATTTAGTAAAAAACTAAAAAAAAATTGTGTGCGATTTTTAAGTTTTTCAATTTAAATGTTTTTTATTTATTTTATTTATTTATTTATATGTATTACAATACAAAGTAAATTTATATTCTAATTTTAAGGTCCAGGGAAATGCCGAGTTACAAAGACCATATGGCTAAATGTTTGCAGCGACAGACCAGAGCCTCTGGTGGGAATCGAACCCACGACCCCCAAACTCATAGGCGAGTACGCTACCAACTCACCTACTGGGGCGCTCTCAATTTAAATGTTATTTTTAAAATTGTTTGTACTCTCCCATTTTCGGGAATTTTTTATATTTTAAACTTCTATTAATTCTCTAACATATTAACTTTGGATGGAAATGGGCCCAAAATTATTTATATATTTTTAATTTTTAAAAAAATGTTTCTCTGCTAGCCACGTGCTTGTGACTTGAAGGCTTCGGACTAGATATTCCACGCCAAAGAACAAAATAAAGGAGACACTTCAGGACGTATTTCTTCCAACACACCCGACACCCCCGCTGAATACCTTACCCCTGATAATCTCCCTCCAAAAATAACTATGTATCAAAAGTAGTTGAAATCAATGGATTTTTTTGGTAATGTACGAGTATTCGGTAAAAATATTCTTTGTAAAACTCATCACAATTCAATTTTATGGAAATTCAACGGTTGTTTTAATATATCGTATTTATTGCTTGTTTTTGAAAGGAACATTCAAGACCAAACAAAACTCAATGCATAACCAATAAATACGATATATTAAAAAAACCGTTGTGTTGCCATAAAAGTGTATTGTGGGCACCTATATTGATTTTTTACAAGGAATATTTTTGTCGAATACTTCACATAAAAAATCCATCGATTTCTACAACTTGGGATATATAGTTATCCCCTATATCATTTGCTACGAACCAAAAGTGTAACACATCGAAGGAGTGGCCTAAGACCCTAAGTATGTGCGGCGGATATCCGTTTTGGGTCATTTTAAGTCGAATGAGCAATGTCCGTCCGTCCGTCTGTCTGCTGGCTGGTGCGCACGACAACTCTCGAAATGAGTAACCGATCGACTTCGAATTTGGTGTGTGGTAATATTTTCATCTATCTCCTGGTAAGTTCGAAGATGGGCCATATTGGTCCACTCCTTCTAGTACCTCCCCCACAAAGAGTTAACATTTAGTGAAATATTGATTATTTAATAACTTCTATACTACGTATTTGGATCTCCTGAAATTCTACACATAGTATTAGTTTATTAGTCACTATTACCTCGGAAAAAATGGACGAAGTTGCCACTCCGATTTTGGTATCTCCCAGACATATGGACAATTTTGAACCAAAAGTTAATAGCTTATAACTTTATTACAAGTTCATACAAAGACTTCTAATTTTATACAATATAATGGTTTAATAGTTCCTACAATACATTGATAAATGGGCATTATTGTCATGCTCCTTTTGGCACCTCCCATACAAATGGACCATTTTGTACCAAAAGTTACCAGCTTATAACTTTAATACCAGTACATACAAATACTTGAAATTTTGTACAGTGTAATGCATTTATAGTACCTAGAGTCCAGAGAAAAATGGGCGTTATTAGCCCGCCCTTTTTGGTACTTTTTACACAAATGGACCTTTTTGTACCAAAATTAAATAGCTTTTAACTTTAATATCAATGCATACAAATACTTGAAATTTCACCTAGAATCTAGAGAAAAGTGGGCGTAATTGGCACACCCCTGTTGGTACCTCCCACACAAATGAACCATTTTACACCAACAGTTAACAGCGTTTAACTGTAATACCAGTACATACTTTAAAGTTTTTAAATGCAATTTAAATTGATAATAATTTAAATATAACAAAAAAATAAATAAATTTACTAATATTTTTTGAACTCAAGGTGAAGGGACTCCATAGTTTACCCGACTGAACTTTCTTACTTGTTATTTGGTATGGAGATTATCAGGGGTAAGGGGATCATGGGGGGTGGCGGGTGCTTTGGACGAAATACTTGCTGAAATCTCTCCTTTGTTGTGCTCTTTGACGTGGAACATCAAGTCCGAAGCCTTCAAGTCACAGGCACAGTGGCTAGCAGCGAACATTTTTTTACAAATTTTAAAAAATTAAAAAAAAATATAAATAATTTTAGGCCCACTTCCATCCAAAGCTAATATGCTAGAGAATTAATAGAAGTTTATAATATAAAAAAATCGCAAAAATCGGCGAGTACAAACAATTTAAAAAATGACATTTAAATCGTAAAACATAAAAAATGAACATAAAAATTTTTTTAATAATACTTTTTCTAAATTTTTTTCTGAAAAGTACCGAAAAATGCCAACATTTAAAAACCAGTAAGGAAAGGCAGATAGTCGGGCGGGGCCGACTACATAATACCCGACACCTCCCTAACAATGCGATAAGGGTCATTGCGAGAATAATTTGGAATAATTGGTAAATGGGTAAGAACATATATATGTGGATATATCTAATTCTGAACCGATAATCGCTAAATTAAGCAATATTCGTTCCTAAATTGAGAAACATCTTTCTGGAGAATTTTGTAATGATCGGAAGTAAAGTACAACTTCTATAGCGCTTTGTATCCAAATCAGGAGGAACATATATATGGAGGTTATATATGTATAAATCTGAATCGATTTTCCCTGATTACTCATTCATGTAAAATAGAAACCTCTCTCTGTCGAATTTCGTACTGGTCTGATATAAAATAAAGTCTCTACAGCGCTTAGATGTCAAATCGGGGCTAACATATACATATATGGGGGCTATATATAAATCGGAACCGAATTTGGCAGTATTCCTTCATGTAATAAGAAACCTCTTTCTGCCGAATTTCGTTGTGATCGGATATAAAATACAGTTTCTACAGCGCTTGAATTTCAAATCGGGGGTAACATATATATAGGGGATATATTCATTTCATTTGTTGACCAATCACGAATACCGCCACCAAATGCATATACATAAAATAAACAGCATTCTCGCTAACAAATTTTTCGAGATATATTCCAAAAAATTGCTCATAAGGGCGGGGTCACGCCATTTGGTCCGATCCTGCCCATTTTTTAACCAATTACATAGACTGCCATCAAATGCACATTCACAAAATTACAACACTCTCGCTAACAAATTGTTCAAGGTATTTCAATTTCAGAAATTTTCTTATAAGGGTGGGGCCACGCCCATTGGTCCGATACCAACCCTTTTGGACCATTCACGTAGACTATCACCAGATCGATATGCAAAAAATTACAGCACTCTCGATAAAAAATTGTGCAAGATATGACTCTCAATTTCAAAATTTGGCTTATACTCGCATAGGCGGGGCAACATCCATTGGTGATCCCATTGTTCCGATCCCGCCCATTTTTGGACCAATCACGTAGACTGCCACCATATACACAAAATTCCAGCACTCTCGCTATCAAATTGTGCAAAATATATCAATTTCAAAATTCGACTTATATGGGCGGGGCCACGCCTATTGGTCCGAACCCGCCCATTTTTGGACCATGCATGTAGATCGCCAACGGATATATATATATACAAAATTCCAGGTCTCTCGGTAACAAATTGTGCAAGATATCACATTTTTAAAATTTGGCTTATATGGGCGGTGCCACGCCCATTGGTCCGCTCCCGCCCATTTTTTGGAAAAAATCACGTGGACTGCTACCAGATACATATACACAACATTGCAGCACTCTCGCTAGCAAATTGTGCAAGATATCGAAATTTCAAAATTTGGTCTATGTGGGCGGGGCCACGCCCATTGAGCCGATCCCGCCCATTTTTGGACCAATCACGTAGACTGTTACCAGATACATATACACAAAATTTCAGCACTCTAGCTAAAAAATTGTCTCAATATCAAATTTGGACCCATATGGGCGGGTCCACGCCCCCTTGATATATCAAAAATTGAAGTACCCTATTTTTAGCACCCCCTACACATGTACATTCTGTGAAAATTTCAAGATGATCGGTCTAGCCGTTTAGACGTCTATACGGAACAGACAAACAAACAAACCCACAAACAGACACTCTCTTTTATATATCGATCATTCCATGTCAAACCGAACACTTTTTTACATCACCATCTCCGATTTCGATGAAACTTTGTAGGATAACTCAACTCTATAAAATATTTGATTTGTAGAAGACGAAAAAAAAACCGAAATTTTTTTGCAAAAGATATGGCCAATTGAAAATAGGTAAAATCAGGAAAAACGTGCCGAGGTAGGAACATTGAAAGTGGTGTAGTGAGAAAACGCATGGCCAGAATTCAAAGAATGAAGGCTTATTTTAAAGGTAATTGCAATTACTATTCATCTGCGGATTTGGCTACTGACCGCTACTGACCAAATTTGAACATTTAGTTTTATTTTTCTCCTTCTTTTGTGTTTTTCACCATGAAAACACCAACCTAAAAATTCAGAAAAAATATAGGCATATTCCTTGATCGATTCTAAACAAACCCTGGAAATTTCAGCGTGGAGAAATAACGGGTTATATTTTTAAAAAAACATTTACGAAATGTAGTCGCCCGAAAAAAGTATTTTTTGAACGAGTGTTCAAAAAATAACATACACACACGTTGTTCAAAAGTAGTGTTTTCGGTCGAACAGCTAGCTGTAAACCACCCATCAATAAATGTCAATGACAATATACGAAAAAGTTTGTGCCTTCGCTTCTTATTATAAATAACAGTTCAGATTTGTATATATTTTTTTTAACAATTCTGTGATTTTCGCGATAACTCCCGATTTCGCTATGAGGCCGCGTAACGATACCTGCTGCAATCCATTTAAAATTGCAAAACATGGAAAGAAGCCTATAAAATGTTTACGTTGGATAAATACATCGAGCGGAAAAATAAGAATTTGTAATAGTTGCCGGTTAAAAATGAACAAAATGCCACTACATGATTGTGAAAGTGATTCAATGAGAAGTTTAACCCTAATCCCTGAAGCAAATAACGCGTACTCATCCGATAGCAGTATTTCATCAGAAGCATCATTAAAAATTTCCAAATTAAATGAATCATTGTTGCTGTTTGGGGATTCACCTATCCACAAAAGAAAAATTGCGCAAAAAAAAATATGTCGCTAACAAAAAACGAAAAATAAATAGTCTCATTATAAAGAAATTATTTGATTCATCTGAAAGTGTAAATAAGGGGGATGATATTATATCAAAATTAAAAGAAACATATAAAACAACATTTAATAGAGAGTTAAAAATTAAAATTTTGACATTATTCGCGGACTGGTCGTACAGTCAAATTCAAAGAAATTTCAGCGGTGCAACGAGGCACATGATTTCTGTGGCTAAGAATGTTGTGAAGGAAAAGGGTTTTCTTGCTTCTCCCAACCCAAAGCCGGGAAAACACCTTACAGATGAAATTGTAAACAAAGTAATTGAGTTTTATGGATCACAGGAAATAAGCAGAGTTATGCCCGGAAAAAAAGACTGCGTTAAAATTGGAAATGAAACTGTTCAAAAAAGACTGGTACTGTGCAACTTAAAGGAAGTCCATGTGTTATTTAAAGAAAAACACCCAGAGGCAAAAATACAATTCTCTAAGTTCGCAGAATTGCGACCGAAATACTGTATTCTACAGGGGGCAACTGGAACCCATTCCGTTTGTGTGTGCTCTATTCACCAAAACGTAAAACTAATGATTGACGGATCATCTCTTTCAAGACTAACATCTGATAACCTACAAATTGTAACTTATAATGACTGTCTCTCAAAAATAATTTGCAACCCCCCAACACATGATTGTTATCTTCGGCGATGTGAATTGTGTCCTGGTTGTGACAACTTAATTGAACAGCTAAAATAAATATTTCATGAAAAAATGATTGATTCAATTTCATATAAGCAATGGGTCACTACTGATCGATGTGCACTTGAAACTTTGCAATCAAGTACGGACGATTTTTTTGACAAATTCTCCGAAAAGCTGCGTCGTTTGCTGACACATTCCTATGTTGCGAAGGAACAACATATGTTTTTTAATAAGAAGAAAAAGGAATTGTATCCAGGCGAATGCGTAGTTATTTCTGATTTTTCGGAAAACTATGCTTTTGTTATACAAGATTCAATTTACAATTTCAATTTACAATGTACAAGATTCAATTCAAGGAGCTCATTGGAATAATGACCAAGTCACAATTCACCCAATGGCAATTTATTACCAAGAAAATGGAGAAGAAAAGTTTACTAACTACGTCGCAATATCTGAATGTTTGAAGCATGACACCGTAGCTGTTAATTTGTTTCAGAATGGCCTTATCTCATTTCTAAAGAACTCTTTGGGCAAAGTGGAAAAAATCTTTTATTTCTCTGATGGAGCAAGTGCGCAATACAAAAACAAAAAAAAAATTTCAAATCTTGTCTTTCATGAAAATGATTTTGGTGTTAAAGCGGAATGGCATTTTTTTGCAACATCCCACGGAAAGGGACCCTGCGACGGTCTAGGAGGAACAATTAAAAGATTAGCTGCCCGAGCAAGTTTAACAAATATTAATAGTCCTATTAATACTCCTTACATTTTCTTTTCCTGGGTAAAACACAATGTGAAAAATGTAAATACTGAATTCTTTACTATAGAACAATATAATGACAATAATATTAAACTTCAAGAACGATTTAGTAAGGCTACGACTATCCGTGGTACATTAGGTTATCATTCATTCGTTCCAACAGAAAACAAACAAATAACTGTTCAAATTATATCACTCGGTACTGATGCGATCACTACAAATATTTGTGAACTATAGTTACTTTCCTTACTGCTAAAGCTAGATTTTGTATAACAATTTTGTTACATGTATATTGAAATATTTATTATTTTTTTCCTGTTTTAGCTACAAATAAATACTGTTATTTTTTTATCTCCATTAATAAATATATCCCATAATTTTTGTTTACACTAGAGTTTTTACATTACGTTTTTGTTTCTTCAAGACACTAATAAAACTTCTAACTTTTAATTTGCGTCTTTAGCTAACTGTTCGACCGAAAACACTTCTTTTGAACGACGTGTGTGTATGTTATTTTTTGAACACTCGTTCAAAAAATACTTTTTTCGGGCGACTACAATTCGTAAATGTTTTTTTAAAAATATAACCCGTTATTTCTCCACGCTGAAATGTTCAGGGTTTGTTTAGAATCGATCAAGGAATATGCCTATATTTTTTCTGAATTTTTAGGTTGGTGTTTTCATGGTGAAAAACACAAAAGAAGGAGAAACATAAAACTAAATGTTCAAATTTGGTCAGTAGCGGTCAGTAGCCAAAGCCGCAGATGAATAGTAATTGCAATTACCTTTAAAATAAGCCTTCATTCTTTGAATTCTGGCCATGCGTTTTCTCACTACACCACTTTCAATGTTCCTACCTCGGCACGTTTTTCCTGATTTTACCTATTTTCAATTGGCCATATCTTTTGCAAAAAAATTTCGGTTTTTTTTTCGTCTTCTACAAATCAAATATTTTATAGAGTTGAGTTATCCTACAAAGTTTCATCGAAATCGGAGATGGTGATGTAAAAAAGTGTTCGGTTTGACATGGAATGATCGATATATAGATCTTTGCGAAATTCGGCAGAAAGAGGTTTCTTATTACATGAAGGAATACTGCCAAATTCGGAGAAAATCGGTTCGGATTTAGATATAACCCCCATATATATGTTACCCCCGATTTCACATGTAAGCGTTTTAAAAACTGTATTTTATATCCGATCAGTATGAAATTCGTCAGAAAGAGGTTTCCTATTATATGAATGAACACTTTTAAATTTGGAAGAAATCGGTTCAGATTTAGATATAGCCCCCATATATACGTTACTCCCGATTTGACATGTGAGCGCTGTAAAAATGTTATTTTATATCCGATCAGTGCGAAAGTCGGTAAAAAGAGGTTTCTTTCTACATGAAGGAATACTGCCAAATTCGGAGAAACTCGGTTTAGATTTAGATATAACACCCATATATATGTTACCCCCGATTTGACATGTAAGCGCTGTAGAGACTGTATTTTATATCCGATCAGTACGAAATTCGACAGAAGGAGGTCTTTTTACATGAATGAGTATTCAGGGAAGATCGGTTCAGATTTATATTAAAGCTCCAATATATTAGCCTCCTGATTTGGTATCAAACCGCTATAGAATTTGTATTTTACTTCCGATCATTAAAATTTTCCAGAAAAATGTTTCTCAATTTAGGAACGAATATTGCTTAATTTAGCGATTATCGTTTCAGAATTAGATAATATGTTTCTACCCATTTACCAATTATTCCAAATTATTATGGCAATGACCCTTCTCGCATTTTTAGGGAGATGTAGGCCCGCCCGACTTTCTGCTTTTCCTTACTGGTTTAAATTAATAAATATCCTTTTAAAAAAGGGCATTAAATGATTATGTAAAAGATTCTACGAAAATTTTTGCTGGAAAATTTCAGTGGGGGTCGCCAAAGACACCGAACTTTAAATATACAGGGTTTTCCAACAAGATGTGTTATTTTGAATAACCCGGCCTTCACTGTTGAAGCTTTTATTCTTTGACATTTGACAAGTAGAAACTACGCCATTACTAACCAGTAAGGAAAGGCAGAAAGTCGGGCGGGGCCGACTGTATAATACCATACACCTCCCTAATAATGCGATAAGGGTCATTGCGATAATAATTTGGAATAATTGGTAAATGGGTAGGAACATATTATCTAATTCTGCACCGATAATCACTAAATTAAGCAATATTCGTTCCTAAATTGAGAAACATATTTCTGGAAAATTTTAATGATCGGAAGTAAAGTACAACTTCTATAGCGCTTTGATACCAATTCGGGAGGAACATATATACGGATGTTATATATAAATCTGAACCGATTTTCCCTGAATACTCATTCATGTAAAAAGACATCTTTCTGTCGAATTTCGTACTGATCGGATATAAAATACAATCTCTACAGCGCTTACATGTCGAATCGGGGGTAACATATATATGGGGCTATATCTAAATCTGAACCGATTTTCTCCGAATTCGGCAGTATTTCTTCATGTAGAAGGAAACCTCTTTTTGGCGAAGTTCGCACTGATCGGATATAAAATAACATTTTTATCATTTCCTTTTTGGGTTATTGGACCTTACGTTTTCGAAAATGAGGTTGGATCAACAGTTACGGTGAATGGATTGCGCTATCGAGAGATGATTAATGATTTTTTATGGTCGGAGTTGGATGGTATTGATCTGGACAACGTTTACTTTCAACAAGACGGCGCTACGTGCCACACAAGCAACGAAACCATTGCTCTGTTACGGGAAAAGTTTCCGGACCGTGTTATCTCTCGAAGAGGTGATCACAATTGGCCACAGAAATGTTGTGATTTAACACCTTGCGACATCTTCCTTTGGAGCCACGTGAAAGATGAGGTCTACGCCAACTGCCCAGCGTTGATTCAAGACCTCAAAGATAGAATTCGTGAGGCTATCGAGGACATAGGTCAGCCACTTTGAGATTTGGTTATGGAAAATTTCATGAAAAGGATATGGTCCTGTAAGCGTGGTCGTGGTGGCCATTTGGCTGACGTTTATTATGAAATAAACATCCGATCATTTATCTCAAAAATTGCATTTTTCTTTGAATACCAAAATAACACCTCTTGTTGGAAAACCCTTTACCACATTTTCTAAGCATTTTGTTTGCATTATATTTTGACAAGAATTCAACACAAGAAAAATTAGAAAAATAGATTCATATTTTGTTATATTCCTCACATAGAGGTCGCACTCAAATATCGCGACCTAAGAGTGTAAAGGCGCTAAGTCCAATATATAACATTTTATAGGAGAGGCAAAATACTCACTGTATATGAATGTTTTTATAAATGGTATATAGACTTAGCGCTTTTACGATTCAGTTTTTAAAAATGACAAAGCATGATTTGTGTGGCTTTTTGTTTTCAAATCGATGTACATCCAACTTATCTCACGTTCCGATTCAAAAAATACATTTTGTCAAAACGTGGACTTAGCACCTTTTCACTCTTAGGTCGCGATATGCTTATTATAGCCATAAATACCACATTTTTTTACATAGGACTGGTAGTTTTGCAGTTTGTGTTTTATGTCTCCTTGAATTCGGTACAAGGAAGGCTGGCTATATTCGAAAATCTGTTGTTACAGGTCTTCTAAAGTAATGCATAGTGTATTTAACACTTGTGCCATGTATATTTTTTCTCAGTGTAAATTAATATTGCTCGTATATTTTTGGCAAAAGTGTGCAAATTGAGTCTTCATTCGCTTTCTTGCGTAAAAAATATCAACAATATACCGGAATTACACTGCCACAGGAGGGAGGATCAAAAGGGGTGGTGTACAAAAGAAAGAAACGATTAATTTAGTCGTTTGTGCTTAACAAAACAACCAACGAACTGACCAACCTACCTACAAACTAAGGAAACCAAATCATTGCAACGAAACGCGCAATGATTAAAATGCAATCAAGGCTGTTGAATAGCGCCGGGACACAATGCAACAATGTTTGAATTATGTCGTTGCTTTGCAGCCGCAGCACAGTGGGGGAAAATTGCGAAAAAATGGTGAACTTCATATGTTTTTGGTGTTGAAAATGTTTTTAGAAGTTTTTTTTGTTAATGATCAATTGAATTTTAATTTTTTTAGACTTTAAATATTTTCACATTCGAATTGTTCAGGTTTTTTGTGGTGAATTGGAAAAGATAAGATACTGCGCTCTGGAGGCCATGTAAACACATACCGTATATCAGATGGACTTATACATGACACAGTGTGAGCTTGTAGTTGTGGCGATCATCGCATACATATATATGAATTTGCAAAGAAATTTGCATATGGGAATTATGTATATACCTACCAAGAAAGCTTAAGTTAACCCTATGATGAATAAGTGAGAACGGGTAGAATATTATATACCCTAAACCATGGATTGTATTCAATGAAGCGAAAAAGAGGCAAATCATGGACCGATAGTGTTCTTCTTTGATGCACGAAATTATTTTAAAAATACAGCAAAGGCTGCAATATTTCAGACAATTTTTTCAAAAGAAAGAAATCGTTAGCTTTACTAAAGATATTTAAGAGTGGCATCTTATATGGTATATTTTCGATGTCCAGAATTTCAGTATAAATCAATTGCCACCTGCCAGATTTCAGGCAAAAATACTCAGGGGTCTTCTTACAAGATCCTTAGCTCCCATATGTATAAAAGGTCCAAATTGGAAATTAAAATTCACCAAAGACCTCGGCTATAATTATGCCAATTTTCTTTGAAATCGGTTTTGTTGCTTAACAAATGACCGTTTGATCTACCTTTTAGAAAAAATCCTCCACTGTGCATCATTGCCTCTGCTGCAGCTGTGGCAAAATCATAATTCGCGTGCTAAGAACACATTACTTTCACATTTGCCAAACAATTTTCTGAGCCTGTTTTCTGTTTCTGTTTCCTTGGCATCTCTCCTCCGACTCCTCTGGATGTGGGCAATCCGGCAATCCGAAAACTAGAACCACAACATGGAGTAGACCGTGTCCATCCGTCGCAAGTAACAAGCAACAATTCATTGCAGCAGCAACTTCAGCAACTTGATGGCGTTCGAAACGATGACGATTTGTTGCAGATTTTTCCTTTTTGATAAAATAAAAATTGTGCAACTGTTTTATTAGTCTTTTTTTCTGTTCTCGTTGCAGTTTGTTTTTAATTGCTTTTTTATTTGGTTATAATTCTTTATTTGAACTAACAATGAATTGCCTCGAGATATAAGTAATTTCGAACTCACAACTTAAGAGGGGAAGTCAGCGAATTGAGCAAAAAACGAAGAAGTTTTGCTGCTGCAGCATCTGCATCTCTGAGTATGAAGAGCGACTATGGAGCCGAAGACCTTTGCAAATGGTCATGGTCATGGAATTATGTAAAGATTTATCTTCACATAAATTTTGGCCAACCAACAAAATTAAGCGAACCATATTTTACTGCTGCTTTTGGAAGTTAAAGGAGTATAATTCACCAAAAGTAGGATTGTGGACAAACAAATTACTTTGTGTAATTATCACAAGTTGTGTGATATTTACTAGAATATATTTCACTACATGAAAATAAGGCTATTTAACATAAATAAAAGCATGAATCTAACAAAATAACAAAAACAAACATAACAAAATTTTAAGTCATTATACCCTACACCACACTGTGGTACAGAAAATAACACAGCTAGTCCCACCTTAAAGTATACCGATCGACTCAGAATCACTAGCTGAGTCGATTTAACCATGTCTGTCCGTCCGTCCGTCCGTCCGTCTGTCCATGTAAAGTTGTTCGTCGACTACAGGTCGCAATTTCACTCCTATCGTTCTCAAATTTTGCAGTTTAGAGTATTTCGCAGCTATTAAGATCGCTATTGAATTTGGTTGAAATCGGTTCAGATTTAGATATAGCTCCCATATACAGGGTTGCCCATATTCGACGGACCCACGGACTCGTTGGGCCCATTCCAATCGACGAGGCTTGTCCGCAGGCAACAATCTTTGCGTCAATTGAATTTTGTACGGGAACAAATGCAAATCAACGCGAATAATCCGTTGTAAAGTGGACCGAGCCATACCCAACTGCTGAGAACGGCGTTTTTGGGATGTTCTTGGGGACCTCTCAACACTGGCTCGTACGGCAGCGATATTCTCGGCCGATCGCCTTGGTCGACTTTTATTTGGCCTCTTCGGATTAGAAAGAGCCTCACCAGTCGAAAATTTTTCGTATAAACGCTTAATTGTGTTCTTAGAAGGCGCACTTCTCACATTTTTTAATATTTTAAAAGCACGTTGACTTGACTTCTTCTGTTGAATGTAAATTTCAACTATTTCAGAGCGCTCGCGTGGCGTGTATTGTTCCATGGTAAAAATCTGCTTGGACTGACGCTTCAAACGCGGTATGTCATTAAGCGATCTGACATCTCTGTCAAAAGTTATGGCGTTGCCAGATGGGTCCGTCGAATATGGGAGACCCTGTATATCTTTCGTCCGATTTGGCCCTTTAGTCCTATAGAAGCTGTATTTTACATCCAATCATTTTGAAATTTAGTATGGTAGAGTTTCTTGATCCATGAACCAACATTGCCGAATTTGAAGAAAATCGGTTTAGATTTAGCTATAGCTCCCATATATATGTTTCGTCCGATTTGGCCATTTAGTCCTATAAAAGCTGTATTTTACATCCAATCGTTTTGAAATTTAGAATGGTAGAGTTTCTTGATCCATGAACCAACATTGCCGAATTTGAAGAAACTCGGTTAAGATTTAGGTATAGCTCCCATATATATGTTTCATCCGATTTGGCTCTTTAGATCCAATCGTTTTTATACCCTACAGGGTATTATTTAAGTATAAAATGTCCCAAAAATAAATTTATGTAAACAATTTATACATGAATTACAAAATTGATATATCAGAGTTATTCAATATTACGAGAGTGGTGTAGGGTATTATGTAGTCGGCCCCGCCCGACTTTAGCCTTTCCTTACTGGTTTTTGTATTGTAGTCACGCGATTCTATTAAATATATTAACCAAATTTGCGATCTGTAAAAATGTGTATCCCCTCACCTTAGAGAGGAGGGTATATATTAGGCCGGTCTAAAACGAATTCTGATGTCCCGGAATTTGGGTCGAACTTTTGGGTAGGGGCAAATTTTGAAAAATCCCACTTTGATCCATTTAGAGTGCTCCAATCGAGTCTAAATGTATGACCGACCCCCACTAACTTTGGAGGCCCGACCCACCCATGCCAGTGGCACACCCCCTGGAACCCCCTGGGGATTCCATACATTTGGACTCGATTGGAGCACTCTAAATGGGTCAAAGTGGGATTTTTTCCGGGACATCAGAATTCGTTTTAGAGGTATGGTTCCTTCGGCAAAGTTTCTTATTTTGATCCCTAGAATACGATTTTCACTGAGCAATGGGCGATTTTTAAATCGACCCGCCCTAGTATATATCATTTGCTACGAACCAAAAGTGTAACACATCGAAGGAGTGACCTAAGACCCTAAGTATGTCCGCGGATATCCCATTTGGGTAATTTTAAGTCGAATGAGCAATGTCCGTCCGTCCGTCTGTCTGTCTGCTGGCTGGTGCGCACGATAACTCTCGAAAGCATTAACCGATTAACTTCAAATTTGGTATGTGGTAATATTTTCTTCTATCTCCGGCTAAGATCTAAGATGGGCCATATTGGTCCACTCCTTCTAGTACCTCACCCACAAAGGGTTAACATTTAGTGAAATATTGATTATATACTACTAATTTGAATCCTCTGAAATTCTGCACATAGTATTAGTTTATTAGTCACTATTACCTCGAGAAAAATAGGCGAAGTTGCCTCGCCCCTTTTGGTACCTCCCACACAAATGGACCATTTTGTACCAAAAGTAAACAGCTTTTAACTTTATTACCAGTGCATACAGATACTTGAAATATCGTACAGTACAATGCTTTTATAGTACCTAGAGAAAAGTGGCCGTAATTGTCACGCCCCTTTTGGCACCTCCCACACAAATGGACCATTTTGTACCAAAAGTAAACAGCTTTGAACTTTAATACCAGTACATACTTTAAAGTTAATAAATGCAATTTAAATTGATAATAATTTAAATAAAGCAAACAAATAAATAAATTTAATAATATTGTTTTGAGACTCAATATGAGGGGATTCATTAGTCAGTTTCCCCGACTGAACTTTCTTACTTGTTTTATTTTTAAATAACCAAAAATGTATCCAGCTAGATTTAGTTTCATTTCCAACAGATTTGAATTCGTTCATCCCAGATTCTAAGTCTATTTTGAAACATATTTCGGAAATTGAGTTTACTTTTTCTCTTTGTACTGCGTTAACAGATTTCATTCACTTTTGGGACATTTTATTAATTTATTCATAACTTCGATGGCATACAAATCGAGTTCATGGAATATAGTCTGCGACGTCATTGTGGGACTTTGATGAACTCATGTCGAATGCAAAAAATTGTCAAAAAAAAAGTTCCATTAAAATTCAAAAAACGAGAAAGTGTTTGAGAAATCACAAACAAAAAGTTGAATTGAAAAATATGACCCAATTTCCATAATAAAACCAAAAATCAAAACAAACCGGGTTAAACTAACTTCGGAGTTCTCAACATATACACCTCATGCCCCCCCCCCAGTCCACTGAATGGGATGTTTGGGAGATATGCAGACATTGCCATTGTCATAGACTCAAACGCGGAATATGTAGTCTATGGAACTGTCACAAATTCCTTTTAAAACCTCCATAACACAGACAGACCACGAGAAGCCTTTCAGTTGTGGAAACACAGACGAATGACACAACCACTCCAGCAAAAAAACGCGAAACGGCTGGAGGCTTTTGAAATTAGGGACGGACAGGGGAGAGGAAGGGTTTTAGAGGAGGTCTTGTGGAGAGAGTACATTGAAAAGATGAAAAGAAAATGATGAAAACACCAGCCACCACCTCAGCAAACAATATTAAATGGCATCACAGTGTCAAAAGGCATCAATACATTTTTAGCTAGCATTATTGTTATTGATGCCAATGTATGTACAGTGGAACCAATCGGAATTAAACAACTTGATAATAAAACTATGCAATGCGATCCATCAATCCATTCTGGTAATGTAATATATTTTTAGGGTACACTGCAAATATATAATATATTATTATGTTTGGGAGGATGTTGTTCTAAACAAAACTATGTTTACATCTCACTATTTTTTTATTTTGATATATTATTTTGCAAACAAAGATTTATTAGCATGAAAATATATCGATACTTTAATTGTTTTCAGTTTTCAGCAATTATAAGTTCTTTTTTAGAAATTTTTAATATTAGTAAAAATTATTTATAATTGAAATCTTGTACACACAGAATACAGTTTGGTTGCCTCAACCGAATTATTTGCCAACCGAATTTTGGTAGTTTTGGCTACTATCATGCGAAGTATACCACAACCAATATTTTGGTTGTGGTATACTTCTACTTCCATGTTGACAACAATCATATTTGCTTGCGCCAACTATGAAAATGGTGGCTTAAATTATCTGTTGTAGTTGCCACAACCAACCAAAAAAATTGGTTGTTCTGACAATTTGTCAGTCATATACTACCGACAATTAATTAAAAACGGTTTTCATTAAACAACAAACAAAAAACAAAACAATTCATAACAAAATTAAAATCTCATATTACAAATTCATCACTATTGTGAGATTAAATTTTAGTACACGAAAAAAACACAAAACTTTTATGCAAATATCGCTTAACTCAGTGCCTTCAATTTCATGATTGTTGCTTTTTTTTTATACCCTCACTTTAGTGTGGCGAGGGTATATATCATTTGCTACGGAAAAAAGTGTAACACATCGAAGGAGTGATCTAAGACCCTAAGTATGTTCGGAGGAAATCCGTTTTGGGTCATTTTAAGTCGAATGAGCAATGTCCGTCCGTCTGTATGTCTGTCTGTCTGTCTGTGTGTCTGCTGGCTGGTGCGCACGATAACTCTCGAAAGGGGTAACCGATTGACTTCAAATTTGGTATGTGGTAATATTTTGATCTATCTCCGGATGAGTTCGAAGATGGGCCATATTGGTCTACTCCTTCTGGTACCTCCCACACAAAGGGTTAAAATTTAGTGAAATATTGATTCTTTAATAACTTCTATACTACTTATTCGAATCTTTTGAAATTCTGCACATAATATTAGTATATTAGTCGCTATTAACTCGAGAAAAATGGGTGAAGTTGGCATGCCCCTTTTGGTACCTCCCACACAAATGGATCATTTTGCATCAAAATTTAACTGCTTATAACTTTAATACAAGTGCATAAAAATGCTTGAAATTTTCTACAGTATAATGTTTTTGTAGCGCCTATAGTCCCGTAAAAAATGGGCATCATTGTACAGCCCCTTTTGGTACCGACCACACAAATGGCCCGTTTCGTACCAAAGTAAACGGCTTGTAACTTTAATACCAGTGCATACAAATACTTGAAATTTTGTACAGTGTAATGCTGTTGTAGTGCCTATAGTCCTGTAAAAAGTGGGCGTTATCACACCGCCCCTTTTTGTACCTCCCACACAAAATGACCAAATCATACCAAAATTACATAGCTCGTAACTTTAATATACCAGTGCACACAAACGCTTATAGTTCAGCACAATGCAATGTATTTAAGAATGTACTGTTTACCGAAAAATATGTGTATTTGGAAAACCCCTTCTGGTACCTCCCACACAAATTGACAGATTTATTGGTGTAATGTTATATATTACATTACTCACAAAGTGAGGGTATACCTTAGTCGGTTTACCCGACTGAAACTTTCTTACTTGTTTATTTATGTAAAACATTTTGCACAACATATTCTGCATTCCACACATTATTATCCACACGAGATTATTTTTGATTACCTATACCGTTCATGAACAAAATGTTGAAGATTTTTATATGTCGAGTAATTTTATTTTTTGTTTGTCAAGTATCAGCAATAGAACAGCAACCAATCTTTCGGTTGTATTTCCCAAAATACATTTAATTATTCTAAATTTGGGAAATGATTGGGATAACCAATAAACGATTATTTATTAATATTTTTTCTGTTGTGGTAACCAATTATTCGTTGCAATAATAATCGTTGGTCTATTGTTACAATTTCTGTTGTCGAGAATAAAACATTGGTAGTCACAACCAAAAATCGATCATATGGTACTATAATGAAAATTAAAAATTGGTTACCACAACTAACCGAGTATCAATGAAAAAAACAATCTTAATTCGATTGATACAACCATCTATTTAGTTGCAAGCATTTTCATTTGATCGTATCCATGTTATTATTGTTGTTGCAACTAATTATATATAAATACAACCGACAGACGGTGTAGGCAATATACTTTTTGTTGCTAGTACTATTTTTTTATTGTTACAATCGAATTCCAACCAATTATTTTCCTGGGTGTATAACAATATATTGCTTAAAGATAAGTGCTTTAAAAGCGAAGTTAATGCAATGTATGTCATTTTTAACTAAAATGTATAGGGTTTTCCAATAAGAGTGATATGATTTCTTTGAAAAAAACACACTTATTGTTAAGGAAATTCAAAAGTTTTTTATTTAAAGTGAAATACAATCGATACAATTAAGTTCTAAATAAAACATCATTCAAATGGCCTCCTCGACTTCTTCTGCAGGAACGAATTCGATGAACCCAATTTTCGAGCACTTTTTCCTCTAAATTAAGTCGTATGTCATGATTGGCACGTTCAACATTGACTTGTAAAGCTTGAAGAGAGTCTGGTTTATTTCGAAAGACCAATAATTTAAAATAACCCCGCAAAAATAGTCTAATGGTGTTAAATCACAACTTCTTGGAGGCCATTAAATATCCCGATTTCTTGAAATAATCGAATCTCCAAACTTTTCTCGCAACAATTCAATTGTTTCATTTGCTGTGTGGCGCGTAGCCACAATCGGTCAATGGCAAAACGATAGCTCTTAACGAGGGCTAAAATATTGCTCACGGGTGTCAAGGTCGTAGGTCGAATGGAAAAAGTTTTGTTTTGGATTTAAATTTCTATTCTAATATTTTGTTATTTGAGACTATTATTTCCGAAACAAAAATTTAGTTGCATTTAAGTATTCGGAAAATATATCGATAACTTAAATGTGTAACACTTTTCAGCAATTCAATGTTTTTTTTTTAGATTTTTTTAATATCTGTAAAAATAATAAATATTAATAATTGAAAACGTATATTGGCGGATATAAATAAATTACTTGGAGGAGTGACAACAAATGATGACTTGGAATACTCAGAAATTTAAAATGATCGATTTAAAGCAGAAGTTAATGCTACATATGGTATTATGACTGTGAGGAAAAAAAATTAAAACTGAAATTTGAAAAAGTCAGCAAAGTTTGAAAAAGGTTTTAAATAAAATATATTTGGATACATTTCTTAACAATAATTTTATTTGTATTTAAACACATATTTTATTTGAGAAATTTAGTTTGCTAATATATTGTGTTCTAATATATTAATATTTTCGTTCCAAATAAATTGTATTGGTTTTCAAATAAAAATTATTTGCTCAGAATTATAAAATATTTCAAATTTTGTGTCCCAAAAATATTTTTTTCGATTCAAACATATCAAAAAAGGCGATTTTGCTCCGTGTTGTTACTCACGTTATAAGACGTTAACTTTTTGTACAAAAAGGTACCTTTGTGTGGGAGGTACGAAAAGGACTATAGGTGCTATAACAGCATTACACTGTACAAAATTTCAAGTATTTGTATGCACTTGTATTAAAGTTTTAAGCTGTTCACTTTTGGTGCAAAACGGTCCATTTTTGTGGGAGGTACCAAAAGGGGCGGTACAATACTGCCCATTTTTTACCGGACCATAGGCATAGTACATTACACTGTACAAAATTCCAAGTATTTTTATGCACTAGTATTAAAGTCAATTTGTCAATTTGTGTGGAAGGTACCGAAAGGAGCGGGGCCACTTCGCCCATTTTTATACCTTACACCACACTGTGGTACAGGGTATTATGACTTTGTGCATTTGTTTGTATCACCCAAAAGGAGAAGAGATATACCCATTGTTTATTATACCGATCGACTTGTAATCACTGTCTGAGTCGATTTAGCTATGTCCGTCTGTCTGTCTGTCTGTAGATGTATTCTTGTAATCAAAGTGCAGGTCGCAATTATGGTCCGATCTCAAACTTTGCACATATATTTATTTAGGCCCAAGGACGATCCCTATTGAATTTGGTTAAAATCGGTTCAGATTTACATATAGCTCCCATATATATGTACCTCCGATTTGTATAAACAACATTTTTGCACAAATTTGTACAAACATTTACAAAGAGTAGTCTCGTGATACACTTAGAGACAATACAAAATTTGGGGGAAATCGGTTCAGATTTAGATATAGCCCCCATATATATGTTACCCCGATTTGAAATTCAAGCACTGTAGAAACTGTATTTTATATCCGATCAGAGCGAAATTCGGCAGAAAGAGGTTTCTTATTACATGAAGGAATGCTGCCAAATTCGGAGAAAATCGGTTCAGATGTAGATATAGCCCCCATATATATGTTACCCCCGATTTGAAATTCAAGCGCTGTAAAAACTGTATTTTATATCCGATCAGAGCGAAATTCGGCAGAAAGCCCCGATTAGCCCCGATTTGACATCTAAGCGCTGTAGAGACTGTATTTTATATCCGATCACAGCGAAATTCGGCAGAAAGAGGTTTCTATTTTACATGAATGAGTATTCAGGGAAAATCGATTCAGATTAATATATAACCTCCATATATATGTTCCTCCTGATTTGGTTACAAAGCGCTGTAGAAGTTGTACTTTACTTCCCATCATTACAAAATTCTCCAGAAAGATGTTTCTCAATTTAGGAACGAATATTGCTTAATTTTGCGATTATCGGTTCAGAATTAGATATGTATAACCACATATATATGTATGTTCTTACTCAATTACCAATTATTCCAAATTATTATCGCAATGACCCTTATCGCATTGTTGGGGAGGTGTACGTCATCGTACCTCATGTGTTTGTATGTGTTGTTGTTATTTAGACCAGACCAACAATAAATAACAACAACACATACAAACACATGAGGTACGATGACGTCGGCATTAGCCGTTGACAAACTACATTTGTTTTCGTGGTTCGCGATGCGAACCCAAGCAAAAAACAAAAATGTATTGGTATGAGAGTTTTAGTATGTTGACTTAGTTCGGCAAAATACGGGTTTGGTTAGCAGTTCTTGTTAAATTCAATTTACTGCTTCCACAAGTATTTCAGCTGATTTAAGTTAAAGACATACACTATTGCTACTGAATTCTGAAGATGATAGAGTGGTGTCTATCGAAACTGCAGTCAATTCTACCAAGCAATTAAAACTCTCTACCAATTTTTGTATTTGTTTCTATTACTTTCTTGGAATAGACAGAAAGTAAATGGAACATATGGTCTCAAACCAAAAATAAATTCTAAATAACAACACAATATTGTAAATATTTTAGAAATAATAAATAAATACAACTGACTGTGACATCATTATTAACACTACCCAGCGGTAAAAATCATGGCTTTGGCGGCAAGCTATCAGGCCTGATTGAAGAGCCACGAGGCCTGCCCGCCGCATTCAATCTTTATTTCTTTTTTACATGGAGTGACATTGTGAGGCTAGGCCTTGCATCTCGCGGTAAAAATCATGCCTAACGCGGGCTTGTCGGAAAAAGGACTGATGAAGAACTTCGAAAGGAAGGTCTTAAGAAAAGCTTCGAAATAAATGTCTGATCTAGAGCTTCGAAATGAAGGTCTGATCCAGAGCTTCGAAATGAAGGTCTGACCTAGAGCTTCTAAATGAAGGTCTGATTTAGACCTGCGAAATTAAAGCCTGATGTAGTGTTCGAAATGAAGGTCTGATTTAGAGTTTCGAAATGAAGGTTTTATGTAGAGCCTCCATAGGAAGGCCTGATATACAGCTTGATTAGAATCTAACTAAAGCATCGCATATGAGAAGACAATAAATTCTGTATTTTTATACCCTCCACCATAGGATGGGTGAGGGTCACTCCGTTTGTAACACCTCTAAATATTGATCTGAAACCCCATGAAGTATATGTATTCTTAATCATCGCAAAATTCTAAGACGATTTAGACATGTCCGTCCGTCTGTTGTAATCACGCTACAATCTATAATACTTGAGCTAGGTGGCTGAAATTTGGTACATATACTTCTTATAGCTGCAGGTAACTTATAATTGAAAATGTGCGATATCGGTCCATATTTAGATATATACCATCGAACTTGTTCCTACTGTTCTCATCTACTATATTTTTTGTGTGTTTTCGGTGTTATTTTCTTTAGGTTTGAGTTTTTTTGTGAGGTCACATGCTATCCATGGTGGAGGGTATATAAGATTCGGCATGGCCGAACTTAACGCTTTTCCTTGTTATTTTTTGTGTTTTTTAAACAAATTAAATTTATGTGAAACTTTAAATTTATGTGAAATTTAAAATTTCAACACAACTGAACTCTACCAAACCTTTGAAACGATTAATTGTTTGTTAATTTGAATTGTCTTCATCACCCTCACTTTTCAATTTGTGTAGCGGTATTTCGTTTTTTTGCATATAACTGGCTTTGCATGCTCGCAGTAGCAACAAAGTTCAGTGGTTGGTTGTCGGGGGTTGAACACAACCCAGCGGTAAAAATCAGGTCTTAGGCGGCAAGCTATCAGGCCTGATTTAAGAGCCACGAGGCCTGGCCGCCGCATTCAATCTTTATTTCTTTTTTACATGGAGTGACATTGCGAGGCCAGGCCTTGCATCTCGCGGTAAAAATCATGCCTAACAAAGGATTGTCGAATGAAGGTCTGATATAGGACTTCGAAAGGAAGGTCTTAAAAAGGGCTTCGAAATGAAGGTATGATTTAGAGCTTCGAAATGAAGGTCTGATCTAGGTCTGATGTACAGCTTCGAATGAAAGTCCTACATTAAATCAAAATGCAGACCAAATAATGTATTTTAAATGAATGTCACATTCAGCACTTCAAATACATAATATAGGAGTTCGCAAAGATAATATAGAATAATTTTGATAAGAATCTATCTTAATCTATCAAAAACACAAGGCAACTGAACTCTACAAAACCTTTGCAACGACTAATTGTTTGTTAATTTTAATTGTCTTCACCTTAACTTTTCAATTTGTGTAGCGGTATTTCTTTTTTTTTGCATAAAACTGGTTTTGAACTCTCGCAGTAGCAACAAAGTTCATACATGAGAAACTTGAGGGAGAGAGAACGAATTCGTGTACACTCTGCCTTCCTTCTCCCGTCTTTTATCATGCATGATTATGTCCACACAAAATTTAAATGTTGTGTGCTAAACACCTTCGATATGATATGTTTTTAGAAGGACAGAATCATGCCTGATAAAAGACGGGAGAAGGAAGGCAGAGTGTACATTTTTCTACATATGCAAAAACTTGAGAGAGAGGGAGAACGAAACGCATCAATATATGAACATATATCGGCGGTGGTTGTCAATAATTCAATTTGACGACTTTTCTCTAACATCTTTTATAAGGCATTAGACATGTTTGAAAAAAGACGGGAGCAGGAGGCACGGTTACTTTTTTAGAAGTGAGAGATTGCACATGTTTCAGGCCTTCATAAAGAAGGCATGCGTGCCTTCCAATAGAAGGTGTTGGAAGCCCATCTATCAGGCCTGATGCATAGAAGGCCTGGACCATTTTACCGCTGGGAATTAACTATTCATACATGAGAAACTTGAGGGAGGGAGAACGAATTCGCGTACGCTCAGCCTTCCTTCTCCCGTCTTTTATCATGCATGATTATGTCCACACAAGATTTAAATGTTGTGTTCTGAACACCTTGGATCTGATATATTTTTAGAAGGACAGAATCATGCCTGATAAAAGATGGGAGAAGGAAGGCAAAGTGTAAATTTTTCTGCATTTGCAAAAACTTGAGAGAGGGAGAACGAAACTTATCAATATATGAACATATATCGGCGGTGTTTGTTCATGATTCAATTTGACTGCTGACCATGAAGAACGACATTTCTCTGACATCTTTTAGAAGGCGTTAGACATGTTGGATAAAAAACAGGAGCGGGATGCACGGTTACTTTTTTAGAACGTCTTTTCTCTGACATCTTTTAGAAGGTGTTAGAGATGTTTGAAAAAAGACGGCAGCGGGAGGCACGCTTACTTTTTTAGAAGCGGCAGATTACACATTTTTCAGGCCTTCACAATGAAGGCATGCGTGCCTTCAAAAAGAAGGTGATGGAAGCCCGTCTATCAGGCCTGATACCGAGAAGGCCTGGACCATTTTACCGCTGGGTAATATAACAACTACTCGTATCACTGTTATTACAATAATATATAATATATACTGAAATTCGAAAAAGTCAGCAAAAGTTTTGGAAATCTTTGTAGATAAAATATATTTGGAAAAATTCCTAAATAATTATTTTATTTGTATTTAAACACATATTTTATTTAAGAAAATTAGTTTGCAAAAATAATTTGTTGTAATACATCAATATATGCGTTCCAAATATATTTTATTGATTTTCAAATAAAATTTATTTGCTAAGAAATATATAATATTTAAACATTTGTGTTCCAAATATATTTTCTTCCGATTCAAACATATCAAAAAAGGCGATTTTGCCTCGTGTTAATGCTAATGAAATTATTGATATTTGTAGTACAAAATTTACTTATTTTAAAGACTTGTTTTACACTTTACTTTAAGTGTAAAGCAAGTACGATGGCAAGAAATGTTGGAAAACTGGTTCTATTTCAAAAATTTTTGGTTGGTGGACTTTTCCATACAGGGTGGCTGATATGTATTGCAACCAACTTCAGGTTGCTATCATTTCTAAACCGCTAGTCTGATAGCTGACAGATTTATTTTAGTGACAGTTCATTTTATTGTTTACAAGCTTACAAAAGCATTTTGATCTATTGCATTCAGAAAAAAGTTATTCGTGATGGAATTCACGCGTGATAGTGTGATTGCTTTATATTTGGGTGGAAAACACAAGTGGCTATCGCTAGAGCCCTCCAGCATTTAAATGTGAATAAATCTTTTGTTTCTCGTACCATTGCTCGTTACCGTAATACTGACAGTGTTGCATCACGTCCGAAAAGTGGACGAAAAAAAACGGTAACAACACCAGAAATGATCCGAAAAGTGAAAGCCAGATTTGATCGAAATCCACGCCGCAGTGGTAGAAAAATTGCTCGTGAGCTGAACATATCGCGAGAACGGATACAACACATATTAAAAAATGAGCTTGGACTAAAGCCATTGAAGTTCCAAAAAGTGCAAGAGCTCACCGATGCACAAAAAAAGTTAGACTGGAAAGAGCCAAGGAGTTGCTTCGCTTGCACGAAAGTGGCCAGTTACCGAATTTGGTTTTCTCCGATGAGAAGCCATTCCAAATTGAGCAGTTTGTGAACAAACAAAATGATCGGGTTTACTTGCCAAAGAGGTCAGCTGAAAATTGACACCTTCGATTGGCCACCAGAACTCAAGCGCCGCCGATGGTAATGGTGTGTGCCGCCTTAACGGCCGATGGTTGCTCCCCGCTCGTATTCATCGACCATGGGGTCAAAATAAATGCCGAATATTATCGGGAAAATGTCCTAAAGACAGTATTGAAGCCCTGGGCAGACAAACATTTCGGCCGCAGGCCATGGACATTCCAACAGGACTCAGCACCATCGCACTCAGCACGCGTCAACCAAGAATGGTTTAAAAAGGAGGTTCCTCGCTTCATTTCTACCGCACAATGGCCACCAAGATCTCCGGATCTCAATCCGTTGGACTTTTGCGCCTGGGGCATTTTAGAGAGTAAGGTTCGCACTAAAAAATACCAAAGTATCGATCATCTCAAGACGGCGCTTCGCCGGGAATGGGCCAAAATACGCAGAGCCACTTTCGTGCAGCGAGTGATGGCTTTGTCGGCAGTTTGAAGGCCATAATTCGTGCCAAAGGTGGCCAATTCGAACAAATCTAAACTGTTTCTAAAATTTTATGTTATTTCCGACATTTTTTGCTTTTGAACAATAAAATTTAAAAAAAAAATTAAAAAAATATAGCGCTTTACTTTGTTGCATTACATATCAGCCACCCTGTATATCATTTGCTACGTGCCAAAAGTGTTCCAAAAAACTATGTCACATTACACCAGAAATATTATGGCCAACGCTTCTGGAAGATTGTAAACTAATGTTATTTTCCCTGTGTGTGACAACCACTGTGTCTAGCCGCATGATCCCAGCCTTGTTGCTGTCTAGGAGTGTTGCCAACCTAAATGTCAGACATTGTTTCATGCAGGTTGTGGTCGCTTGCTGTGGATCTACAGTGGGGTGTGGTGTGTTGTGCTTATGTCGTCGATTCGAGGCGGGTCGGGTGTTAAAGTGACGCATTTAGACTTATTTTCATTTTAACATCATCTCCTCCTGAAAAAAATGTGTTTATTTTTTGCTCTCTGTCTGTCTTGTGGTGGGTGATGTTGCCGCTGCAGTTGTTGTTTGTGTTGCCGCCGCTGCTGCTGCTCTTTTATGATTGGTATGCGAATATTGTTGTTAGCAATGAACACGTGTTTATTTTATCGGTGATGTTGATGTCGTTATTGTTGTTGTTTCTGCCATTGCCTATATACCGGAGGTGCTGCTGCTGTTATTGTTGTTGTTGCTGGTATGTTGCATTAACCGACAATGTCGTGACACACTGTGGTTATGAATTGTTTTGCGATGGCTGATGGTCGCCGCGGCTGCGGCTTGGCTTTTGCTACAACTGGATTCTGGATCAGATGCATTGCTTGGCAGCCTCTATAGCCTTCACATGAAAGGGATTTTTCCAGTGTTAAAATCTTTAACTTGATATTGTTTTGCTGTTGTTGTGTGATGTCGTCGTTATTACGACTGTTGCCATCACCATGGCCATGGATGCTTGGATACTGATCTCGATATTGTTTTGCTGACTGTCGTTGCCTATTGCCGCCTCCCTCACATGTTGGTTGGTGGTGTGTTTTCCAACATTTCTTGTCTGCTGCCATTGTCAATTTGGTTGGGTTGTTGTTGTTGCTGTTTTCTCCCATTGCAATATTTTTCCGCCGTTTTCCCGGGGTTAACAATGCCCTCAACATACAACAGAAACATACAACAATTGATGGAGGAGGATGAGGAGGCGGCCACGGCCATGTATTACAACTGCCACCCAATCCTACATGTATGTACGTCCGACATGTATTGACAATTCATTGTCAATAAACACAGTCAACAACAATAATAACAACAACAGTGAAAATATTGGGGAAAAAGGTCATACAGCATTTATTTGTTTGCAATTGACAATGTTGTCGAGTTCTTTTGTTTTTCACATATTCTTATTGCTATTGATGACGCACATTGGAGTGGAATTTCGTTATTTCTTCAAGTTGTAGGTGAAGTGATAAAAATGAGTTTTTTTTCAAAGAATAAGTCCAAGCAAAACTAATGTATTCGAAAACCAGTAAGACTATATAATACCCTACACCACTCTCGTAATATTGAATAACTCTGATATATAAATTTTGTAATTCATGTATAAATTGTTTACATAAATTTACTTTTGGGACATTTTATACTTAAATAATACCCTGTACCACAGTGTGGTGTAGGGTATAAAAACGATTGGATCTAAAGAGCCAAATCGGATGAAACATATATATGGGAGCTATAGCTAAATCTTTACCGATTTTCTTCTTATAGCTTCTTATAGGCAATGTTGTTTCATGAATCAAGAAACTCTACCATTCTAAATTTCAAAACGATTGGATGTAAAATACAGCTTCTACAGGACTAAAGGGCCAAATCGGACGAAACATGTATATGGGAGCTATAGCTAAATCTTAACCGATTTTCTTCAAATTCGGTAGTGTTGGTTCATGGATCAATAAACTCTACCATTCTAAATTTCAAAACGATTGGATGTAAAATACAGCTTCTATAGAACTAAAGGGCCAAATCGGACGAAACATATATATGGGAGCTATAGCTAAATCTTAACCGATTTTCTTCAAATTCGGCAATGTTGGTTCATGGATCAAGAAACTCTACCATTCTAAATTTCAAAACGATTGGATGTAAAATACAGCTTCTATAGGACTAAAGGGCCAAATCGGACAAAAGATATATAAGGGAGCTATATCTAAATCTGAACCGATTTCAACCAAATTCAATAGAGATCTTAACAGCCGCGAAATACTTTAAACTGCAAAATTTCAGAACGATCGGAGTGAAATTGCGACCTGTAGTCGACGAACAACTTTACATGGACAGACGGACGGACGGACATCGACTCAGCTAGTGATTCTGAGTCGATCGGTATACTTTAAGGTGGGTCTAGCTCATTTTCGAAAAAGTAAGGTCCAATGACCCCGCCGGACCATAAACCGCACCAAACAGTCACACGTTGAGGATGGAGAGGCTTCTCAACAATAACTCTTGGGTTTTCCGAGCCCCAGATGCGACAATTTTACATGTTGACGTAGCCACCGAGGTGGAAATGGGCCTCATCAGTCAAGATGATTTTGTATCGTTCGTATCGTTTTTTTGTTCGATCTGTCGATGATCGTGTATCGTTCCATTTGTAGTAATGGCGTAGCTTCTACTTGTCAAATGTCAAAGAATAAAAGCTTCAAAAGTGACAGCTACCGAAATACCGGGTGATTCAAAATAACACCTCTTGTTGGAAAACCCTGTAAATTAACTAAGTAAAAATAGATACAAATATTATTATAAACACAGCACACTTGGGTAGTTGAAAATAAGGAATATACGTCCATTTTTGATATATGTAAAGGGTGATCCAAGTAGAGATACTTTTTTCAATAGACTTTTTTTGACAGATCATGTGTGAGTCGTGTCATGCTGTCATGTTATTTTTGTTAAGTATTGTTTGGCATATCATCATGGAAGGACTTACGCCCGAACAACGTTTACAAATCGTTCAACTTTATTACGAAAATTCCCGTTCTGTGAGGAATGTGTTTCGTGCACTTCGCTCAACTTATTGTCAACATAATCGGCCTACTGAGCGTACTATTCGCAACACCATCACCCATCTTGAGACCCAACATTCATTATTGGATAATATTCGACCGAATAGACCACCTCCAGCACGCAGTGAAGAAAGTGTAGAGGAAGACCGTGGAGAGTCGATTCGGCGCCGTTCACAGCAACTCGGACTGACGTATGGAACGACTTGGCGCATTTTGCGTCGAGATCCTAAATTGAAAGCATACAAAATACAGCTTGTGCAAGAACTGAAGCCGCCCGACCTTCCTAAGCGACATCGCTGCGCTCTATGGGTTCTTGAAAAGTTCCAAGAAGATCCGATGTTTTCGAGCCAAATTTCGTTCAGCGATGAGGCCCATTTCTGGCTCAATGGGTATGTAAACAAGCAAAATTGCCACATTTGGGACGAAGAGCAACCTAAAGAGATTCAAAAGCTGCCACTTCATCCAGAAAAAAAACGGTTTGGTGTGGTTTGTGGGCCGGTGGAATCATCGGTCCATATTTCTTCAAAAATGATGCCGGTGAAAACGTAACCGTCAATGGCGACAGTTATAGTGCCATGATAACCGACTATTTGATGCCTGAAATTGAAGCTCGTGATCTCGGCGACATTTGGTTTCAACAAGACGGCGCCACTTCCCACACATCGCATCAATTAATGGATTTATTGAGAGAACACTTCGGTGAGCAGATAATTTCACGTTTTGGGCCGGTCGATTGGCCACCAAGATTGTGTGATATCACACCGTTAGACTTTTTCCTGTGGGGATATGTAAAGTCTAAAGTTTATGCGGGCAAACCCGCTTCGATTCAGGCCTTGGAGCAAAACATCACGCGTGTCATTCGCCAGTTACCAGTCGAAATGCTCGAACGAGTCATCGAAAATTGGACTCAACGGATGGACCATCTGAGACGTAGCCGCGGCCAACATATGATAGACATAATCTTCAAAAAATAAATGCCAAAGAATGTTCTTTCAAATGATAATAAATATTCCCCATTCAATTTGAATTTTCTGTGGTTTTTCTTTAAACAAGTAGAGAACCTCGAAATGGATCACGCTATACATATGTTGGTTTAGGTTAGATTTTGGTTAAGAGTGGCAATCGGTGTGTGTGTCTCAATTAGACTATGTAGTCCAATGTGATACACTGGGACTTAAGGAATGACGTACGAGTAACCCCTCCAGTTGAATCCCTTCGGTTGCTTAGAAAACTTAAGAGTTGACAAATTTTAACATCAGCGATGTTTGCAAATTTCTCGAAGAAATGAGAGCCTAGGCAGCCTGCCATCATTTGCAGAGAGCGGGGTACTGACACAGATCAAGAAGTTGGTTTTTTGGTTCCTCCTCCTTTTCGTCACCGCAACTTCTGCAAGAGACATTTCTTACGCAGGACCTTCATTTTCTCATGACAGACACGATACGAGGGCGGTCCCAAAATCAGCCGACCTTACAAAGAAAACACAACAAATTTGGGAACAATTTTCTTTATTTCTCAACATAATCTCCTTTTAGAGCGATACATCTTTTCCAGCGATTTTCAATAGCTTTGATACGCTGTTTATAGTACGAACTATCTACCTCCTGAAAATAGCCATCAACCGCAACCTCTTCCACATCTTCTTTGCTGGCATATCCTTTTCCGCAGAGCCATTTTTTCAGATTTGGAAACAAAAAATAATACGATTGATCTAAATCTGGCGAATAAGGTGCGTGCTGAAGCAATTTCAACTGTAATTCATTGATTTTGGTCATCACGATAGTGGACATATGAACTAATGCATTGTATTGGTTGTGAGCAAATGCGGCACCCATCATGCGCAAATCTTTCATCAAATTTCGATAAAAAAAAACAATTTTGGGCCGATTCCGCGGGCTCGGAAAAAAATGAAAAAATGTTTTTACGATTTTCTCGAGGTAAGCTTTCATATTCCACCTCACATTGGGGAACTTTTTTTTTACATGGAGGCCAACCCGGTTTATTGTTTAGTTTTGAGTGCTAAAAAAACTTAACAACGTTACGGCTTGAAACTTAAAACATATGTCTTAGAAGGGTGCAACTTTTCACTAAAGTATTTTTTATACCCTACACCACACTGTGGTACAGGGTATTATAAGTTTGTTTCACGGCAGATGTTTGTAACACCTGAAAATAACACAGCTAGACCCACCTTAAACTATACCGATCGACTCAGAATCACTAGCTGAGTCGATTTAACGATGTCCGTCCGTCCGTCCGTCTGTCCATGTAAAGTTGTTCGTCGACTACAGGTCGCAATTTCACTCCGATCGTTCTGAAATTTTGCAGTTTAGAGTATTTCGCGGCTGTTAAGATCGCTATTGAATTTGGTTGAAATCGGTTCAGATTTAGATATAGCTCCCATATATATCTTTCGTCCGATTTGGCCCTTTAGTCCTATAGGAGCTGTATTTTACATCCAATCGTTTTGAAATTTAGAATGGTAGAGTTTCTTGATCCATGAACCAACATTGCCGAATTTGAAGAAAATCGGTTAAGATTTAGCTATAGCTCCCATATATATCTTTCGTCCGATTTGGCCCTTTAGTCCTATAGGAGCTGTATTTTACATCCAATCGTTTTGAAATTTAGAATGGTAGAGTTTCTTGATCCATGAACCAACATTGCCGAATTTGAAGAAAATCGGTTAAGATTTAGCTATAGCTCCCATATATATGTTTCGTCCGATTTTGATGTTTAGTCCTGTAGAAGCTGTATTTTACATCCAATCATTTTGAAATTTAGAATGGTAGAGTTTCTTGATCCATGAACCAACATTGCCGAATTTGAAGAAAATCGGTTAAGATTTAGCTATAGCTCCCATATTAATGTTTCGTCCGAATTGGCCATTTAGTCCTATAAAAGCTGTATTTTACATCCAATCGTTGTGAAATTTAGAATGGTAGAGTTTCTTGATCCATGAACCAACATTGCATTCTTGAATTTAAAGAAAATCGGTTAAGATTTAGCTATAGCTCCCATATATATGTTTCGTCCGATTTGGCCCTTTAGTCCTATAAAAGCTGTATTTTACATCCAATCGTTTTGAAATTTAGAATGGTAGAGTTTCTTGATCCATGAACCAACACTACCGAATTTGAAGAAAATCGGTTAAGATTTAGCTATAGCTCCCATATATATGTTTCGTCCGATTTGGCCCTTTAGTTCTATAGAAGCTATATTTTACATCCAATCGTTTTGAAATTTAGAATGGTAGAGTTTCTTGATTCATGAACCAACACTACCGAATTTGAAGAAAATCGGTTAAGATTTAGCTATAGCTCCCATATATATGTTTCGTCCGATTTGGCCCTTTAGTTCTATAGAAGCTATGTTTTACATCCAATCGTTTTGAAATTTAGAATGGTAGAGTTTCTTGATTCATGAACCAACATTGCCGAATTTGAAGAAAATCGGTAAAGATTTAGCTATAGCTCCCATATATATGTTTCATCTGATTTGGCTCTTTAGATCCAATCTTTTTTATACCCTACACCACACTGTGGTACAGGGTATTATTTAAGTATAAAATGTCCCAAAAGTAAATTTATGTAAACAATTTATACATGAATTACAAAATTTATATATCAGAGTTATTCAATATTACGAGAGTGGTGTAGGGTATTATATAGTCGGCACCGCCCGACTTTAGCCTTACCTTACTAGTTTTAAGCTATTACCGCCACATCAGCCAGTTGCTGACTAGTGACCATCTGTGAATTATTGGCATAACAACCCTATCTCGCAGGAGGAGCTTTCAGATCGCCTAGGGCAAGCTCCTCTAGTTCCCCTGAGCATGGTACCCAGCCAATTCCTAATCGTGAAACTTATGGTGATTTCGTTTCTGAAAAATAATATCACCACATCATGTTGCGGCATTTTAAAAATTCCCCCTGTACCCACAGCTAATTTCGCATTTTGCATGAGAACAATCGAACAAATATCGTGCGGTGAGTTAAACCCATACCTACATTATGGCGCAGCTATTAGATAGTGCATTAAGAATGTACCCTTTCAATTAGGTTTGGTTCTGAAGTTTGCTTTTTGACGGTGCAACACACCGTGGACTGGGCTGAGTATGGAAAATGCGATATTTTCGCATTTGCGGAGTGTAATAATTTTACAAACGAAATCAAATGGCTGCACCATTTTTACAAACGAACCTAAAATGCGGTTTCAGTGTAAACTGTAGAAATTTTTAAATTTTTTGTACAAGCAAAATCACCATTAATCTTATTTCCAGTTGCCTGGTATGATCCTGTAGCCCTGCACCCTGTTCAGCTATCTCACTGAGATAACTGTGACAGTCGAGGGTAGTTTCTAAATTTAGGAATATAGTTTCCTGGAACTTTTTGACATGGTTTTTAGTCTGAACATAAATTTCCAGCAATTCTGCTACCCCTCTAAAAGCTATGATTTCTGCCTGGTAAACACTACTCGTAGAGTGATCAGGTAGTTTTTTTTAATGCATAGATTTAGTTCCTTAAAAAACACACTTGAGTATATGTATATGGGTAATTTCAAATGCCGAACGCTACGGAATTTCGCCATGGTTTGTAAGTCGTTTTGAAAAATACACAGTTTTCGTATTTTTTCGCATAAGCAACATTGTAGATAATAAAGAGACCTATAACATAGCTTTTACGCAAGCTTGTGTTTCAATCATTAGTAAATGTTATAAAAACGAATTAAACCTTGTTCGGACGCTACACATTTTTGGGGACATTTTTTAACGTCCGAACAGGATTTGTTTTCTTTAATCTCTCGTATTAATTATTGGACTAAGACAGGGTAACAGCATTCTTATAGATCTTTCTAACCTTTAAAATTTTTCTTATATGTCAATATAATTCGATATCCGTGCAGTTTTTGGAATAACATGCAAAATGTGGCAAAATTCTGGCTCTTGGAACATATACGAGTATATATAACGAAAGACAGAAAGTCGGGCGGGGCCGACTATATAATACCCTACACCTCCCTAACAATGCGAATATGGGCATTGCGATAAGAATTTGGCAGTGTTCATGTAATAAGAAAACTCTCTCCGCCGAATTTACTCGTAAAATACGGTTTCTACAGCGCTTACATGTCAAATCGGGTGTAACATATATATGAGTTCTATTTCTAAATCTGAACCGATTTTCCTCAAATTTGGCAGAGTTCATTCATGTAATAAGTGAACTCTCTCTGCCAAATTTCGTACTGATCTGATACAAAATACAGTTTCTACAGTGCTTACATGTCAAATCAAATTTTGTATTGTCTCTAAGTGTATCACGGGACTACTCTGTGCCAATTTTTGTACAAATCGGATCAAAAATGCATATATTTTATATATACAATATTATACAATGCATATATGACAAATCTGAGATACATATACGAGTATATGGGAGCCAAATGTAAATCTGAACCGATTTTAACCAAATAGGGATCGTCCTTGGGCCTAAAGAAAGATATGTGCAAAGTTTCGTTAAGATCGGACCATAATTGCGACCTGTACTTTGATTACAAGAATACATATACAGACGGACAGACAGACAGACAGACGGACATAGACTCATAGACATAGACTAAATAGACTCAGAAAGTGATTAGTCGATCGGTATAATAAACAATGGGTCTATCTTGTTTCCTTTTGGGTGTTACAAACAAATGCACAAATTCATAATACCCTGTACCACAGTGTGGTGTAGGGTATAAATATGTATCCATTCTATCAGGTATAAAAGTGAGATAATTTTTGCTAAACAGTTGTTCAGTTATAGTGTCTGTCTGTTACTAGTAGTTAAGGTGGGTGCATACCCTTTATGACAAACCCCTGTTGCCACTTAAAATATATTTGATAACACTAGTTTAGAAATTTGTTGTCGAAGGGATGTTCATAAAATTTTCTAGTGTAATTTGGTATCATAAAAACGAAAAAAATAAGAAAAAAATGTATGGTATTGCCCCTAGTATTTTCTGAAGTATAAGCCCGATATAGTCGGAATACATTTTAAATTTAAGGTAATTATGAAGGCTACAAATATATTATATTTTCCACTTTTATACATATTCCACTTTTTATTCCCTCACCTTAGAGAGGAGGGTATATATTAGGGCGGGTCGATTTAAAAATCGCCCATTGCTCAGTGAAAATCGTATTCTAGGGATCAAAATAAGAAACTTTGCCGAAGGAACCATACCTCTAAAACAAATTCTGATGTCCCGGAAAAATCCCACTTTGACCCATATAGAGTGCTCCAATCGAGTCCAAATGTATGACCGACCCCCACTCAGTGAAGTGCTCAGTGAAAATCGTATTCTAGGGATCAAAATAAGAAACTTTGCCGAAGGAACCATACCTCTAAAACGAATTCTGATGTCCCGGAAAAAATCCCACTTTGACCCATTTAGAGTGCTCCAATCGAGTCCAAATGTATGGAACTCCCAGGGGGTTCCAGGGGGTGTGCCACTGGCATGGGTGGGTCGGTCATACATTTGGACTCGATTGGAGCACTCTAAATGGGTCAATGTGGGATTTTTCAAAATTTGCCCCTACCCAAAAGTTCGACCCAAATTCCGGGACATCAGAATTCGTTTTAGAGGTATGGTTCCTTCGGCAAAGTTTCTTATTTTGATCCCTAGAATACTATTTTCACTGAGCAATGGCGACTTTTTTTGCCTCCCCACAAATCGACCCGGCCTAGTATATATAATTTGCTACTAGCCAAAAGTATAGGTTTAGGTTTAGGTTAGGGTGGCAGCCGTATTTTTTATACAAGCTCACATAGACCAGTTTAGGTCCCTAGTGTTACCACGGGCTGAAATGCCCCTCATCGAAACCAACCTGTTTGATATACAAATTTGTCGATATTACGAATATCGGTACTGGAAAGATCTGTTAGGCTGCCTAGAACAGCCGACCCCAGTATGTCCAGTCGTCGTTTACTCAGAGCGGGAGTCGCATAGCAAGTGCTCAATGCTCTCCACTTCTTCCTCATATCCACAGCTTCTGCAGAAGTCATTAGAGTCAATACCCAATCTTTTGGCGTGTTCGCCGATCAAGCAGTGTCCCGTCAGAACTGATACTAACGTAGACAATCTTTGCCTCTCTAGTGCGAGGAGATATTTTGATCTTCTCAGGTCATACCTTGGCCAGATTTGTCTAGCTACCCTGCAGGTGCCGATTTCTGTCCATCTTTCGTTGGACTGCCTGATTGCCTCTTGCCTAAGCCAAAGCTTGCACGTGGATAGTGGCGCACCAATATATGCAAATTCTTCGAGAATTTGTAATGTCGTCCCTTTCCTAGCAAGTTCATCGGCTTCGCAGTTCCCCGGGATATCCCTATGCCCAGGCACCCATATGAGGTGTATGTTAAACTGCTCAGCCATCTCGTTAAGAGATCTGCGGCAGTCGAGGGCTGTTTGTGAATTTAGGGATGTTGCCTCCAGAGAATTGATGGCAGCCTGGCTGTCCGAGTAAATGACAACGCCAGTCTTGGTTACTATGTTGCGACTCAGCCACTTGACTACTTCCCATATTGCCATTATTTCGGCTTGATAGACACTGCAGGTATCTGGTAGTCTGTGAGCTATATCCAATCTAAGCTCTGCACAGTGTACTCCGAAGCCAACCTTTTCATCAAGCTTCGAACCATCCGTGTAAAAGTGGAGATGGTTTCTATTACCTGGTTTTCTTCCAACCCATTCATCTCTCGCGGGAATCATAGTGATGTAATTTCTCTCGAAGGTGTACACCGTTGGTATATAGTCCACTCGGTCGGTTACCATAGCACTACACTTTGATATTCTCATGTGACCGTAGTTTTTGTACCTCCACATTGATAGGCAGTTTAATCTTATTGCCGCTTTGGTTGCAACTTCTCTCGCCACAATATTAATCGGCAGTATATGGAGTAGGGCTTGTAGAGACTCGGTCGCTGTAGTCCTTAAGGCTCCGCTTATGCTCAGGCAGGCAGTTCTCTGAACCTTTGTTAGTAGGTTGGTGATGGTTAGTTTGTCAGTTGCCGTCCACCATACCACAATGCCGTATAGCAGTATAGGACGAACTACTTCTATATATATCCAGTGGACGATTTTAGGAGAGAGGCCCCACCGCGACCCTACAGCCTTTTTGCAGGAATATAAGGCGACGTTAGCCTTCCTTACACGTTCCATTACATTAAGTATAAATAACAGTTTTCTATCTAGAATTATTCCTAAAAATTTTGCACTTTCAGAAAAGACTAGATCTGTTCCATTTATCCGAGGTGGAGGGTGCACATGTGGGACTTTATTCATCCTAGTAAAGAGAACTAATTCTGTCTTGTTTGGGTTTATGCCCAAACCGCTGCTTCCGGCCCATCTAGCCAATTTGTTCAGAGCCACCTGTAGAATGTCTCGGAGGACGTTTTCGAATTTGCCACTCACTGCGATTGCAACGTCGTCCGCATATGCCACGACCTTGCAGCCACAACGTTCTAGATCTAGCAGAATTTCATTCACCGCTAGGTTCCAAATTAGTGGAGACAGTACTCCTCCTTGTGGGGTCCCTCTGTTTACAAACCTTGTTAGAGTTGTGGACCCAAGACATGCTGTTATGCGTCTTCTGTTGAGCAGACTTTGAATTAGTCTAATCAAACTAAAGTTAACATTAAGATGTGACAGTGCCGCAATTACTGCATCTGAGTGAATGTTGTTACAAGCCCCTTCTATGTCAAGAAATGCCACCATGGTGAATTCCTTGAAATGCAGGGACGATTCGATAGTGCTCACAAGTTCGTGCAGGGCTGATTCTGTAGACTTCCCCTTATTGTAAGCATGTTGGTTCACTGACAGGAGTTTTGTATCCAGGTTTTCCCTAATGAAATAATCTAAAAGTCTTTCCAGACCTTTCAATAGGAAGGAGGATAGGCTAATTGGTCTGAAGTCTTTTGGCCTAGTGTGTGATATCTTCCCCGCTTATGGTATGAATACCACTTTGGTATCCCTCCATCGATTCGGGATGTATGAAAGCCTGATACAGCCTACATAAATTTTCTCCAGCCAGGGGATAATGTATTTCAACATTTTCTGCATTTCTGCTGGAGTGATGCCGTCTGGTCCAGGTGACTTGAAGGGCTCAAAGCTATTAATAGCCCTGCTTATTCTGGATCTCTCAGTCAACAAGCTAGCGACGCTCGCAGTCCACTCGCACTCTTGTTGGTCCTGCTGATCCTCTGGTTCTGTTAGAGAGTTCCCCGGGAAATGTGTGTCGAGCAGTACATTGAGCGACTGCTCGCTGTTTTTGGTCCAATTATTTGCCTCATCCTGCAAGTAACCCACTGTAACCCACTGTACAGGGTGAAGCTGATAATATTTTCCTCAGCCTTGCGGCGTCGGAGACCTTTTCCACTTCGCCACAGAAGGTATACCAAGAGCGTCTTTGCGCCTTTCTAAGCTCCTTCTTATAGATCTTGAGTTGCTCTTTATAGGCATCCCAAACATTAGCGACCCCAGTAGATTTAGCCTTGTTGAATAGCTTGTTGCAGGTCTTTTTCATAGCCGTTAGCTCAGAAGTCCACCATTGGGGTTTAGTTTTACGCTTGTACCTTGTTTTTGGACAGGCTTCTTCAAGGGAACTATTGAATGATGTGGTGATATGCTCGACCAGATGATCCAGACCGGCTTTGTCATTCGGTTCGTACAGAAGTTTGGAGTTGAGGACTTTCTTGAAATTCTTTTCATACAGGTGCCACTTTGTCTTTCTCACATTTCTGTGGACGGCAGGTTCAGGCGCTTTTTCAGCGAGTTTGAACTCAATATAATGGTGGTCTGAGAATGAGTGGTCGTCCAGTACATTCCACCCAATAATTTTGTCTGACAGCCGGTCAGTAGCAAACGTTACGTCGAGTACTTCTTGTCTGTCTTTAATTGTAAAGGTCGGTTTATTACCTATGTTACAAATACTTAGGTTGGTAGTTAGAATAAAGTCAAGAAGCGAATCACCCCTATTGTTTATATCCGTACTACCCCAGATAGTATGATGAGCGTTCGTGTCTGCGCCAACAATCAGCTCGACCTCGTCAGATGTTGCTTCTTCTACTACTTCCCTGAATAGCGCAGTCGGTACTACAGCTTCATAAGGCAAGTAACTGGAGACCACCCAATATATGCGATTACCGATCTCCAGACTAGCAGATGTTTGGTCTTTACCACTTAAATTAGCCAGGAGAAAGATACTTAGATCTTTCCTGGCCAAAATGCAGGTTCTTGGAGTGCCTTCACAGTTGGCCACAAGCAGTTTAAAGTTGGGTGTCCTGATACCGCACACCCTTCCTCCCACTGCGTAGGGCTCCTGTATCAGGACGATGTCTACTGCACCTGTGGACAGGCGCAGCAATAGAGCCGCTGAGGCTGCTTTAGCGTGATGGAGGTTAATCTGTAAAATTCTTACCATCATTGGTAATTGACAGATTAACTTCCACCCCTACAAGGGTGTTATCGAACTCTTCGTCCGTATCATCGAGAAGCGTGTCCCCGCCAGATGCGTCAAAGAGTCCGGAGACTCCCCTCAGCCCCTCTGTGTCAGAAGTAGAGCTTTCGTCCTCAGAGTAGGACGTTACAGATCTTCTGTTAGAGTTGGAGTCAACCGAAATAATGGGCGTGGAAACCGCCGCACTTCCAGAAAGCTGTGTTTCAACCGCGGTGGACGACTCACCTTCCGCAGTGGGAACTATATCCTGCTTGTATACCTTCAAGACTATAGTCTCGAAGCCATACTGTAGGGTTGCACTTGCACGTTGTATATGGGTGGTGGATTCAGCGTTAAGGATCAAATTGACCTGCCGCTTTTTACCATCTGCCTCACCCACCTTGCTGATTCTCCAATTATGGGCGGGCAGACCAGGATTGGAATCTTTTATTATTTCTAATATGTCAGACGGGTTGGAGGGCTCTTCTGTAACCCAGGTGATGGCTCTAGGGTGACTAGGGATGTTGTTTTTTTCGACAATATCCAACTGGGCACCCGGCCACACCTCACCCGCTCGACTCAGAGCAGCCTTATACAGGTCTACTGATCTGGCATCACCGAAATGTAAGAGCTTTACTCTCCCCTGATGCCATCCTGCATCGTTGCAGATTGGTGGTGTGCCCGGCATCTCTCTACGGACATCGAGGTAATGAGCCATAATGGCTGATTGCACATGGCTCCATTTGTCCTTCAGGATGGATCCATCCTCACTACTTCTGTCTATAACGGCCATCACTAGACTCTCCTTCGCCACTTCATTGAAGGGCTTTGTGAGTGTCCTGTTGATAGTGACATTTGGGCCTCTTGCCTTTTTCGAGGGCAGGGGTTCATCAGGTGATCTGATTCTTTTGACTTTATTAGCCGTTAACACAGCTGAATTTGTGGCTCTTTCAGCCGGCTGATTGGCCTTAGAAGCATCTAAGACGCCTTTAGCCCAGGTAAGTGACTCTTTTTGTTTTTCGGTAAGAGCCGAAACCTCAACAGCCTCCAACTTCGTCAGAACTCTGAGCGCTATCCGGTGCTCATTGTGTTTCCGTTTTGACGGTCGGACATGACGTTTTACCCTCACCGTACCACCTGTTGTGAGTACTGGGGGGAAATTTTCACCATGTTTGGTGTGGTCGGCTTTGGCCAAGACCAACGGACGGACAGTAGAACGATTGGGGAACCCCGCTCCATCGGAACGCGAAGGCATCCCCGCCAATGAATTTTTTTTCCGTATTAGCCCGTAATAGGTACTACGATGTAGGCCTTCCAGACTTTGTACAGATTTTGTTTTATTTTTTGAGATTGCGTAATAGGTACTGCGTAATAGATTTTAACTATCCGCTCTGTGCTAAACACGTCCGTTCACTACGACTGATCAGCAACGAATCATGATGATACCTTAGCCTTTGTTTTAGATGAGTTAACACAAAAGTATAACACATCGAAGGGGTGACCTATGACCCTAAAAATGTTCGGCGGAAATCCGTATTGAGTAATTTTAAGTCATTTGAGAAATGTCCGTCCGTCCGTCCGTCTGTGTGTCTGCCTGCTGATTGGTGCGCAAGATAACTCTCGAAAGGAGTAAGCGATTGACTTCAAATGTGGTATGCTGTAATATTTTTCTCTAGCTCCGGCCATGGGCCATGTTCGAAGATGGGCTATATTGACCCACTTCATCTAGTACCTCCTCCAAAACGGGTTAATTTTTAGTGAAATATTGATTCTTTAATACCTTCTATACTACTTACTCGAATCTTCTGAAATTTCACACATAGTATTAGTTTGTTAGTCGCTAACACGTAAAGGAAAATGGGCGAAGTCATCACTCCCTTTTTGGTACCTCCCACACAAATGGACAATTTTGCACCAAAAGTTAACTGGTTATGGCTTTAATATCAGTTCATACAAATACTTGAAATTTTGTACAGTGTAAGGCTTTTATAGGGCCTAGAGTCCAGTGAAGGGGGCGTTATTGGCACGCCCCTTTTGGCACCTCCACACAAATGGATTGTTTTGTACCAAAAGTTACCAGCTTATAACATTAATACCAGTGCATACAAATACTTGAAATTTCGTACAGTGTAATGCCTTTATAGTACCTAGAGTCTAGAGAAAACTGGCCGTTATTGGCACGCCCCTTTTGGTACCTCCCACACAAATGGACCATTTTACACCAAAAGTTAACAGCTTATAACTTTAATACCAGTGCATATAAATACTTGAAATTGTGTACAGTGTAATGCTTTTATAGTATCTATAGTCCAGCGAAAAGTGGCCGTTATTGGCACCCCCTTTTGGTACCTCCCACACAAATGGACCATTTTGTACCAAATTTAAACAGCTTTAAACTTTAATACCAGTGCATACAAATACTTGAAATTTTGTACAGTGCAATGCTTTTATAGTACCTAGAGTCCAGAGAAAAATGGGCGTTATTGGCACGCCCATTTTGGTACCTCACACACAAATTGACCTATTTGTACCACAAGTTAAAAGCTTTTATCTTTAATACCAGTGCATACAAATACTTGAAATTTCGTACAGTATAATGCTTTTATAGTACCTAGAGTCTAGAGAAAAGTGGCCGTTATTGGGACGTCCCTTTTTGTACCTCTCACATTTTGTACCAAAAGTAAACAGATTTTAACTTTAATACCAGTACAGGTTGTTAAAGTTATTAAATGCAATTTAAATTGATAATAATTTAAATAAACCAAAAAAATAAATAAATTTACTAATATTTTTTGAGACTCAAGGTGAGGGATTCATTAGTCGGTTTACCCGACTGCACTTTCTTACTTGTTTCTAATTGTTTTCACGACTTACTACTAGTTACTTAACTTTTGTTTCTACGTAAAAGTTATGTTTTCAGCATTTGTAGCTCTAATAATTTCATTCAATTTAGATTGTATTTCAAAAAATATGTTCCAAATATTAAATGTACTCTCCTTGAAAATTGAAAATCTAGAAAAAAATTTAAAAAAATCTTTACCATAATTTTGTTGCTGTTTTGGTTTCATAAAATAATATGCCTCAATCTTCACAAAAAAATAACGAATAATCATAATTTCTGGCAACATTGATTTTCGGCCTTGTTTGGGATTAAAGTTTTTTTTCGCGAAGTCATGTGTAAATTCGAATAAATTAGCCCTTCCGCCACCTTAAGTTCTGCGTCTTGGGGCTGCAGAGTACAGACACTAGTAGCGATCTTATGATAGCAATTTTCCTTAAATTTGTAAAATTGAACAAAATGTATCTGTACCTTGCATCCATGTTCTAATGTTCAGGGATAGAGTATCCAAAGATTTTATGTCGGCTTGGCTATCTGAGTAATATAATACTCCTGTGGTAGTCACCGCAACCCTTTGAAATATTAAAATCTCACCTTGGTAGTTGCTACACATGCCACGTACTCCTTAAGGTGTTCCTTACAATAAACACCAATGGTATTGAGTCACAACAGCTTGATCGGTAATGGGAGCTGCATGACCTGCTTTGAGTCACTTGTATTAAGATAGGCAAATCGTTGTACTTTTTTCAGTAATAATACATCAGTATATCAGTATATTGCTAGTCTACCATACGACCTATCCATATAGGAATTTTGAGTGAACTACTGCAGTATATATGCAGTGAATAATGTTTGGTGAGATGTCGCATCGCTCTCCAATTACCCTTAACATTCGGTCTGATATATAGTATCCTGTCTAAGAATGACCATTCCTAGATACTTTGCGTTATCTGAGAAAGTCAACCTGGAGTTTCCGATGTAATTGTTGGGTAAAAAATTCGGGTCCTCTTTTCAATGGATAGACATTGAGCCCATTCTACCTGACTTTAGTTAGAGTATTCTGTAAAATATATCTGATCTACAGAGTGGCTGATGAATATTGCTACATTAAGAAACTCAAATAACTTTTTTTCAGTGTACGGAATTCAGTTTTCTTTTATTCATGTTAAGGCTCATTAAATTTAATTAAATATAGCTTAATTAGTTTTAAAAATAATGGAATTTAAATGCCCCCCTACTCGTTGATGCATGTGCGGCATCTTACCAAAAAGTTGTTCATTAGTGCTATAATTTTGTAAAAATTCTTTGAAAAAACTAATTATTTAAAATGTTGTCCAAAATCCCCCCACTGTGTGACGTTTGAGTTCAGTTGATGTAGTTATTGTTTCTGTTGTTGTTGTTATTATTGTCGTCTGGTGTGTGGCGAGAAAACATTCCGATTTAAACGCAACATCCGAGAATACGACAACAATAATCGCCAAAAAACAATATTCATATTTAAAAGTTGACAACAGTAAGCCATTGTCGTTGTGGTTGTTGTTGCTGGAGTAGTTGGTGATGCCTGATGCTGAATCAGATGCAGATGCAGATGCAGATTTGGATTCCAGATTACGATATGTCTGTGTGTGGTATAGTTCTGAAATTTTTTTGTAAATATCAAAGTTAAAGGACAGTTATAAATGGAGATGTCGTCGTTGTAGTTGTCGTCATCGTTCGTCGATTCGTTGCAATCCATAATTGATATTGCATTTATTCATTGCATTCATATCCGATATAACAGTTCGTTTCATTGTTTTTTTGTTTGACGTTGTAGTCTTCTCGCAAAGAACAGTTATTCGTACAATATTGGATTGTGGCACGGCAGTCTTATCAGACATCCCGGATAATTTGGAATTTTTACGATTGTAAGTGAATTTGAATTTTAATAAAGAACACGGCAGATTGTATTTGTTCAAAAGGGAGTAATACAATGCGAAGGACATTAATTGAGAATGACTTTTATATGCCGTCGTATTCAATCCCATATATTTTATATATTTATTCTTCCTACAAGAGATACTGGCTGTCTTTAATAAAATATTCCTCTTTGAAATTATACCGTTATCCTTCAAGGAATCTATTCTAATACCTCTATTTAAAAAAGGTGATGCCAATCTTACGACCAATTACAGAGGCTTATCCCTTTTAGACACAATCAGTAAAATCTTTAATTCTGTACTATTAAATCGAATATCGAACCGGACAGAGAGACATAACATCTTGAATGAGTTCCAAGCAGGTTTTAGAAAAGAGTACTCAACGATTGATAATATATTCAATTTGTTAAATACTGTAACTCTAAATCTTTTGAAAAACAAAGCCACTTATGCATTTTTTGTCGACTTTTCATCTGCCTCTGATCTGATTCCCAGAAATAGCTTATTCTATAAACTATCAAGTCTTGGTCTATCCACAAAAATTGTGAGAATCTTAAAAGCATTATATGAAAATAATAGGAGCAAAATATGGGACGGAAATACGTTTTCACAATACTTTTCAGTAGAAACAGGAGTGAAACAAGGTTGTACACTAAGTCCATTACTGTTTTCTCTATATATAAACGACCTGCCTCATGTTTTACCAGGTGGCGTAAATGTAGCGGATACTAACATAAAAGTCCTTCTTTATGCGGACGACATCGTCATTCTATCGGACACAGCAGAAGGTTTACAAAAAATGATAAATGCTCTCCAAGAATATTGTTTGACATGGAGTCTAAAAGTAAATCTTTCCAAATCAAAAGTATTGATCTTCCGCAAAGGCCCAAGAGTGGCTGCCAGTTTGAAATGGCAGTACGAAAATCAAAATATCGAAATTGTTAATAGCTATATTTACCTTGGAGTCGAAATAACGTACAACCTATCTTTCAGAAAACATTTGCAAAATAAACTCACCGCCTCTAAAATCGCAATTAATTCCACTTGGTCAAAATATATAAACCATCCTAAAATATCAAAAACAAATAAACTTAAAATTTTTGACTCATGTTCAAAATCTATAATGTTTTATGCAGCTCAAGTCTGGGGATATAAAACATATGAGGACGTCGAGAAATTATTTCGCTTTTTTATTAAAAAAATGTTATATCTGCCTAATAACACACCGAACTATATGCTGTACCTTGAAACCGGATTGAGTTCCTTATTTTGCTCCACTCTAAAAACACATTTTTGTTATATTAATAGAATACTACAGCTCAACCATCAAAGGTTACCACGTATTCTTGCAGAGAGGGTAATAGAATTGAACATATCTTGGGCAAAAGAATGGTCTAATTTGTGTCAATTCCTACAATTTTCTCCTCCCAATAGCAGAGCTCCTTTATCTACGTACTGGAAAGAGATTATAGATTTATTGAAAACAAAAGAAAAATATGACTTTGAAATAAATGCAAGGGGTTCTCAACTCCATGATCTATATCCTCAACTAGAATACAACAGGATATCAACACTTACTGCAGAGTTATCTTCACGGGCTACAGGTACGATTGTGAAGGCTAGAGGCGGTCTACTTGGTCTAAACGCGCGAGCGTTCAGAAACGACACAGATGGTATTTGCTCTATTTGCAACACAAATGAAATTGAGAACACTTTTCACTTCATCGGCTTTTGTCCAATATATAGGGACCTCAGAAAATCCTACTTAGGTCAATATACTCTTAACGTCAACGAAGTACTAAACATATTAAATGGCACGAATTTCTTATCTTTATACAAATATTTGGAAAACTGTATCAAGTATAGAAATTGTATACTAAATGAATTTAATGTTTAAAATAAGCATGAATCTTTATATGTGTATTTAATGAACTGTATCAAGTATAACAACTACATATATGCACAATGAATTAAATGTATATAATACTAAGCGACAGTAAACAATTATTATTAACTCCAAATTATATGGCAAACAGCATTTTTGCTACGCCAAATATAGATTTTAAATCACAATATATATCATAAGTATCACATTGTAAAATTAATAATCTATTAATAAATAATAAATATAATATATTTATTCCCGTCGTTCCATTGTGGAGCATAGGGCCATAACAAATAAATTCCATTCATGTCTGTTTAAAGCTAACACTTTTATTTCACTCCAGGTCATCGTCATTCCCATGATTTCGGCATCGAGTTGTCTTCTCCAGGTGTGTGCTGGTCTCCTCTTCTTCGGTTACCTTGCGGGTTCCAATCAAGTGCGACACGTGTAAGGTCATCTTGTTGTTTTCGTAGCGTGTGTCCAATCCAATTCCATTTGCGTTTAAGGATTTATGTTGCGATGGGCGATTGTTTTGTTGAAGATATTTTTAATCCCATAGATATTTTTAAATAAACAAATATTTTGTCAAAAACCACGTTAACGGGATTTCCCCGGAACGTGATCCCGGGAAATCCCTGGAAGAATGTTTTTGCGTAGTGCAATTTTCAAACAATATTTATACCCTCACCTTAGTGTGACGAGGGTATATATCATTTGCTACGGAAAAAAGTGTAACACATCGAAGGAGTGATATAAGACCCTAAGTATGTTCGGAGGAAATCAGTTTTGGGTCATTTTAAGTCGAATGAGCAATGTCCGTCCGTCTGTCTGTCTGTCTGTCTGCTGGCTGGTGCGCACGATAACTCTCGAAAGGAGTAACCGATTGACTTCAAATTTGGTATGTGGTAATATTTTTTTCTATCTCCGGCTAAGTTCGAAGTTGGCCATATTGGTCCACTCCTTCTAGTACCTCCCCCACAAAGGGTTAAAATGTTGTGAAATATTGATTCTTTAATAACTACTATACTACTTATTCGAATCTTCTGAAATTCCACACATAGTATTAGTTTATTAGTCGCTATCAACTCGAGAAAAATGGGCGAAGTTGCCACGTCCCTTTAGGTACCTCCCACACAAATGCACCGTTTTGCACCAAAAATTAACAGCTTATAACATTAATAACGGTGTATAAAAATACTTGAAATTTTGCACAGTGTTATGCTTTTATATTGCCTACAGTCCAGAGAAAAATGGGCGTTGTTGCCACGCCCCTTTTGGTACCTCCCACACAAAGGTACCATTTTCCACCAAAAGTTAACAGCTTATAACATTATTACAAGTGTATAATAATACTTGAAATTTTGTACAGTGTAATGTTTTTATAGTGCATATAGCCCTGTGAAAAATGGGCGTTATCGCCACGCCCCTTTTTGTACCTCCCACCCAAAATGGCCAAATAACACCACCATTTAATATCTCATAACGTTTATACCAGTGCACATAAACGCTTATAATTCGGCGTAGTGCAATGAATTTAAAGTATCTACTGTTCAGCGAAAAATAGGTGTATTTGTTAAACCCCTTCTGGTAGCTCCCACACAAATTGACAGAATAATTCGTGTAATATTCAATATTACATTACTCACAATGTGAGGGTATACCTTAGTCGGTTTACCCGACTGAAACTTTCTTACTTGTTTTAATTATACCCTACACCACACTGTGGTACAGGGTATTATGACTTTGTGCAGTTGTTTGTAACACCTAAAAGGAGAAGAGATAGACCCATTGTTTATTATACCGATCGACTCAGAATCACTTTCTGAGTCGATTTAGCCATGTCCGTCTGTCTGTCTGTCCGTCTGTCCATGTATTCTTGTAATCAAAGTGCAGGTCGTATTTATGGTCCGATTGTGATGAAATTTAGCATAGTGCTCTTTTTTGGCCCAAGGACGATCCCTATTGAAATTGGTTAAAATCGGTTCAGATTAGTTCCCATATATATGTTTCACCCGATGTGACATGTAAGCGCTGTAGAAACCACATTTTACATCCGATCTTTATGAAATTCGGCAGAGAGAGTTTTATTATTACGTGAATGAACACTACCAAATTCGGAGAAAAGCCGTTCAGATTTAGATATAGCCCCCATATATATGTTTTACCCGATTTAACATGTAAGCGCTGTAGGAACTGTATTTTCAATCAGATCAGTACGAAATTTGGCAGAGAGAGTTCTCTTATTACATGAATAAACACTGCCAAATTCGGGGAAAATCGGTTCAGATTTAAACATAGTCCCAATATATATGTTACACCCGATTTGACATGTAAGCGCTGTAGAAACCGTGTTTTATATCCGATCAGTGCGAAAATCGGCAGAGAGAGTTTGCTTATTACACACGGAGGAAAATCGTCATTTTTGATATGTTTGAATTCTTCTTTATATATTTCTTATATATTTTTGAACAAATATATTTTATTTGAAAATCAAGAAATTTTGTTTGCAACGCATATATTAATATATTACAACAAAATATATTTGCGAACTTACTGTCACAAATAAAATATGTGTTTACAAACAAACAATGGTTTTGTTTAAGAATTTATCCAATTACACTATATTTAAAAAGATGTTAAAACTTTGTTGACTGGCAATTTTTAATTTTATTTTTTCCTAGATTTTGTGTTATACTTTATAGGTAAAAATTGTCGTAAGCAGAATTTTTTTTTTTGTTTTACAGCACTAGTTTTTAATTTATAAATAGTCCAATTGTCAATCCATCAATTCTATTTTTCGTAACCCAAAATTATACGATTTACATTTTTCAAACATATAAAATTTCTAAAAAATTAAACCTTAAATTTCTAAAAAATTTAAAACTTTCCTTTAAATTAAGGCATCGATACATTGCCAAAATACTTAAATACAAGTTAAACATTGTTTTGGTTTTTACAACATCCTCTTAGAACAACATCCTCACAAACATAAAATATTTGTCAGTGTCAAATATTATATATTTGGAGTGTACCCTACACATATGTATGTTTCCAGCAGAATATGTTTGGAACAATATACTACAGAAGCGATTTTTTTCAGCGTGCATGTATGAACACTGCCAAATTCTTATCGCAATGCCCATTTTCGCATTGGTAGGTAGGTGTAGGGTATTATATAGTCGGCCCCGCCCGACTTTCTGTCTTTCCTTACTGGTTTTTCAATGAAAAAAGCAGAAAAGAGGTACTTTTTATAACCTCACTTTAGTGTGACGAGGGTATTTATCATTTGCTACGGGCCAAAAGTGTAACACATCGAAGGAGTGACCTAACCCCCAACTAAGGGGTTTTCCAATAAGGGTGATATGATTTCTTTGAAAAAAACACACTTATTGTTAAGGAAATTCAAAAGTTTTTTATTTAATGTGAAGTACAATCGATACAATTAAGTTCTGAATAAAACATCATTCAAATGGCCTCCACGACTTCTTCTGCTGGAACGAATTCGATGAGCACTTTTTCTACTAAATCAAGTCGTATGCCATGAATGGCACGTTCAATATTGACTTGTAAAGCTTGAAGAGAGTCTGGTTTATTTCTAAAGACCAATGACTTCAAATATCCCCACAAGAAATAGTCTAATGGTGTTAAATCACAACTTCTTGGAGGCCATTCAATATCACAATTTCTTGAAATAATCGAATCTCCAAACTTTTCTGCCAACAATTCAATTGTTTCATTTGCTGTGTGGCACGTAGCCACAATCGGTCAATGGCAAAACGATAGCCCTTAAAGAGAGCTAAAACATTGCTCATGGGTGTCATGGTCGTAGGTCGACTAGAAAGTGTTTTTTTTTTTTTGGATTTTAAAAAGAAATGGACTTACCATGATTTTAAAATGTAAACGGAAATATTTTTGCTCTAGCTCCTTAACGCTACGTCTGATCGGCAATCGGTCTTAACGAGAGCTAAAATATTGCTCATGGGTGTCGAGTCGTAGGTCGACTGAAAAGTGTTTCTTTTTGGATTTTTGACTTAGCGCACGAAAAGTTACAATTGGAGAACGATTATTTTGATAATAAAACTGAATACAGGGTGACTGATATGCACTGATAGAAAAAGCTTCGTCATTCGTCAAAAGTCAGCTAACGTACGGATAATCCTATTGATGAATTTGTTCGTCGCCCTGACGAATCTCTGTTTAATCTCTGGAAACTATAGTTTCGAGAGATTAAACAGTCAGGCTTACGGATGGACGGACATAAGTAAAATGACTTAATGTGTTCTAAAACGGATTTCCTCCGCATAAACATAGGGTCTTAGGCCACTCCTTTGATGCGTTACCCTTTTCCTATATGTTATATATACACTTAATGATATTTGTATTATAAATCAAATAAATCCCCATATGTATCCCCTCACCTTATAGTGGAGGTTATATATAATTTTTTTATTTATGAGCACGATTCATCGTAGGCATGGTATGTTATAACCCTGTGGGGTTTTTTTTATTCCACTAAATAGTTCTTGTTCTAGTATACTTAAACAGAGATTCGTCATGGCGACGAACAAATTCATAGATAGGATTATCCGTACGTTAGCTGACTTTTGACGAATGACGAAGCTTTTTCTATCAGTGTGTAATGCAACAAAGTAAAGCGCTATATTTTTTTATTTTTTTTTTAAATTTTATTGTTCAAAAGCAAAAAATGTCGGAAATAACATACAATTTTAGAAACAGTTTATATTTGTTCGAATTGGCCACCTTTGGCACGAATTATGGCCTTCAAACGGCCGACAAAGCCATCACGCGCTGCACGCCGTCTTGAGATGATCGATACTTTGGTATTTTTTAGTGCGAACCTTACTCTCTAAAATGCCCCAGTCGCAAAAGTCCAACGGATTGAGATCCGGAGATCTTGGTGGTCATTGTGCGGTAGAAATGAAGCGAGGAACCTCCTTTTTAGGCCATTCTTGGTTGACGCGAGCTGAGTGCGATGGTGCTGAGTCCTGTTGGAATGTCCATGGTCTGCGGCCGAAATGTTTGTCTGCCCAGGGCTTCAATACTGTCTTTAGGACATTTTCCCGATAATATTCGGCATTTATTTTGACCCCATGGTCGATGAATACGAGCGGGGAGCGACCATCGGCCGTTACGGCGGCCCACACCATTACCATCGGCGGCGCTTGGGTTCTGGTGGCCAATCGAAGGTGTAAATTTTCTGCTGACCTTTTTGGCAAGTAAACCCGATCATTTTGTTTGTTCACAAACTGCTCAATTTGGAATGGCTTCTCATCGGAGAAAACCAAATTCTGTAACTTGCCACTTTCCTGCAAGCGAAGCAACTCCTTGGCTCATTCCAGTCTAACTTTTTTTGTGCATCGGTGAGCTCTTGCACTTTTTGGAACTTCAATGGCTTTAGTCCAAGCTCATTTTTTAATATGTGTTGTATCCGTTCTCGCGATATGTTCAGCTCACGAGCAATTTTTCTACCACTGCGGCGTGGACTTCATTCAAATCTGGCCTTCACTTTTCGGATCATTTCTGGTGTTGTTACCGTTTTTTTTTCGTCCACTTTTTGGACGCGATGCAACACTGCCAGTATCACGGTAACGAGCAATGGTACGAGAAACAAAAGACTTATTCACATTTAAATGCTGGAGGGCTCTAACGATAGCCACTTGTGTTTTTCCACCCAAATATAAAGCAATCACACTATCACGCTTGAATTCCATCACCAATTACCTTTTTTTTGAATGCAATAGATCAAAATGCTTTTGTAAGCTTGTAAACAATAAAATGAACTGTCACTGAAATAAATCTGTCAGCTATCAGACTAGCGGTTTAGAAATGATAGCAACCTGAAGTTGGTTGCAATACATATCAGCCACCCTGTAATTTGTAAACGTTTTTATTGCGTATATCTCTCCATGATGAAATTGTAAACACTACTGATTACAATGAAAAACAAATGACAGATCATGGCATATTACAAATGGCCGAAACGTCACTTCAAAATCATATCATCCCTGTTGGAAAACCCATCTACGCTTCTTAACCGAATAATGTATGAGTGTAAACTTACTAAATTAGCTGTAACTTTTTAAATTATTCATCGGTTTTCTTCGGATTGGATCAACTTTACGATAAACTAATATATATATATATATATTTAATTATTTCATTTATATTTGTGTCTTTTTCGACGGTTTCATTTAAAAATTATTAAAATTTTCTCAAAACATAAATATAACCCGCTGAAGAATTATATTAGAAGAAGTTGAAGGCTACTCAATTATCCCCTCACCTTAGAGAGCAGGGTATATGTATATCGTTTGCTACGAACCAAAAGTGTAACACATCGAAGGTGTGACCTAAGACCCCAAGTATGTTTGGCGGATATCCGTTTCGCTAAATAAGCGTCGTAGAGGGAAATTAAGAAATTTAGTATCGCTTACTTTTTGGACAATATTTAAAATGGCAAAATATCGCAAATAAGCATCGTAATGCGAAAATAAGGACATCTTCTATCTTCTTCTTCGTCCAAATAACGCCTTTGGTCGAACTCTAGGCTTTACATTGTTGGCTAGCCTGGCTAAGGATGTGCAACATTTTCCCACTTCTTTTGCGTTAGTATGTACCTCTGTTCATTTTCTCACGAAAAATAAAAGGTCCTTACTTTTGTTTCCCTTACTTTCCTTTCCCTTTTCGATTTTGATTATACCTTACCCGGTTCATGCTAAAATCGTTTCGGATATTCGCAATTACGAATGAAATATTCAATTTGTTTCCTCCATTTCTCTTAGTAATTTTCTTTGTTCTTTTTCGTGTCAATTTTGCTGCCTTTATAACTCTAGCATATTACCCATTATTTAGCTGTTATCCTGGTGCTTTTCCTCATAGACAAAATCTAATAAAACGAACCCCTTTTTAATTTTGCCTGAATGACTCTTAATAAACTGATGACATTTCCTATCTTTCTTCAAAGCGTACATATGCTATATATCATTGCTCAGGAAATTGTGTTGTTTTTCTTTCCTTGCCGGCTGAGGTCAGGTTATAAACTGGACATGACACACACACACACACACCCCAAAAAGGGGGCGAAACAAAAAGGTTTAATTAACAAATAACCCAAAGGAAATCTAATAAAATTGCATATCTTTTAATTGATCTCCGGCGCGCGCTATGTGTGTGGCTCTTGGCTTTTGGTCTGACTCCATTTTTTCTTGTTTTTTTGGTTTTCCATAAACCATAAAAAGTTAAAAATTTGCTATTCAATTCATTGTTAAAAGGTTGCTATTGTTGCTGCTGTGTGTTGTCGTTATTTTTGCTGTGTGAACAAAAGGGGACCGGAAAATAAATCCAACTCTTCGAAATTATTTGCAAATTTTCACATTTCACATCAATTCGACGTGAGAGATACAATGAAATGATATTCATTTCGTTTTGGGTCGTTGGTTTGACTTGGCTTTTGCAGCTGTTGTCTGTCCTTTTGCTCTTCCGTCTGTCCTTCCGACCGACCTTATGACTGCCTTTTACGATTCAGTGGCGAATAATGTGTTTCAATTTATTTGTTTTTTTTTTGGTTCCTTGGATTTTTGAATCGTCGTTGTTGTCGTCATTTTCATAACTCCATATAAAGTCATTGGTAACATCATCAAAATAATGATGTTGTTTCGTTTTGAGTTGTTGGCCACTTTATGGGCTTTGCTTGGCATTGTAGTTGTGGATGCACTGAAAAAAATTTCATTAAACAAGAAAATTTTATCCATTAAAAACTCATATTTACCAGCTAAAGAAACTTTTCTTTAAAGTAAAGGAATTTTGATTAAATATAAGTTACTTGATTCTATATACTAAAATGAAACTAATTCTTTAATTAATTTTTTTTGGTTCTTAATAAATTTAATTATTTTTAATACTATAACAAGTAAGAAAGTTTCAGTCGGGTAAACCGACTAAGGTATACCCTCACTTTGTGAGTAATGTAATATGGAATATTAATCGAATTATTCTGTCAATTTGTATGGGAGGTACCAGAATGTTTTTAACAAATACACCTATTTTTCTCTGAATAGTAGATTCTTTAAATACATTGCACTGCGCCGAATTATAATCGTTTTTTGCACTGGTATATTAACGTTATGAGATATTAAATTTGGTATGATTTGGCCATTTTGTGTGGGAGGTACAAAAAGGGGCGTGGTGATAACGGCCATTTTTTACAGGGCTATAGGGACTTCAAAAGCGTTACACTGTGCAAAATGTTGTTGCATTTTCGTGCATTGGTACTCATGCTGCGAGCTCTTAACTTTTTGTGCAAAATGGTACCTTTGTGTGGGAGGTACAAAAAGGGGCATTTTTCACAGTGCAAAAGACACTATAAAAGCATTACACTGTACAAAATTTCAAGTGCTTTTATACACTGGTATTAATGTTATAAGCTGTTATCTTTTGGTGCAAAATGGTACCTTTGTGTAAGAGGTACCACAAGGGGCGTGAATATGACACCCATTTTTCACTGGACTGTAGGCACTATGAAAGCATTACACTGTACAAAATTTCAAGTATTTTTATGCACTGGTATTAATGTTATAAGCTGTTAACTTTTGGTGCAAAATGGTGCATTTGTGTGGGAGGTACCAAGAGGGGCGTAGCAACATGGCCCATTTTTCTCGAGTTGATAGCGACTAATAAACTAATACTATGTGTGGAATTTCAGAAGATTCGAATAAGTAGTATAGCAGTTATTAAAGATTCAATATTTCACAACATTTTAACACTTTGTGGGGGAGGTACTAGAAGGAGTGGACCAATATGGCCCATCTTCGAACTTAGCCGGAGATAGAAAAAAATATTACCACGTACCAAATTTGAAGTCAATCGGTTACTCCTTTCGAGAGTTATCGTGCGCACCAGCCAGCAGACACACAGACAGACAGACAGACAGACAGACAGACAGATAGACAGACAGACAGACAGACGGACGGACATTGCTCATTCGACTTAAAATGACCCAAAACGAATATCCGCCGAACATACTTAGGGTCTTAGATCACTCCTTCGATGTGTTACACTTTTTTTCGTAGCAAATGATATATACCCTCGTCACACTAAAGTGAGGGTATAATGAAACTATATACTATAATGAAACTAATTCTTTAATTCACTGCAATATGTTTTATAGTTAAGAAACACTTTCTTCGATTTTTTTTGGTTCTTAATAAATTTACTTATTTGTAAACAAGTAAGACAGTTTCAGTCGGGTAAACCGACTAAGGTATACTCTCACTTTGTGAGTAATGTAATATAGAATATTATACGAATAAATCAGTCAGTTTGTGTGGGAGTTGCCAGAAGGGGAAATAGTCCATTTGTGTGGGAGGCACCAAAGGGGCGTGTCAATAACCCCCATTTTTCACTGACCTGTAGGTACTATAATAACATTACACTGCACTAAGTTTTACGTATTTGTATGCACTAGTATACAAGTTATAAGCTTTTAACTTTTGGTACCTCCTTTTTTGTAGGAGGTACCAAAGGGGTCGTAAAAATGTTACACTCTACACAATTTGAAGTGTTTTTGTTCACTGGTATTAAAGTTGTAAGGTGCTAACTTTGGGTGCAAAATGGTCCAATTGTGTGGGAGGTACCAAAAGGGGACTTGGCAAATTCGACAATTTTTCTCACGGTTGTAGCGCCTAATAAAGTAATACTATGTGTGGAATGTTAGAAGATTCGAATAAGTAGTATAGAAGTTATTAGACAATCAATATTTCATTGAATTTTAGCCCTCTGTGGGGGAGGTACTAGAAGGAGTGGAACAATATGGCCCATCTTCGAACTTACCCGGCGATAGAGAAAAATATTATCGCATACAAAATTTGAAGTCAATTGGTTACTCCTTTCGAGAGTTATCGTGCGCACCATCCAGCAGACAGACAGAGGGACGGACGGACGGACATTGCTCATTCGACTTAAAACGACCTAAAACGGATATCCACCGAACATACATAGGGTCTGATGTCACTCCTTCGATGTGTTACACTTTTGGCCTGCAGCAAACGATATATACCCTCGTATCACTAAAGTGAGGGTATAAAAATGCTTCTTATTGGATTCTAACAAACCGACCGACAGACAGACCATAAACGCCCAAACCAAAGGCGAAAGATCGAATTTGCCGTGAGTGTCATTATTTGGACGTTGGTGCGAGATAAAAAGGGACTTTGCAAAATTTTAACTTTTGGGGATTACTATGGGACGGAAGTGTACCAATTTAGTATCATCGCCAAATTCAAACCAGTATAGAATCATGAAATTGATAATAAGTGCGAAGTGAGAAGACATGAAGCTATTTTTTACAACTTGTACTTTTAGGGACTAATAACACTGTGCAACAGTGAAAAAAATACACGGACTTGACAGTATAGGTTCGATTCTACTATCAAAGGGTAGTATAACCCTATACTCGGTTTGGTGAAATTGGTGACCAATTTTGTTTTATGGGCCTCCAAAGAATCTGAAAATCAGTGGGACCCTTGAAAAAGGTGTCATCAGCTTTTGTCCAACAACTAATTCAGACTTGGTGATACCGCTTAACTATGTCTGGCAATAATGTAGCAAGAATATGCTGAATAAAGTTTCTTAACATTTTTCGCGAAAAAATAAATTTCCGGTACTTTTTCTTGAAAAAGTGAAGGAAAAAAATATTTTTTTTTCACTTTTTTCCGCATAACTTCCGGGGACTCGTAATTTTTCACTAACAATGTTTTGCAAAATTGTAGCCAACGTAAATCTGAACATTTTTTGTGTACATATTAATACAATCTGAACGTGTCTAAGTACCATAAATAGCTCAAAAAACCACATTGTACCCCAAAAATTTAAGTATTTCTCTGTTATGTAACAAAAATATATTTTTTTGGTATAGGGTATGTCCAGCAACATTATAGAAAATATTAAGGAAAATACTTTTGTGGATCATTTTAACCCTCTAGCTCCCCCACATAACTGTAATTTTTGGCCCCATTTAAACAAATCGTAAAAAACACCAATTAAACTGGGGAGAGAGGGGATGAACTGTTCTACAAAAATGTTCGCCATAAAATTTCAGAACACACCAAAGTTCAAAACATAACACAAACACCAAAAAAGGTCCACAATTTGAAGTATTTGTATGCACTGGTATTAAAGTTAAAGGCTGTTAACTTTTGGGGCCGAATGGTCCATTTGTATGGGAGGTACCAAAAGGGGCGTGCCAATAACGCCCACTCTTCTCAGGACTCTAGATACTAAAAAGCATTACGCTGTACAACATTTCACGCACTTGTATGAACTGATATTAAAGCTATAAGTAGTAAATTTTTGTTGCAAAATGGTCCATTCGTGTGTTAGGTACCAAAAGAGGCGTGCCAACTTCGCCCATTTTTCTCGAGGTAATAGCGACTAGTAAACTAATATAATGTGTAGAATTTCAGAGGATTCAAATAAGTAGTATAGAAGTTATTAAATAATCAATATTTCACTAACTGTTAACCCTTTGTGGGGGAGGTACTAGAAGGAGTGGACGAATATGGACCATCTTCGAACTTAGCCGGAGATAGAAGAAAATATTACAACATACCAAATTTGAAGTCAATCGGTTACTCCTTTCGAGAGTTATCATGCGCACCAGCCAGCAGACAGACAGACGGACGGACGGACATTGCTCATTCGACTTAAAATGGCCCAAAACGGATATACGCCGAACATACTTAGGGTCTTAGGTCACTCCTTCGATGTGTTACACTTTTGGCTCGTAGCAAATGATATATACACTCCTCTCTAAGGTGAGGGGATAAAAAGACGTGACATCAAGTGTTCGTTTTTGATAAAGCACAAGAGGCGTAACTCACATTGTATTAAACAGAACGTACTGTTTTCATCTATGTAACCTTTGAAGTTATTCTCTTGCTACTGTTTTGAAGTTTTATTTTTGTCAATCGTGTTGGACAGCTATTTTAGATGCAAGATTTACATTCTATATGGGTCTGTATTTGAATTTGGCCTTTATCTGAATGGTATCCATTTTTTTTTATCAAATTTCGCAGTGTTCATGATTCTATAAACTTTTCTCTACCAAATTTAATAATGATCTGAAGTACTCGTAAAGTAAGAAAACACATTAAAACAAGTAAGAAAGTTTTAGTCGGGTAAACCGACTAAGGTATACCCTCACTTTGTGAGTAATATTGAATTTTCCACGAAGTATTCCGTAAGTTTGTATGGGAGGTACCAGAACGGGTTTAATAAATACAGGGTGGCTGATATGTATTGCAACCAACTTCAAGTTGCTATCATTTCTAAACCGCTAGTCTGATAGCTGACAGATTTATTTCAGTGACAGTTCATTTTATTGTTTACAAGCTTACAAAAGCATTTTGATCTATTGCATTCAGAAAAAAGTTATTCGTGATGGAATTCAAGCGTGATAGTGTGATTGCTTTATATTTGGGTGGAAAAACACAAGTGGCTATCGTTAGAGCCCTCCAGCATTTAAATGTGAATAAATCTTTTGTTTCTCGTACCATTGCTCGTTACCGTGATACTGGCAGTGTTGCATCGCGTCCAAAAAGTGGACGAAAAAAAACGGTAACAACACCAGAAATGATCCGAAAAGTGAAGGCCAGATTTGAATGAAGTCCACGCCGCAGTGGTAGAAAAATTGCTCGTGAGCTGAACATATCGCGAGAACGGATACAACACATATTAAAAAATGAGCTTGGACTAAAGCCATTGAAGTTCCAAAAAGTGCAAGAGCTCACCGATGCACAAAAAAAGTTAGAATGGAATTGAGCAGTTTGTGAACAAACAAAATGATCGGGTTTACTTGCCAAAGAGGTCAGCAGAAAATGTACACCTTCGATTGGCCACCAGAACTCAAGCGCCGCCGATGGTAATGGTGTGGGCCGCCGTAACGGCCGATGGTCGCTCCCCGCTCTTATTCATCGACCATGGGGTCAAAATAAATGCCGAATATTATCGGGAAAATGTCCTAAAGACAGTTTTGAAGCCCTGGGCAGACAAACATTTCGGCCGCAGACCATGGACATTCCAACATGACTCAGCACCATCGCACTCAGCACGCGTCAACCAAGAATGGCTTAAAAAGGAGGTTCCTCTCTTCATTTCTACCGCACAATGGCCACCAAGGTCTCCGGATCTCAATCCGTTGGACTTTTGCGCCTGGGGCATTTTAGAGAGTAAGGTTCGCACTAAAAAATACCAAAGTATCGATCATCTCAAGACGGCGCTTCGCCGGGAATGGGCCAAAATACCGCAGAGCCACTTTCGTGCAGCGCGTGATGGCTTTGTCGGCCGTTTGAAGGCCATAATTCGTGCCAAAGGTGGCCAATTCGAACAAATCTAAACTGTCTCTAAAATTTTATGCTATTTCCAACATTTTTTGCTTTTGAACAATAAAATTTAAAAAAAAAAATAAAAAAATATAGCGCTTTACTTTGTTACATTACATATCAGCAACCCTGTACATCTATTTTTCACTGAACAGTAGATACATTAAATACATTGCACTTTGCCGAATTATAAGCATTTATATGCACTGGTATATTAACACTATGAGATATTAAATTGTGGTATTATTTGGCCATTTTGTGTGGGAGGTACAAAAAGGGGCGTGGTGATAACGCCCATTTTTCTGTACAAAATTTCGAGTATTTATATGCACTGGTATTAAAGTAAAAGCTGTTAACATTTGGTACAAAAATGTCCACTTGGGTGGGAGGTACCAAAAGGGACATGGCAATATCGCTAATTTTTCACTGGAATGTAGGCACTATAAAAGGATTACCCTGTACAAAATTATTTTTATACACTGGTATTAATGTTATAGGCTGTCAACTATTGGTCCAAAATGGTGCATTTGTGTGGGACGTATCAAAAGGGGCGTGGCAACTTCGCCTATTTTTCTCGAGTTGATAACGACTAATTAACTAATACAATGTGTGGAATTTCAGAAGATTCGAATAAATAGTATAGCAGTTATTAAAGAATCAATTTTTCACAATATTTTAACACTTTGTGGGGGAGGTACAAGAAGGAGTGGACCATTATGACTCATCTTCGAACTTAGCCGGAGATAGAAGAAAATATTACAACATACCAAATTTGAAGTCAATCGGTTACTCCTTTCGAGAGTTATCATGCGCACCAGCCAGCAGAGAGACAGACATACGGACATTTTTTCCATAACAAAGATAAACAATTAAACCAGTAAGGAAAGACAGAAAGTCGGGCGGGGCCGACTATATAATACCCTACACCTACCTACCAATGCGAAAATAGGCATTGCGATAAGAATTTGGCAGTGTTCATACATGTAATAAGCAAACTCTCTCTGCCGATTTTCGTACTGATCGGATATAAAAAACGGTTTCTACAGCGCTTACATGTCAAATCGGGTGTAACATATATATTGGGACTATGTTAAAATCTGAACCCATTTTCCCCGAATTTGGCAGTGTTCATACATGTAATAAGAAAACTCTCTCTGTTAAATTTCGTACTGATCGGATATAAAACACGATTTCTACAGCGCTTAAATGTTAAATCGGGTGAAACATATATATGGGGGCTATATCTAAATCTGAACCGATTTTCCCCGAATTTGGCAGTGTTTATTCATGTAATAAGAGAACTCTCTCTGCCTAATTTCGTACTGATCTGATTTAAAATACAGTTCCTACAGCGCTTACATGCCAAATCGGGTGAAACATATATATGGGAGCTATATCTAAATCTGATCGGATTTTCTCCGAATTTGGTAGTGTTCATTCACGTAATAATAAAACTCTCTCTGCCGAATTTCATAAAGATCGGATGTAAAATGTGGTTTCTACAGCGCTTGCATGTCAAATCGGGTGAAACATATATATGGGGACTATATCCAAATCTGAACCGATTTTAACCAATTTCAATAGGGATCGTCCTTGGGCCAAAAAAGAGCACTATGCTAAATTTCATCACAATCGGACCATAAATACGACCTGCACTTTGATTACAAGAATACATGGACAGACAGACAGACGGACATGGCTAAATCGACTCAGAAAGTGATTCTGAGTCGATCGGTATAATAAACAATGGGCCTATCTCTTCTCCTTTTAGGTGTTACAAACAAATGCACAAAGTCATAATACCCTGTACCACAGTGTGGTGTAGGGTATACAAATTGCGTTTATTGTGTATGTAAGGGAAGTTAAGTTCCTTAGGTTAGGTTAGGTTGAATAGAGGAGACGTTTAAACGTCTCATGTCCATGGACATACACATAAGCCAGTGGTTCGGCCTGTTGTGCGCTCCTTATTTATGATTTTTATACTCCACGGGTTACAGAAAATCGGTACTAGACACGTATTTTCTCAGTATCTTCCAGTCATATCCTCTGAGATGAGTCAAGTCTGGCAATATGTCGGAACCGAAATATCGGGATCTTGCATGTGTGAAAGCTGGGCTGTGACACAGAAAATGTTCTATCGTTTCGATGTTTTCCCTGCATGCCCTGCACTCGTTGTTTTCTGTTCGTCCTAAGTTTTTTATTCGAATTTTATTCCTAAATATGTACTTTAGTACGAGATCATTAAAACTTTTTATAATAAAATTAAGAGTTAAAAATGTAATCTTCGATTTTTGAAAGAAATATATATAATTATTTCATCGATTTTGACTTCATCTTTGTATATAGACATCAAAGCCAGATAAGATAGCTTTTCTCCCTCCATTCTGTTCCGGAGATAAGTTTTCATTCTTCTTAACGTCAAGAAACTTCGCTCAGCAGATGCCGTCGTAACAGGTATTGTGGCCAGTATCTGCAAAAGGGTAAAAACGCTTGGGAACATGTCCCCATCACAAACTGAAATAGCATCTAATGCATTTGATGGCTTATCATTCTTCTGCTTCCAATAATCATTCCATATACTTATTTCAGCTAAAACTGATTTTGCTAATTTTTTGAACTAGTTTTTGTAAAAATAAAGATATGTGCAAAATTTCTTTGAGATCGGACTCTATTTGCGATTTAGCGGACACAGCTAAATCGGTTCAGGAAGTGATTCTAAGTCGATCGGTATAATATACGATGGTTCTATATATCTTCTGTCCTTTTGGGTGTTAGAAACAAATGCATAAAATTATAATAAATTGTACCACAGTGTGTTGTAGGTTATAATTAGATAATTTCAAAAGAAATTATGGGAATTAAAGGGCTGCTTTATATATTTCTGGCCTAATAATGAAAATGCGAATATTTGTCATCAAAAATGGTTTTATTGTTTTTCAAAGTATTCTCCAGCATGATTTATATGCGTTCAAATGCGCATGCGCTCAAACCAATTGTCGAAGCACTTTTTCCACTCCGATTGAGACACCTCCAAAACATGGTTTTTGAACGCTTCAACAGCATCTTCTGGCGACGAAAATCGTTGACCACGCATTTTTTTCTTGATGTGCGGGAATAAAAAAGTCATTGGATGCAAAGTCAGGGCTGTACGGCGGATAGCTCATCAATTCGACGTTTTGGCCGGTCAAAAAGACGCTGATTTGAGCCGATTGAGAGCTCGCACTGTCATGGTGCACAATGATTCGTCTTCTCTTGTTCGTTTTTCGAATTTCTCCGAAGACTTCAGGCAAACAAGTTGTGCTGTACCACTCAAAATTGACCGTCCTACGTTGCTCAAGCGGAACAGTCGCCACATGACCAGTTTTGCCGAAGAAACAGGCGACCAGTTGCTTCGAAGTGCTTCTTCCACGAACAACTTTCGTTGGATTTGGCTCGTCTTCGAAGACCCACGCGGTCTTACTATACCACACTGTGGTACTTCACTACTCTGAACCGGGGCTACGGAAAATACGTAGCGCCGCACCAATGTATAGAATTAAAAAAACTTTTTTATTAGTGAGAATGTTTACCATTTGCGAAAACGTTGCTAGAAGTTACACTATGGGGTCATTCGGTCACACTTTTCAATAGCCAGCCACACCACACAGATTACAAACATCTTCAAATGTCATGAAGATACATAACGGGGTTTCCAATAGGGCTGATATGATTTTGTGACGTTTCGGCCATTTGTAATATGTCATGATCTGTCATTTGTTTTTCATTGTATTCAGTAGTGTTTACAATTTCATCATGGAGGAATATACGCAGAACAATGTTTATAAATTATTCAGTTTTATTCTCAAAAATAATCGTTTTCCAATTTCAACTTTTCGTGCGCTTTTGCCATTTTATCATATTATAATTCGTCGAGTGTGCTCGCTATTCGTCGAATTGTTGAACATTTTTAGCATACATTTTCTTTACATAATGTTCAAGTGCCAATAAGACAAAGAACCGCTCGAAGTAATGCAAATATTGCTGCCGTTCAGGCAAGTGTTGCTGAAGACCACAATTTGTCGATTCCAAGACGTTCTCAGCAATTGGGGTTTTGGGTTTGCATCCGTATAAAATTGTTCTCACTCACTGAATTTGCTGATTTTTCCTTGGAACCACTTGAAAACGATAACGATTTTTTTATGAAAATGATCTTCTCCGATGAAGCTCACTTTCAACTGAGTGGTGCGGCAAATAAAAAAAAACTGTCGATTCTGGTGCGAAGAAGATCCACAAATTATTCATGAAAAATCATTACATTCACCTAAATTGAAAGTTTGGTGTGGTTTTTTGTCATGTGGAATCATCGGTCCGTACTTCATTCAAAATGAAGCTGGTAACAACGTTACTGTCAATGGAGAGCGGTATAGATCGATGATAACCAACTTTTTATGACCGACATTGGAAGAAGTTGATCTTGACAACATTTGGTTCCAACAAGACGGGACTACGTGCCACACAGCCAATGGAACAATTGAATTGTTGCGAGAAAAGTTTGGAGATTCGATTATTTCAAGAAATTGTGATATTGAATGGCCTCTAAGAAGTTGTGATTTAACACCATTAGACTATTTCTTGTGGGGTTATATGAAGTCATTGATCTTTCGAAATATCTCATTCATAAAAATTTCAACCAAATCTTATCATATGTCAAAAATCAAAAAAATTGTCGAAATTTGTAAAAACCAGTAAGGAAAGGCAGAAAGTCGGGCGGGGCCGACTATATAATACCCTACACCTCCCTAACAATGCGATAAGGGTCATTGCCATAATAATTTGGAATAATTGGTAAATGGGTAGAAACATCTAATTCTGAAACGATAATCGCTAAATTAAGCAATATTCTTTCCTAAATTGAGAAACATCTTTCTCGAAAATTTTCATGATCGGAAGTGAAATACAACTTCTATAGCGGTTTGATACCAAATCAGGAGGAACATATATATGAAGCTTTAATATAAATCTTAACCGATCTTCCCTGAATACTTATTCATGTAAAAAGACCTCCTTCTGTCGAATTTCGTACTGATCGGATATAAAATACAGTTTTTACAGCGCTTACAGGTCAAATCGGGGGTAACATATATATGGGTGTTATATCTAAATCTAAACCGAGTTTCTCCAAATTTGGCAGTATTCCTTCATGTAGAAAGAAACCTCTTTTTGCCGACTTTCGCACTGATCGGATATAAAATAACATTTTTACAGCGCTCACATGTCAACTCGAAGGTAACGTATATATGGGGGCTATATCTAAATCTGAACCGATTTCTTCCAAATTTAAAAGTGTTCATTCATACAGGGTTGCCCATATTCGACGGACCCATGTTTTTTTAAAAAAAATCAAAGAAAAAAATAAAAATTTGGCGGTTGGCAATCTTAATCATTTAATTTTTTCCAAGTAGATTTGTTTACATCAATTTTTGAATATGATATCTCTCAAATGGCCGCCTCTGGCGTTGATGGCGTATTGTGCCCTTTTTGCAGCATTTTCCATCGTTTTCGCCAACATTTCGGCCGGAATAGCGGCTATTTCTTCACGAATGTTGTCCTTGAGCTCTTCTACGGTCCTTGGCTTGTTCACGTAAACCTTTGACTTTTCATACTGATCGGATATAAAATACAGTTTTTACAGCGCTTACATGTGAAATCGGGGGCAACATATATATGGGGGCTATATCTAAATCCGAACCGATTTTCTCCTAATTTGGCAGTATTCCTTCATGTAATAAGAAACCTCTTTCTGCCGAATTTCGCACTGATCGGATATAAAATACAGTTTTTACAGCGCTTACATGTCAAATCGGGGGTAACATATATATTGGGGCTATATCTAAATCTAAACCGAGTTTCTCCAAATTTGGCAGTATTCCTTCATGTAGAAAGAAACCTCTTTTTGCCGACTTTCGCACTGATCGGATATAAATTAACATTTTTACAGCGCTCACATGTCAAATCGGGGGTAACGTATATATGGGGGCTATATCTAAATCTGAACCGATTTCTTCCAAATTTAAAAGTGTTCATCCATATAATAAGAAACCTCTTTCTGCCGAATTTCATACTGATCGGATATAAAATAAAGTTTTTACAGCGCTTACATGTCAAATCGGGGCTAACATATATATGGGGGCTATATCTAAATCTGAACCGATTTTAACCAAATTCAATAGGGATCGTCCTTGGGCCCAAAAAAAGATATGTGTATAGTTTCGTCGAGATCGGACCATAATTACGACCTGTACTTTGATTACAAGAATACATGCACAGACGGACAGACGGACAGACGGACAGACAGACGGACAGATTGACATAGCTAAATCAACTCAGAAAGTGATTCTACGTCGATCGGTATAATAAACGATGGGTCTATTTCTTCTCCTTTTGGGTGTTACAAACAAATGCACAAAGTTATAATACCCTGTACCACAGTGTGGTGTAGGGTATAAAAATACTATGAGAATTTAACAGATTTCGAGGTATTAGATAAAATTGTACTTTTCTACTCATTGCAGAAAATATTTATTAATATTAGTTTTTGACTTAAGTTTTTGTAAATTATTTGTTGGTTATTTGTCTACGGAAATAACAAAGCTAACAAAGATAACCGACTAAATTGTGAAACCTGTTAATTTTTCATAAATATATTTAAAGAAGACCCATAGTAATTATTCGCGAGGAATATTTTTCACAAAAACGCCAACTAAAAAGGTCGACAATTTGTATGACGTTTGATATATACCAAGATTTGATTGCACTTTTTCAGGGATAAGGGATAGAGAAGTGTGGACGACTGCTTGGGAGAAATAATTATCCAAAAGTTCTCTCAATTTCGATTTTGGACTGAAGCATCTATTCAAAAGTGATGGACACACGAGCACAGTATAATTTCTCATAAAAATGTTGAAAAGAACCCATAGTAATATTTTGAGAGAGATATTTTTGTCAAAGACGCCAAATGAATAGACTCGAGAAACGAAACTTCTTGATTCTGATAGTCAGTGGTAGTCGTAATACTGTCTTTGTTTATGTTGCACATGTTGACTATTTCGAGCTCAGTGTTATTTTTGCCCAAAAAGTAAAAATTATACATTTTTCTGTCTTACGTCGTATGTGATACAACAAAATTAATTTTATTTTCCGTTTTTACATGTAGGCCCAAATGTCTACATAGATATTTGACATATGTGTATTTGGTACTGATTTAAGCTTTATAAATACAATTGTATCTAACCATTAACAAGTCACAGAATTAAGTGACAAATTTTGGAACCAGCGTGTGCAGCTACAGCAACATACTTATAACATGAACTAAACGCACAACCAAAACTCAAAACTATTTTTTGTTCTTTGCTCTTAAAATTGAAGAATTTGTTATTCATACCTGAGATTATAATTCTTCTTTGTTTCACACAAACTCTAAAAATGTTTCAAATGTATAAATATTTAAAAATGAAGAATATTTCATCAGTTTAATTAACAAATTGTTTTCAGTGTATTGTTAGTACTGCTTCTGCTCCTGTTGTTCTTTTGTTGATAGTTTCATTTCGCCCCGTTTGTGCTCTTCTTTTTTTCTTCCACAGTTTTGCTGAATTTTAATATAATTTTTATGTTGATTTTCCGATTCCCTTCGGTTTATTTATTTTACTTTTCTTCGTTATGCTTTTGTTGCTATTTTGGTCTTATCCAACCCAAGAATTCAGTTTTGGCATTTTTCTTCTTCGTCTTTGCGCTGGGGATAACTTTCTCCAGATTACTGGTGGTGTGTTGTCATTACTGTGTTGTTTGGATCATATGTAGTAATCCTGTTGGAACATTATTTTGGCAACACTAGCCAACAAAGGTTTTAAAACGATCTTAAACTTTATACTTATATGTTACTGAGTTTGAAGAAATGTTTGCAAAGTCTACAATGCACAGTGAGGTGATGTTTAAAATTAGTTTTTTTGAGCACCGCAGTAGGTGAGATGGTAGCGTGCTCGCCTATGAGTTTAAGGGTCGTGGGTTCGATTCCCACCAGAGGCTCTGGTCTGTCGCTGCAGAATCTAGCCACGTGGTCTTTGCAACCCCTCTTTTCTCTGGACCGTAAAATTAGAATATAAATTTACTTTGTGTTGTAATTTATACAAATAAAAAAGTAAATAGAAATAAAAAAATTAGTTTTTTTTAAGTAGAAAGTATTCACTATTTATGCTAAAATTTATATTTCAAGTTCTTTGAATTTTTTATAGTTTACAACTGGAAACAAACGTTTAAACAAAGTTTTTTTATTTCAGAGAATATTGAAGTGTTTCCTGCATAAGGTAATTATAACAACCGATATTTATTTTTCCATACAAGTAGATACTTTGTACACATTTCTGCTTAAAATGACGTAAATACTTAATATGTATTTTTGATAAAAAAAAATTGCTAGTTTTATTAATTATGCCTCATATTTATACCCTACACCACACTGTGGTACAGGGTATTATAAGTTTGTTTCACGGCAGATGTTTGTAACACCTGAAAATAACACAGCTAGACCCACCTTAAAGTATACCGATCAACTCAGAATCACTAGCTGAGTCGATTTAACCATGTCCGTCCGTCCGTCCGTCCGTCTGTCCATGTAAAGTTGTTCGTCGACTACAGGTCGCAATTACACTCCGATCGTTCTGAAATTTTGCAGTTTAGATTATTTCGCGGCTGTTAAGATCGCTATTGAATTTGGTTGAAATCGGTTCAGATTTAGATATAGCTCCCATATATATCTTTCGTCCGATTTGGCCCTTTAGTCCTATAGAAGCTGTATTTTACATCCAATCGTTTTGAAATTTAGAATGGTAGAGTTTCTTGATCCATGAACCAACACTACCGAATTTGAAGAAAATCGGTTAAGATTTAGCTATAGCTCCCATATATATGTTTCGTCCGATTTGGCCCTTTAGTTCTATAGAAGCTGTAGTTTACATCCAATCGTTTTGAAATTTAGATTGGTAGAGTTTATTGATCCATGAACCAACACTATCGAATTTGAAGAAAATCGGTTAAGATTTAGCTATAGCTCCCATATACATGTTTCGTCCGATTTGGCCCTTTAGTCCTGTAGAAGCTGTATTTTACATCCAATTATTTTTTAGTCCTTTAGTCCTGTAATAGCTGTATTTTACATCCAATCGTTTTGAAATTTAGAATGGTAGAGTTTCTTGATCCATGAACCAACATTGCCGAATTTGAAGAAAATCGGTTAAGATTTAGCTATTGCTCCCATATATATGTTTCGTCCGATTTTGCTCTTTAGTCCTGTAGAAGCTGTATTTTAAATCCAATCATTATTTCGAAATTTAGAATGGTAGTATTTCTTGATCCATGAACCAACACTACCGAATGTGAAGAAAATCGGTTAAGATTTAGCTATAGCTCCCATATATATGTTTCGTCCGATTTGGCCCTTTAGTTCTATAGAAGCTATATTTTACATCCAATCGTTTTGAAATTTAGAATGGTAGAGTTTCTTGATTCATGAACCAACATTGCCGATTTTGAAGAAAATCGGTAAAGATTTAGCTATAGCTCTCATATATATGTTTCATCCGATTTGGCTCTTTAGATCCAATCGTTTTTATACCCTACACCACACTGTGGTACAGGGTATTATTTAAGTATAAAATGTCCCAAAAGTAAATTTATGTAAACAATTTATACATGGATTACAAAATTTATATATCAGAGTTATTCAATATTACGAGAGTGGTGTAGGGTATTATATAGTCGGCACCGTCCGACTATAGCCTCTCCTTACTGGTTTTTAGATATAATTATTTAAAATCATTTAGTGAATAATGACATACGTCTGCTAATGGGAGCGTATGAGTTATACTAATTCATGCAGTTGATTTTTAGCACTCATGCGCCACCCAAACCCTTCGCTGAAGTTGTATACTGCCTAGCTAAGAAATAAAGACACATCTCAATTTTAGCAGTTTTCAAATATTTACAGCCGTATTCATAAAAACTTAAAACAGTTTTACAAATCTTTGTTAAGCAAAATTTGTTAAAACTGTATTCATACACAATTACACTGTCCAACAGCATTTTTGGAACGAAATTTTGAAAGGGCATGCTGAGTAGATTATTTTTGTATGTAGAATAAACATATGGTTCAGCTGGTCTGAGTTTTTTTTACTGTGGGTCAAAGTTTAATTTTTTTTTATTTTTGGTCGAAGGGAGCATTATACTAAATAAAACAAGTAAGATAGTTCAGTCGGGTAAACCGACTTATGAATCCCCCCACCTTGAGTCCCAAAAAATATTCGTAAATTTATTTATTTTTTGTTTTAATTATATTATTATCAATTTAAATTACATTTAATAACATTAGAGTATGTACCGGTATTAAAGTTATAAGCTCTTAAGTTTTGATAACAAATAGTCCATTTGTGTGTGAGGTACCAAAACGGGCATGCCAATATGTCCAATGTCCACTTTTCTCTGGACTCTACGTACTATAAATGCATTACACTGTACAAAATTTCAAGTATTTGTATGAGCTGATATTAAAGCTGTAAGCAGTTAACTTTTGGTGCAAAATGGTGCACTTGCGTTGGAGGTACCAAGAGGGGCATTGCAACTTCGACCACTTTTTTGAGCTGATAGCGACTAATAAACTAATACTATGTGTAGAATTTCAGAAGATTCGTGTAAGTAGTATAGAACTTATTAAAGAAACTATATTTCACTAAATAGTAATCCTTTGTGACACACAGACAGAGAGACAGACGGACGGACGGACATTGCTCAAATGACTTAAAAAGGCCCACTTATTCGATGTGTTACACTTTTGACTCGTAGCAAATGATATATACCCTCCCCTCTAAGGTAAGGGGATACAAAATGATGTAATTTATAAGAAGTTAGCGTGAAATATTGCTAATTAAGCGTAAAGAGCTATATTTACAACTTTGATGTCTTTGGCGACCCCCACATACATTTTCCATTTTTGTAAAATATTTTTATCCTTAAATGCCCTAATTGAAAGACTTTTTTGTTGATTTTTTTGTTAAATAATGTGCACTTTATATCATAATTAGGATTTTTTATGAATACGGTTGTTAGCTTTTTTACTTTCACTTTAGTGTGACAAGGGTGTATATAATTTGCTACGGACCAAAAGTTAACACATCGAAGGAGTGAGACCTCAAGTATGTTTGGCGGAAGTCCATTTGGGTCATTTTAATTATTTTGAGCAATATCCGTCCGTCCATCTGGCTGGTGCGCACGATAAGTGACCAAAGGAATAACCGATTGATTTCAAATTTGGTATGTGCTAATGTTTTTTTTCCATCTCCGGCTAAGTTCGAAGATGGCCTATATTGGCCCACTCCTTCTAGTACCTCCCCCACAGAGTGTTAAAATTTAATGAAATATCGATTCTCTTATAACTTCTATACAAAAGGGTGGTTAAATTTTAAGGCCGATGTTGATTTTGAATAAAACACAAATTATTTAGGAAATTATTTTCATTTCTTTTTATTATGATAATATTGGTATGGTTCAATTACGCATGGAACAAAATATCACCAAAAGGCCTCCGCGACCTAGGCGGCACACCTCCATCCGATGGTCTAAATTTTCGATGACGCTGAGGCATAATTGAGGTTCTATGCCGTTAATGTTCTGAATTATCTCATCCTTTAGCTCTTGAATTGTTGATGGCTTATCGACATACACCTTTTCTTTCAAATAACCCCAAAGATAGAAGTCCAACGGTGCCAAATCACATGATCTTGGTGGCCAAATGACATCGCCACGACGGCCATTAACACGGCCATTGCATTTGTTGCGCAAAAGAGCCATTGTTTCGTTAGTTGTGTGGCAAGTGGCACCGTCCTTTTGAAACCACATATTGTCCACATCTATATTCCAATTCCAATTAGGGCCATAAAAAGTTCGTTATCATCTCATGATAGCAAACACCATTCACAGTAACTGCCTGACCGGCCTCATTTCGAAGAAGTATGGCCCGACGACGTCGCCAGCCCATAAGCCGCACCAACCGAACTGGGCGAGCATGCACAGGTGTTTTCACATCTCCTACAGACCCGGTTTGCTGAAATTTGCGCACAATTCTCCCGATTGTGGACACATTTGGTCGATTATGCTGATCAAAAAAACATCACGAAGTGCACGAAATGCATTTTAATTTGAACGCCCATTTTCGTAGAAGGCTTAACAAACTTTAACGCATTGCTATGGTTCAAATTGAGTTAGTCTGAAATTGAGAAATGTCAAATGAAATGCAGAAAAAAACTTGACGTTTAGGTGTGGTTCACATTCAACATCGGCCCTTACAATTTAACCACCCTTTACTTATTCGAATCTTCTAAAATTCCACACATTAGTTTATTTGTAGCTACCACCATGAGAAAAATTTTGTTTAAAGCTTCAAATGTTGTTTTCTTATTTTGTACGAAATGTGTTTTCCCAAAATTTTTTAAATGTAAAAGTTCTATCACATAGGTGTACATTTTGCACAATTCATCTCGGAGTCGATCATAATTTTTCGACTTGTGACTCCGACTCTGGGAAAATTACCCCGACTCCACAGCCTTGGTGGAGGGTATCCATATATATAAAGAAGAATGTGTGTTTGTTGGTTTGTTTGTACCGTATAGACGTCTAAACGGCTGGACCGATCTTCTTGAAATTTTCACAGGATGTACATGTGTGGGGCGTGGTGAAAATAGGGTACTTGAATTTTCGATATATCGAGTGGGCGTGGCCCCGCCCACATAAGACAAATTTTAAAATTGAGATATCTTGCACAATTTGTTAGCGAGAGTTCTGGAATTTTGTGTGTATTTATCTGGTGGCAGTCTACGTGATTGGTCCAAAAATGGGCGGGTGCAGACCAATGGGCGTAGCCTCGCCCATACAAGCCAAATTTTGAATTTCAGATATGGTATTATGTATATATATATCTGTCTACGTTATTGGTCCAAAAATGGGCGGGTCGAACTAATGGGCGTGGCCCCGCCCCTTTAAGCCAAATTTTTAAATCGAGATATCTTGCTCAATTTGTTAGCGAGAGAGCTGTAATTTTGTGTATATGTATCTGGAGGCAGTCTATGTGACTGGTCCAAAAATTGGTGGAATCGGGCCAATGGGCGTGGCACCTCCCATATAAGCCGAATTTTGAAATTGACTTATCTTGCACAATTTGTTAGCGCGAGTGCTGTAATTTTGTGCATATGTATCTGCTGGTAGTCAACGTGATTGGTCCAAAAATGGGCGGAAACGGACCAGTGGGCGTGGCACCGCCCATATAAGTCAAATTTTTAAATTGAGATTTCTTGCACAATTTGTTAGAGAGAGTGCTGGAATTTTGTGTATATGTGTCTGGTGGCAGTCTACGTGACTGGTCCGAAAATGGGCGGAATCGGGCCAATGAGCGTGGCACAGCCCATATAAGCCAAATTTTGAAATTGACTTATCTTGCCCAATTTGTTAGCGATAGTGTTGTAATTTTGTGCATATGTATCTGGTGGTAGTCTACGTGATTGGTCCAAAAATTGGCGGGATCGGACCAATGTGCGTGGCCCCGCCCATGTAAGTCAAATTTTTGAATTGAGATATCTTGCACAATTTTTTGGCGAGAGTGATGTAATTTTGTATCTGGTGGTTGTCTACCTGATTGGTTTAAATATGGGCGGGATCGGACCAATGGGCGTGGCCCCGCCCATATAAGCAAAATTTTGAAATTGAGATATCTGGCACCATTTGTTAGCGAGAGTGCTGTAATTTTGTGCATATGTATCTGATGGTAGTCTACGTGATTGGTCTAAAAATGAGCGGGATCGGACTAATGGGCGTGGCCCCGCCCACATAAGTCAAATCTTGAAATTAAGATATCTTGCACAATTTTTAGCGAGAGTGCTGTAAATTTGTGAATATGTACCTGGTGGTAGTCTACGTGATTGGTCCAAAAATGGGCGGAATCGGATCAATGGGCGTGGCCCTGCCCATATAAGCAACCTTTTGAAATTGAGGTATCTTGCATAATCTGTTTGCGAGAGTGCTGTAATTTTGTATATATGTGTCTGGTGGAAGCTTACGTGATTGGTCAAAAAATGAGCGGGATCGGACCAAGGTACATGGCCCCGCCCATATAAGCCAAATATTGGAATTGAGATATCTTGGAATTGAGATATATTGTACCGAGAGTGCTGCAATTTTGTGTATATATATCTGGTGGCAGTCTACGTGATTAGTCAAAAAATGGGCGGGATCGAACCAATGCGCTTGGCCCCGCCCATATAAGGAATATTTTGGAATTGAGATATCTAAAACAATTTTTTAGCGAGAGCGCTGCAATTTTCTGTATATGTATCTGGTGGCAGTCTAGGAGATTGGTCCAAAAATAGGCGCGATCGGACCAATGGGCGTGGCCCCGCCCATGTAAGCCAAATTTTTAATTTTAGATATCTTGCACAAATTATTAGAGAGACTGCTGTAATTTTGTGCATATGTACATGGTGGTAACCTACGTGATTGGTCCAAAAATGGGCGGGGTCGGACCAATGGGCATGGCTTCCCAAATAAACCAAATTTTAAAATTGAGAAATATTGTACAATTTGTTAAAGATAGTGCTGTAATTTTGTGTATATATATCTGGTGGCAGTCAACGTGCTTTGTTAAAAAATGGGCGGGATCGGACCAACTGGGCGTGCCCCGACCATATAAATCAAAGTTTGCATTTGAAATATCTTGCACAATTTGCTAGCGAGAGTTCTGTAATTTTGAACATATGTATCTGGTGGTAGTCCACGTGATTGGCCCAAAAATGGGCGAGGTCCGACCAATGGACATGCCCCCAAATAAACCAAATTTTAAAATTGAGATATATTGCACAATTTGTTAAAGACAGTGCTGTAATTTTGTGTATATATGTCTGGTGGCAGACAACGTGTTTGGTCCAATAATGGGCGGGGTCAGAACAAAGAGCGTGGCTCCGCCCAAAAAAAATTAAAATTGAGATATACGAGTATTGCACAATTTGTTACCGAGAGTGCTGTAATTTTGTGCATATGTATCTGGTGGAAGTTTAAGTGATTGGTCCAAAAATGGTCGGGATCCGCCCAAATAAACCGAATTTTAAAATTTTGATATCTTGCACAATTTGTTAGCGAAACTGCTGTATTTTGTGTATATGTATCTGTTGGCAGTCTACATGATTAGTCAAAAAATTTACGGGATCGGAAATCTGAAATCTGGGCCAACGAAGTGGACCGAGTCAGCTAGTTGTTAAATAAAAAAATCGACAAATTTAAAAAAATATCGACAGCTTTACCTCGTTAATTATGTAAAGAAATAGTGTTAAAAATTCCAAAAGGATCGATTCAGTTGTTTTTGAGTTATGAGGGCAACCGTCTTTGAAAACATGGGTTGTGGGAAAAACACTAAAGTTTTTCTTATGCACTGAGTCACGTATGCGGGGCGGTTGCTTAGACTGCTGTATATTTGTCAGTTTTGCTCCGATTCACCTCAAATTTTCACGCAATATTCTTGAAAGGTTCTCTATTCAGAAAAAAATTTAAAAAAAATGCCACAAAAGTTTATAAACGTTACCCCCCTCAAAGATTCTTACTTGTTGGCTCTAAATTTTATATTTTAGGTTTAGTTTATTCAGTCTACCACAGAATTAACACAATTTCCCATACGATCTGGCATACTTCATACAAAATACTAATTTCCGTAGTATACTCCGTAGTATACTTCCGTTTTTTTTTATTTTTTTTTTTTTTTTTTATTTATTTAATTCAAAATTATAACCAAGCCTTATGGCCATATATGGTTAAATAGGCTACAACATTTAGACATAGAAAATAAAAACTATCTATAAATAAGGAGGAATTGAAACTACTCAAATATTTAAAAAATTCGGATAAAAATTTATAATTTAAATAAACAAAATATTGACAAAAAAAATTAACAACAAATCTTTTTAGCACTGAATAAACCTATAAATAAACATTTAAACTAAACTGACTGAATTGAATAAGTGAAATTGAAATTGAATTGAAGACTACTCTCAAAAATAAGCCAAGACAAATATACATATATAGATATACATAAAACATATATACATATTGATATATGCCTGGCAAACAAAATCGAACTAAAAATATAAATTTACATCACATAAATTCGATATAGTTCAAATAAAAGAAACAATAATCATTAAAACTTAAATTAAAAAAAGAAATATAAATTATCAAAAAAAATGACTTAAACAAGCAAATTGTACACAGGAGAAGAAGAGTCATGTAAATACTAAACGCATTACAAAACTGATCAAGAAAGAAAAAAAGCCAAACACAGAGACAATAAGGAAAACTTTGGCGCTACAACCACTAAGACTGAAAATGAGCATATAGTCTTTCCCGATAAGAGCAAACAGATAAATTGAAAGTTCTTAAGGGATGTGGCAAAGCATTAAAAATTCGAGCTACCCTGACATGAAATGATCGTTCCAAAATAGATGTAAGTTTTGGTATGCGAAGCTGGGGATTTCTAGCAGATCTGCAAAAACTAAAGAGATCAACTAAAAATCCTGGCGCCTTATTCAAGTATGTCTTATAAAAAAACAGCAAATTACGGATGGCGATATAGTCGGAGAAGCTACATCCGAGGAAATCCTTAACATATGGAGCTACATGCTGCCGAATATTCACAGAATACATAAACCTGACCACTCTGTTAAATGTAAGCTGAAGTTTTCTTATTATAAAACCAAGGGTACCAGAATATATCTCAATACAGTAAAGAAAAATGGGCATAATTAAAGCATGTACAAGTTGTTTCTTAATATTTAAGGGAAGATGGAGCTCCAAACTATAGAGCTTCCTCAGAACAAAATTTACTTTGGATACAATTGAGCTGACATGCAATTGAAAGTTTAATTCACGGTCAACCATAACACCAAGACACTTAATATGATCAACAAATTCAATTTGAACATCACTTACACTAACGGTAAAATTAGCAGCAATGTCATGTCCAAATTTCATGGCTTTTGTCTTAACTGTATTAATAGACAATTTATTACAACACATCCACCTAACCACAATCTCAACAGAATAATCAATAACACTCTGCATAACATCAGGGAAATCAGAGTTACACATAAATAACAGCTGTATATCATCAGCAAAAGCATACGGTAGACAATTAGATGATTCAATAGCGTTAAATAGATCATTTATATACATAATGAACAATAATGGACCGAGCACAGAACCTTGTGGTACCCCACTTACAACAGGTAATAAATTAGAGCAACTTCCATTGCCGCAAACATATTGATATCTATCAGAAAGATACGACATCATTAAGGAACAAGCATATTTAGAGAACCCAAAAAGAGAATTTAATTTTTGTACAAGGATAACATGATCTAACCTATCAAACGCTTTTTCCACATCCAGCGACAAAAGCACAGAACACCCATGGTTACTGACTATTTTCCTTATATTGTCAGTCAGTCCTATAAGAAGAGAGGACGTGCTTCTATTACGCCTAAATCCAGCTTGGCAATCATGAAGCAATGAAGATGAGGAAATATGTTCCATAATCTGCGCTTTCATAATATGCTCCGTCATCTTCGACAAAATAGGCATAATTGAAATGGGCCTATAACTGTCCGTAGCATCATTCTTGCGAATGGGAATCACTTTCCCTATCTTCCATAAAGAGGGAAAGGATGATGTCATTAATATAGTATTCACTATATGAAGTATATGACCTTCTATGTAAGGAAAAACAATACTTAGAAATCTCAAAGTAAAGCCATCGGCACCCACGGCCGTAGACTTTATCATATGAAACGCATTAACTAAATCATTAATCGTTACAGAATGGAAAGAAAACCCCCCTTCAACATCCGGAATATTGGCAACCCTGTCACTACTTGCAGATTGAAACGATGAAAACATGTTATTCAAAACATCAACATCAACATCTATGACGTCTTTATTTCTACCAACCCCATAGTTATTTAAAACGGACCACAATTCTTTACCAGATTTGCCAGTAAATAAGCTCTCATGAGCAGAAGCCTTTATCCTTCTGGCAACACGCTTTGCCTTATTCCTACACTTACAATAAATTGTCCAATTACCATTACAAGGATCACGCTTATATGCCTGCCAGGCAAGGTCTCTGAGAGATAGGTGATACTTAATTTGTGGATCACTAAACCATAAATCTTTACGCGGATAGTTGCACTTGCGTTTTCGTAAAGGAAAACAACTGTGTATCTCAGACAAATTTGTATATAACAGACTTAACTGTTCATCAACATCATTTGAATAATACATTCTAGAAAAATTACACGCCAACACAACTTCCTCTAACGCAGAAGAGGTCAAGGCAGAATAATCTATATACTCATAAAATTGCGGCACGGTGGGGCATACAACATTTAAAGACACGAAAATGAATGAATGGTGAGAAATTCCTGGACACTGAAATTGGCTTGAAAACTGTAGTGACTCTGGCACGGATAACATGAAATAGTCTATAAGGGATGTAGAGTTGTGACATATATCATAGTGGGTGGGAGTTGAATTATGAACAATTGATAGATTTAAACTGCTACAGCTACTCCTAACAAGATGAGATTTACGCAATTCAAATAAATTGTTGTTAAAATCACCCATTATTACAACATTAGAGTATCTAACAAGCAGGTCAGTTACGTTTTCTTCGAACTTACAAAAGTCACCATGAGGCAGATAAACTGTACCAACTAAGTACTTATTCCTTCCAATATTCAGCTCAACAAAAATGCACTCAACTTCACCGTACAAGTCACCAGTAAAGACAACATTATGGGTAATACCTTTAGACACATATATAGCCACTCCTCCACCCCTACCACTAGGACGATCATTTCTATGACAGATATAACCAGGGATATCAGCCACATTGCAAGACATATGCGGTTTTAACCATGTCTCACTGACACCAACAACATCCAAAAAATTTCCTTCTAAGACACTTCTAATCTCATTTAGTTTTGCAGATGTACGACAAATTTTAAAACTTTGGCAGTTGAAATGACCAATATTAAGATTAGCTCTCCTATTGTACAATCGCGAAGATAAAAAACTATTATCATTGACTATGTCCATGCAGATGCTATTCAAAAAACATTAAAATGTGCTAGGAAAAAAATAGAATAAATATATAATAAAAATACAATTTAAGCAATATACTAAATTTAAATTACAACTAACTGACACCAGCCACTGAAGAGGATAAAACGTCGCTCTCATCCAAGAGATGTGCACATTGTTCAATGTCAAATAGCGTATAAGATCCATCCAATTGAAGTATTTCTGCCTTAGGGCTATCTTCATTATGGAGCTTAAAGTTGATGATTTTATTTGAGCGCTTAAGCTTCTTACACAAGAAAACTAACTTCGAAGCTGCAGCATTTAAGTGATCATTAATATACACACGACTTCTAACATCCACGTCAGCAACATCGCTCAGCAAAATAGGGGTGCTTCTGTGGTAGTTGGCCATTATAAGATCACGGGTGTATATTGAGTTAAATTTTACAAGCACAGATTTTCCTTTAAGGAAATAACAACAGTGCTGTATATCCAAACGGCTTAATTCAACCCCACACTTTGCTGCAATCTTAATAACAGGTTGCCTCAAGTCTTTAATTCTGTCAGGCAAACCATTGACAACAATGTTCGCTCTATTCGAACGTCTTTGCCATATATCGGACTGCATCTGAATATCACGAATCTCGTTAGATCTGTTGCTATCCATATGCTTGGCAATATCATAAGTGTTTTTAAGATCCTGTTCCAGTTTATGTAGTTTATTATTGAACTCTTCACGAAAAGCTTCAATTACATTGCATATCTTATCTTGGAATGCATTAACTTGATCATGCAGCTCGTTTTTATATTGATCTTGCTTCTTTTCCAAAGATGTATTGAACTCAGTGCAACACCGCCTAAGCTCTCCGTTCAAATCCGCCACAACACTGGTGCCACAATCATTTGAAGTCGAATTTGCACATACATCAGTATGCATAGCGCTCACATCATTAGGGCTGTTATTTTTCGTTTTAAGACACTTGGTGCACTTAAAGAAGAAGTTTTTATTCTTATACAAGAAAGAGTGTTGCTCCTTAGTAACCTTTAAACAGGCTATATGGTAAAATTCCCCACATATATTGCAGCCAATACTGTTCCCAGTGACTTTTTCGCTGCATTTGGGGCATTTAAACACCTTCTTCACTGGCGCCATATTCAGTCTATATTAGAAAGTTACAGCTCTCACAATATTACGGGGGAGCACCAAAACAAACACCCAATTGAATCAACAATGACCAACCAACAGCTGACAGCAATGCACATTCACAGCTTCAAAACAAAAAAATCGGCAGCGATGATAAACAACAAACAGAGCAAATCAAAACAGCAAAAGCAGCAAGTTACACTCAGCAGCAGCCACGCAATATTCTTCTTCTTTGAACAACAACCGACTTAGAGTTACACAAAGGGAAAACGTGAATAATACAACGAAATCCACACAACTATCAAGTAGCACGGGATACAAGATATTGAATTTCAACAATAAACGTGTTTACAACTACTATCAATTAATTTTATTAATATTTATTAATTTTTTTCCGGAGCAACAATTTATTTACAAGTTTGACATTTCAGAGTTTCCCAAACAACCGAAACTCGACAACTTACTCGACTGAAATGTTCTTCTTGCTTTTTTTATACCCTCACTTTAGTGTGACGAGGGAATATATCATTTGCTACGGAAAAAAGTGTAACACATCGAAGGAGTGACCTAAGACCCCAAGTATGTTCGGCGGAAATCCATTTTGGGCCATTTTACGTCATTTGAGCAATGTCCGTCCGTCTGTCTGTCTGCTGGCTGGTGCGCACGATAACTCTCAAAGGAGTAACGGATTGACTCCAAATTTGGTATGGGATAATATTTTCGTCTATCTCAGGCTAAGTTCGAAGATGGGCTATTTTGGTCTACTCCTTCTAGTACCTCCCTCACAAAGGGTTAAAATTATTGAAATATTAATTCTCTAATAACTTCTATACTATTTCTCCGAATCCTCTGTTATTCCACACATAGTAATAGATTATTTGTCGCTATCAACTTGAGAAAAATGGGCGAAGTGGCCCCGTCCCTTTTGGTACCTCCCACACAAAAGGACCATTTTGTACAAAAAGTTACCAGCTTATAACAATAATACCAGTGCATAAAAATACTTGAAATTTTGTACAGAGTAATGCTTTTATAGTGCCTACAGTCCTGTGAAAAATGGGCGTAATTGTTACGTCCCTTTTGGTACCTCCCACACAAAGGTACCATTTTGCACCAAAAGTTAACAGCTTATAACAATAATACCAGTGTATAAAAATACTTGAAATTTTGTACAGTATGGGCGTTATCAACACACCCCTTTTTTGTACCTCCCACACAAAATGGCCAAATTACACCACAATTTAATATCTCATAACGTTAATATACCAGTGCACATAAACGCTTATAATTCGACACAATGCAATGTATTTAAAGTATCTACTGTTCAGCGCAAATATGTGTATTTGGTAAACCCCTTGTGGTACCTCCCACACAAATCCATAGACAGAATAATTCGTGGAATATTCAATATTACATTATTCACAAAGTGAGGGTATCCCTTAGTCGGTTTACCCGACTGAAACTTTCTTAATTGTTACATAAATTCGTATATGGATTCACTAACATTTTTATATGCAAACGTAACTAATATCCTTTGGACCATATTTTTGGTCACAGTAAAATAAATTTGTAATATTTCTTCTGTCAACCAGTGTAACGTGTAGAGCCTGCGAAAATCATCGAAAATAATCTTATAAGAATTGCGAATATATATTCATTCAGTCAATCGTTTCGATGCGATTCGATTCAATTCGTTTGTTATGTTCACAGTCATTGTTAACAAGCTCAAAGTACACATACCAAAAATGCTGTTTGCAGTGTGTTTCGGTTTATGTTTTTGTGGCGGTTGTTGTTGCTGGTGTTGGTGTTGGCTCGATGCGGTTGCAGTTATTTCGACAGTCGTTTTTTCCGCAGCAAATTGCAAAAAAACCTTCAAAATGTGCAGGGGAAAGAAATATCTTTGGAAAAAATTCAAGTGTCGCTTTTTTTGCTTTCTTCAATTTTTTTGTTTTGTTCCTTTTTTCGGTTTCCCTGAGTTTTGTCAATATAGCAATTCACTTTTTTTCTCTTTGGTTCTCTCTGCGCTGCTGTGTTCATTCAATGCAAATTTATCGAATTTATGATCAATGATGTTTTCGTTTTAGCTGTTGTTATTGCTGTTGGGCTGTTGCTGCTGTTGTTATTATTATTGTTGCTGTTGTGGGCTCCATCGCATTGGTCGCATTGGTCCTCCCCATTGCATCGCATTGAATTGGAATTGAACGGAAAAAAAGAAGCGTATGAAGTTGAGTAGTGCCGGAGTATTTGTTGGAATATGCAAACATAATCATTTATACATAACAAAAATCCACGTAGTTTCACACACATATACATACAAATTTATGTACGTACCTCTCATACAAAACCACCAGAAACGGATGTCAGTACGAGTATATGAGGGTGGTGTCACACAGTTTAGGCTGCATCACCTTGAAGTTCCGTTTCTTAACAAATAAACTGATTGCATGTAGGATACATCGGATATTTATAACAATATCCTATTATATATGGGGAATTCCACGACAAATCGACGGTTTCAAAAAAATTTCGGTTTTGATTTTTCCCATTTTTTATATTTTTTAGTACACCTGAAATAAACGTTTTGTGGAATTTTTGGATAACTCGTTCAGAAGTTATCGATATTTAAAAGATTGTTAAGATATCCCTCTGTGTATCGGGTTTTTCGTCATAACTTCTTAAGTCATGGTCCAATTTAAAACAGTTTTTTTGAAATGTTGGTATTTTTTGGTACTTCTCAGGAAAAAATTTAAAAAATATTAAAAATTGATTTTTGTGCGATTTTTAATTTCTACAATTTAAATGTAATTTTTTAAATTGTTTGTACTCTCCGATTTTTGCGATTTTTTTATATTTTAAACTTCTATTAATTCTCTAAAATATAAGCTTTGGATGGAAGTGGGCCTAAAATTATTTATATATTTTTTTTTTAATTTTTTAAAAGTTTTCAAAAAATTCGCTGCTAAACACTGTGTTTGTGCCTTGAAGGCTTCGAAATAGATGTTCCACGCTAGAGAACCAAATAAAGGAGACACTTCAGGAAGTATTTTTTCCAAACAAACACCGACCACCCCCGCTGATCCCCTTACAACTGATAATCTCCCTACAACATAACTATAAATCAAAAGTAGTAGTAATCGATGGATTTTTTAGGTGAAGTATTAGAGAAAAAGATTCCTTGTAAAAAATCACTACAGGTGCCCACAATACACTTTATGACAATTTTTTTTTTTTAATATATCGTATTTAGTATAGCTTTATATATAATATAGCTCATACATATAATCCCCCTGCTGTAATATAACGGGTTTTCCAATAGGGATGATATGATTTTGAAGTGACGTTTCGGCCACTTGTAATATGTCATGATCTGTCATTTGTTTTTCATTGTATTCAGTAGTGTTTACAATTTCATCATGGAGAGATATACGCAAGAACAACGTTTACAAATTATTCAGTTTTATCATCAAAATAATCGTTCTCCAATTGCAACTTTTCGTGCGTTAAGTCCATTTTTTTAAATCAAAAAAAAAAACACTTTCCAGTCGACCTACGACCTTGACACCCATGAGCAATATTTTAGCTCTCGTTTAGAGCTATCTTTTTGCCATTGACCGATTGTGGCTATGTGCCATACAGCAAATGAAACAATTGAATTGTTGCGAGAAAAGTTTGGAGATTCGATTCTTTCAAGAAATTGTGATATTGAATGGCCTCCAAGAAGTTGTGATTTAACACCATTAAACTATTTCTTGTGGGGTTATTTGAAGTCATTGGTCTTTCGAAATAAACCAGACTCTCTTCAAGCTTTACAAGCCAATATTAAATGTGCCATTCATGACATACGACTTGATTTAGTCGAAAAAGTGCTCGAAAATTGGGTTCAGAAGAAGAAGTCGTAGAGGCCATTTGAATGACGATTTATTTAGAACTTAATTGTATCGATTGTACTTCACATTAAATTAAATATTTTTTTTGAATTTCCTTAAATCATTTTACTCTTATTTCCTGCATATAAAGATAACTGGGACAGAATTTTTAAATGGTAAAATAAAATATCGCTATCATTTATATTTGGAAAAAAAATTGTGCCAACATTTTATGGGGATTTAAAATTTAAAACAAGTAAGAAAGTTCAGTCGGGTAACGGTTTTTTGTTTTAATTTAATTATTATCAATGTAAATTACATTTAATAACTTTTTATGCACTGGTATTAAAGTTATAAGCTGAAAACTTTTGTTGCAAAATGGTGCACTTTGGGTTGTAATAACGCCCACCTTTGGCCGGACTCTAGATACTATGTAAGCATTGCACTGAGCAAAATTTCAGGTACTTCTGTGCTCTGGCATTAAAGTTATAAGCAGTTAACTTATGGTGCAAAATGATCTATTTGTGTGGGAGTTACCAAATGGGGAATGCCAATAATGACCACTTTTCGCTGGACTGTATGTCGAATTAAAGCATTACACTGTAAACAATTTGAAGTATTTGTTTGATCGGGTTATAAGCACTTAACTTTTGTGTGGAAGGTACTAAAAGGGCGTGCCAATAACGTCCACCTTTCACAGAACTCTAGGTTCTATAATCATTACAGTGCACAAACTCTCAATTATTTACAGGGTTTTCCAATAAGAGTGATATGATTTCTTTGAAAAAAACACACTTATTGTTAAGGAAATTCAAAAGCTTTTTATTTAATGTGAAGTACAATCGATACAATTAAGTTCTAGATAAAACGTCATTCAAATGGCCTCCACGATTTCTTCTGCAGGAACAAATTCGATGATCCCAGTTTTCGAGCACTTTTTCCATTAAATCAAGTCGTATGTCATGAATGGCACGTTCAATATTGACTTGTAAAGCTTGAAAAGGGTCTGGTTTATTTCGAAAGACCAATGACATCAAACAACCCCACAAGAAATAGTCTAATGGTGTTAAATCACAACTTCTTGGAGGCCATTCAATATCACAACATTCAAATTTCAATTCTTTCATTTGCTGTGTGGCACGTAGCCACAATCGGTCAATAGCTCTTAACGAGAGCTAAAATATTGCTCATGAGTGTCAAGGTCGTATGTCGACTGGAAAGTGTTTTTTTGGATTTAAAAAAATGGACTTAGCATCGTTTTTAATGTGAACGGAAAGTTTATTTTTCCTCTAGCTCCTTAACGGTTTGTCGGATCGGTAATCGGTCAATGGCAAAACGATAGCTCTTAACAAGACCTAAGATATTGCTCATGGGTGTCAAGGTCGTAGGAAGACTGGAAAGTGTTTTTTTGATTTTTAAAAAACAGGACTTTTTGATAATAAAACTGAATAATTTGTAAACGTTGTTCAATCCGTTACTCCTTTCGAAAGTTATCGGGCGCTCCAGACAGACAGACGGACAGACGGACGAACAGACAGACAGACGGACATAGCTCAAATGACTTAAAATATCCTAACACGGATTTCAGTCAAACATACATAGGGTCTTAGGTCACTCCTTCGATGTGTTACACTTTTGGCCGTAGCGAATGAAATGACCTCCTCCCTGTAAGGTCAGGGGATAACAATTGAGAAAAATAATTTTTTGGGTTTCACCATATTTGTAATTGCTTTGTAATGGCTGAACCGATTTTTGCAAAGTTTACGTCGTTTGAAAGTGAACATAACGGACCATTTATATTTACTATTTATATATCCCCAAAAATCCAATCCAATTTGGGATTTGTGAGAGCCTGGTGCATATTCTGTGTACATTTGAAAAGTTTAAAAAAAACATCGAACAAAAAATTAAAAAAATACAAAATGGCCCCAAATGTTCTCTTTTAAATGATGTTTCAAATTGGTTCAGCCATTCAAGAGTAAGTACAAATTTCGTTGAAGTCAAAAATTCGTTCTCAATTTTTTTAAATTCCAAATCCCCATAAAATTTTGGAAACAATTCAAATGATAGCGATATCTTTTTACCATTCAGCAACTTTTTATAATTTTTTACGCAAAAATAAAATTCGTATGTTAATATTAACAATTCTGACCCAACTGACAAAATCTGCGACAGCTCACTTTAATTTAACTTTAGTTCACCAGCTTGCTTTAGTTTACCAGCTCTCTAATTTCAAAGCACACTAGTTCTCAGCCCACTAGTTCACTAGCTCACTAGTTCACCAGTTCACTACTTCAGCTCACTAGTTCACCAGATCAGTAGTTCAGCTCACTAATTCACCAGCTTACTAGGTCACCAACTTACTAGTTCATCAGCTTACTATTTCACCATCTTATTACTTCACCAGCTTACTAGTTTTGGCCTACTGTACCTCTGAAAAGGATGAATTTCTAAAAAAATACTTATTAGTATATATTCGAAAAGCTGCCCTCGAAATCTTAGACCATATTGAACTAGAGTTGGGCACTTTAGATCTTTTAAGATATCGTTGGTTCATGTAGTTCACCAGTTCCCGTTAGTATACCAGCTCACTTTATTTCACCAACTTACATAAGTCCACCAGTTCACTAGTTCACCAGCCCATAACCCCCAATCCACCAGTTTGCTAGTCCACTAGTTCATGAGCCAACTAGTTCACCAGTTCAAGAGCCAACAAGTTCACTAATTCACCAGCTCACTAGTTCAGCTGCTCAATAGATCACCAGCTCACTTTAGTTCATCAGCTCACTTTAGTTCAGTGATCACCAGTTCAAGTGGGCCGCTATTATAGGATTTTGATTGGAACTTGATTGGAATAAGTTGAACATACAATCGCGTGAATCGTGAAATTTGGTGTGAGGGTAGCTCTTATGAGGTAGACTCTGAAATTGACAGGATTTTTCGAAATTCGAACATTTACGTACACAGTGGGGTAAAAAGGGAAAAATGTAGTACAACAGCCAAATCCAAATGGCAAGACCTAGAATCGTGAAATTTGGTGTGAGAGTAGCTCTTGGGACCGGGGATGCCAACTTAGTGCTTTTCGCACCAGATTTAGTGCTTTTCAGACCCCCCAATACGCGAAAAGTGTCCACATAGTGCCAAACAAACAAAAAAGCACTAGGTGTACTCTTTTCATGTTTTTTGTTGGTGCTTTTGACGCTTTTCGTACATTTGTCAGATCAAATCTGGCAACATAATGAAATTATACTATTTTTGCTGCTCCATGTTATGAACATATTTATATGCACTTACACTTAACTCTCTGATTTGAATATTGCTGTTATCACTTCTGCAGTTTAAATTGATTGAAATTTAGACTTACAAAAAGTAAAAGAAATAGATTTTTAATACCATACAAAATTATTGCCGAAAGGGTTTTTGCCGAAAAATTATGGTTTTATAAGTACACAATTCTGCGGTACAATGTATAATACTTTTTCTTTTCGACCAGATATTTGTAAGGCTCTAAAATATTGGGTGGCATGTCATAACGTCTAGGGACATAATGTCCATGGATCTTATGACACTTTGGTTCGCGTAACCGGCTTTGGAAAAAAATTTTAACCCGGCCGAAGTCCGGCCACGCTGGTTCGCTTTGGTATGTTGTTGGACATACATCAGAAGTGAAAATCTTTAACCCCGGACAAAACCGGTCACGCAGACACAGTTTGGTCCGCGTAGCCCGCTTTGGAGATATCGATAACTGGAAAATCGTCCTCAAAGATAACATATAGACTAATTGGTCTATTGACTGAGAATCACTAGTAGATTCGAATTATTATAGGGATAAACCGAATCTGCTAGTGATTCCTTATTAGTCTTTATGCAATTTAGCAGAGAAAAAATTTAGGCATCTGAAGTATCATTTGAATTAGGGAAACAACTTTGATTAAAATTTGATAATTATTTTTATTTTAAAATTTTAATGTGAAATTAAACTTTTTTATTGCAATTGGAAGAAAAAGAGTTTAGTGCCTTTTTAAGCTTTTCGTATTGAATTTTACGCCTTTTCAGCTTTTTACATTTTTAATTACGCTTTTGCTCCGCAAATAGTTGGCATCACTGCTTGGGACGTAAACATGAACAAGGAGTGATTTTTTTTTAAATTTAGAGGCACAGTGGGACAGAAAGATATAAATATGTACCATATTTAATATAAATATGTACCGCCAAATTTAAAGCCTAATATTAGAATGGTGAAAATTGAAGAGAGGGGTGTCTTTATGACAACTGATCGGTGTATTAAGTTTTTTTTGTATTCGTAGTTTTCGGGGCACAGTGGGGCAAAAAGTGTAACATATAGTACAGTGGCTTAAAAATGTCAAACATGGCTCAATGGTTCCAGGGTAACTTTTGGAACATAAACTAGAGATTGGAAGTGATTTTTAGTATATCTTACTTTAAAAGGCACAGTGGGACACGACGGGTTAATTATGGAGCATGGGGAAAAAAGGGAACAAAATGCCAAAATTGGAACTTAAACATGATATATGAAGAGTTAATATGGTTTTAGGAGCACTGTGGTCAAAAACGGTTAAATAGTGGAGTGGAGAAAATATGATTAAATATGTTACAGTCGTGGAAAAAGGTACGCTAGCGTGGAGACACATTTTAAGTACGAGTACGGTACAGTGAGACAAAAATTTGTTAAATATGGTACAGTGGGTAAAAAGGTTTAAGTACGCTAGCGTGGAGACACATTTTAAATACGAGTACGGTACAGTGAGACAAAAATTTGTTAAATATGGTACAGTGGGTAAACATTTTGTATAGTGAGATAAAGAGTTGAATGGGGCACAGTTGTGCAAAAAGGGTTAACTATGGTACAGTGGGGTAAAAATAGTTATATGTATATGATAAAGTGGGACAAATGGGTTAAAAGTGGGGCAAAAAGCGTTAACTATTGAACAGTGGGCAAAAATTTATTTACTATGATCCAGTGGGGCAAAAAGGTTAAATATGGTACAGTGTGACAAAAATGGGTAACTATACAGTACTGTGGGGCATAACTGTGTTAAATATTGTACAGTGGAGCACAGAGGGTTAAATATGGTACAGTGGGGCAAAAACTGTTAAATATGGTACAGTGAGACAAAGCGTTTAATTTGACACAGTGGGGCAAAAAGGGTTAACTATGGTACATGGTAACGTGGGACAAAATGGGTTAAATATGGTACAGTGGGGCAAAAAGCTTTAACAATGGAACAGTGGGAAAAAATGTGTTAGCTATGGTACCGTGGGACACAAATGGTTAATTATGGTACAGTATGACAAAAATGGTTACAGTGGGCACAAATAGTAAAATATGGTAACGTTGAACAAAATGGGTTAAGTATGGTACAGTGGGGCAAAAAGCGTTTACTATGGAACAGTGGGGAAAAAATGTGTTTACTATGGTACAGTGGGGCAAAAATGGTTAAATATAGTGGACAAAATATAGTAGGACAAAAAGGTGTTAAATTTGATTCAGTGGACCCAAAAGGTTAAATATAGCACAGTGGGTCAGAAAGCGTACATTTAGTACAGTGGGTAAAAATATGGATACAGGGAGAGACGGTAAGTTAGATATGAAATAAGAATGTTTTTTTTCTAAATGTATGCTTTTAGTAGCACTGCAGGTTACAATTATGATGCATTTGGGGCAAGCAAAAATTGTTCAACATGTTACAGAGGGGAAAAAAATGTTTTAAATACGGTTTAGTGGAGCAAAAAGGGTTAAATATGGTACGGTGAAGCAAAAAAGTTAAATACGGTAAAATGGTTTAATGTTGTAAGTGGGGAAAAAGGGAACAAAATAGTCCCAGATATGTATAAAAATTCGTACTTAAGAAGCACAGTATAATAAAATGTGTTTAATATGGAACAGTGGTGCAAAAGGTGTTGAATGTGGTCTCTGAGTGCAAATGTAGCTCTTACAGCATAAACCAAAGCTAAGAAATTGTTTTTTTCCAAATAGGTTCTTCTACTTAAACCGAGGGGAAAAAGTTAAATAAATGGCACATATAGGGGACAAAAATGTTGAAATACGGCCTAAGCTTGCGAATTTGGATCTTGAAATATCAATTATCATTTTAAAATATTGTACAATCGTGCAAAGTGGTTAATTATGACACACTAAAGGTTAAATGTGGTACAATGGAGCGATTTACTTTAGATTTTTAAATTCGTACCTTTATAGACACAGTGGGACAAACATGGTTTTATATTGTACCAGGGTGTGAATGTAGGTATTGGAACATAAACAAGAGGAATGTTGCTAACGTATGAACCAAAAAAAAATAGTTTTTCAACGTCCACAGGTACTGTGGGAAAAGGGATAAATATTGTACCATGATGTCAGGGTAACTCTTGGAACATAAACTAGAAATGAAACGAGGGTTCGTATTTTATATATAAAAGTAATCAAATCTTCTTCACTTTTGCACCATTTGTAATAATCATGACATTTTGAAAGAAAGAGGTATAGCTATTTTACAGGGTACTGTAAACAGAAAATAGATAAAAGATGGGGGCTGCGAAGCGCACCGGGTAAGCTAGTACTCTATATTTACGTGAAATCCCCATGTCTCTAAAATAGTTTATTAAAAATATGTTAACAAAAACATATTGACCTAAGTCTAAGCCTAATTACAAAAAAATTTAAAGTGATTTTTCTCGAAAGTCGAATTAAGAAATTGACTGAATTTTTTTTAAATCCGAACATTTACCAGCACAATGGGGGAAAAAGTGATAAATGTGATACAACAGCCAAATCCAAATGGCAAGAGCTAGAATTGTGAAATTTGCTGTTAGAGTAGCTCTTGGGACGTAAACTAGATCAAGGGGCGATTTTTTTGAAAATTTTAGGGGCACAGTGGGACAGAAAGGGATAAATATGGTACCACCGCCAACTTTAACGTCTAGAATTAGAATGGTGAACATTTAAGCGTGGGATGTCCTTAAGACAACGGATCGGGGTAGTCAGCTTTTTTTATAATCGTACTTTTCGGGGCACAGTGGGGCAAAATTGTAAAACAGTGTACAGTGGTTTAAAAATGTTAGATACGGTCCCATTGTTCTAGGGTAGCTTTGGAACATAAACTAGTGATTGGAAGTGATTTTTGGAAATTCTAACTTTAATCTGGCAATATTGGAACTTAAACCTGAGATGTGAAGAGCACAGTTAACTAATTAATCGTTTGAGCAATGTCCGTCCGTCCATCTGTCTGCTGGCTGGTGCGCACGATAACTCTAGAAGGAAGTAAACGATTGACTTCAAATTTGGTATGCGGTAATATTTTTCTCTATCTCTATCAAAAAGTGTTAAATATGGTACAGTGAGACAAAAAGGGTTAAATATGGCACAGTGGAACAAAAAGGGTCAACTATGGTAAAGTGGGACAAAATGGATTAAATATGGTACAGTGTGACAAAAATGGTTAACTATGGTACAGTGGGTCAAAAAGGGACAAACAGTTGTTAATAATGATACAGTGTAGCAAATAGGATTAAATATGATACAGTGGGGTAAAAAGGGTTTAATATAGCACAATGGGACAAAAGGAATTTAACCATAGTACAACGGGGAAAAATAGTTAAAAATGATTAAGTGGGACAAAATGGCTTAATTATGGTACAGTGGGCCAAAAAGCGTTACACCGGAGTACAAAAAGCATTACATAGTACATTGGGCAAAAAAATGGAACGTAAATATGAGTTAAGAAGTCTTTTTGTCAAATGTTATGCTTTTAGTTAAAGTTTAAAATTATGGTGCGGAGTGGATAAAGGGTGTTAAATAGGGCTGATTTTAGCAAAAAGGGTTAAATATGGTACAGTGGGGTAAATGTGGTAAGTGCGGAAAAATGTTTTATATATTCCAGATATGTATACAATTTCGTACTTTAGAATAACAGTGGAAAAATTAAATATTGAATTAAGTAAAGTAGTACAATGATTCATGGCCAGAGTGCGAAGCTTCTATGTTAACCGTGGGACAAAATAGCTAAAGAAGGCACAATATGGTAAAAAGTGAAACGTGTCACAGATATGGGACATAAAGGGTAAAATACGGCCTAAGGATGCGAATATGGCTCTTAGAATATAAACTATGATTTTCTCTAAATGCACACTTTTAGTGGCACTGTTGGGGCAAAAACTATTAAATGTTGTACAGTGGTGCTAAAATAGTTAATTGTGACACATTGGGTTAAATGTGGTACAATGGAGAGAAAATGATTAAATATGGTCCCAATGACAATTGTAGGTCTTGCAACTTAAAATAGGCACTCATTTTACCTTTCTTAAATTAAAACTTTTAAAGACACCGTGGGGCAAACCTTGTTTTATATTGTACCAGTGTGTGAATGTAGCTATTGGAATATAAACTAGGGGAAAAAGGCAAAATATGATCCAAACAATAGTTTTTGACATTTAGAGGCACAAAAGGGAAAAGAGATAAATATCGTACCTTGATGCCAGGAGTACACTAAACAGAAAATAAATAAAATATGGGGGCTGCAAAGCGCACAGGCTTAAAGCTAGTACTTATATATACGTGAATTCTAAATGTCTCTAACATTTGTACAGAAAAATAAAAATTAATTTTTCTCGAAAGTATGATTTTCGAGTTAGTCGGTTATTGCTTGAGACCACAGATATATACAGGGTGGATGATATGTATTGCAACCAAATTCAGGTTGCTATCATTTCTAAACCGCTAGTCTGATAGCTGACAGATTTATTTCAGTGACAGTTCATTTTATTGTTTACAAGCTTACAAAAGCATTTTGATCTATTGCATTCAGAAAACAAGTTATTCGTGATGAAATTCAAGCGTGATAGTGTGATTGCCTTATATTTGGGTGGAAAAACACAAGTTGCTATCGTTAGAGCCCTCCAGCATTTAAATGTGAATAAATCTTTTGTTTCTCGTACCATTGCTCGTTACCGTGATACTGGAAGTGTTGCATCGCGTCCAAAAAGTGGACGAAAAAAACGGTAACAACACCAGAAATGATCCGAAAAGTGAAGGCCAGATTTGATCGAAATCCACGCCGCAGTGGTAGAAAAATTGCTCGTGAGCTGAACATATCGCGAGAACGGATACAACACATATTAAAAAATGAGCTTGGACTAAAGCCATTGAAGTTCCAAAAAGTGCAAGAGCTCACCGATGCACAAAAAAGTTAGACTGGAAAGAGCCTAGGAGTTGCTTCGCTTGCACGAAAGTGGCCAGTTACCGAATTTGGTTTTCTCCGATGAGAAGCCATTCCAAATTGAGCAGTTTGTGAACAAACAAAATGATCGGGTTTACTTGCCAAAGAGGTCAGCTGAAAATGTACACCTTCGATTGGCCACCAGAACTCAAGCGCCGCCGATGGTAATGGTGTGGGCCGCCGTAACGGCCGATGGTCGCTCCCCGCTCGTATTCATCGACCATGGGGTCAAAATAAATGCCGAATATTATCGGGTAAATGTCCTAAAGACAGTATTGAAGCCCTGGGCAGACAAACATTTCGGCCGCAGACCATGGACATTCCAACAGGACTCAGCACCTTCGCACTCAGCACGCGTCAACCAAGAATGGCTTAAAAAGGAGGTTCCTCGCTTCATTTCTACCGCACAATGGCCACCAAGGTCTCCGGATCTCAATCCGTTGGACTTTTGCGCCTGGGGCATTTTAGAGAGTAAGGTTCGCACTAAAAAATACCAAAGTATCGATCATCTCAAGACGGCGCTTCGCCGGGAATGGGCCAAAATACCGCAGAGCCACTTTCGTGCAGCGTGTGATGGCTTTGTCGGCCGTTTGAAGGTCATAATTCGTGCCAAAGGTGGCCAATTCGAACAAATCTAAACTGTTTCTAAAATTTTATGTTATTTCCGACATTTTTTGCTTTTGAACAATTAAATTTAAAAAAAAATTAAAAAAATATAGCGCTTTACTTTGTTGCATTACATATCAGCCACCCTGTAGATCAAAGTCTGAGATTTCGAAAATGTTCGGGTACAATACATCGTTTCTTGTCAATACTCTTTGCAATGTGCTATCTCCCCAAGCACATCATACCACCCTCATAACCCTTAGCAAGTGCTGTATGTGGGACAACCGACAAAAAGAAGAGTTTGTTTACGACGGATTCATTATTTGCATTTTTAAATGTTTGTAAAGAGTTTGTTTTCTTAGCAGCCAAAATTGTTTGCTGTGCTTTTTTTCTCTCCCCATCGACAAAAGGTCAATCGAAATGGGTGGGTTGGTTGGTTAGTCGCTGCAATAACAACAGCAGCAGCAGTTGTTAATATTAAAGTTAATATTTTCATACGAAAAAAATGAAAGAAAACAAAGAATTGGGAATTGAAAACGGCGCTGTTATTTTCTGCGAAGCACTGATCATTTTAGAATTGAAATAACTTTCTTTGCCCAACGATGCAAACAAACCATAAAAGCGGGACGATTTACCAAAAAAAAAATCCAAGGTGAGGCTGCAATGCTAGCTGCAATACCTCTCCTTACAATCTTTCAGGATTTAGGTTTACCTTTTGGTCAGCAGCGAACGACCAACCAACCATAGTGTGTGAGACTCTTCCACTTAGAGGCCCAACCAACCAACTTCACCAACAGCCAAATCCCCAAACAAGAATTTATGATTTTATTTACATATTTCACAGAGAGGCCAATATTGGCTTGAAAAACAGCCAAATCCAAATCCCATATACCATTCCAGAGATGGCTATGACTGTGGCTATAACCGGCGAGGCGAACATTGAAGCCTCCAACACTGTCTTTGGACATAGATAAATAAATATGTCCCAGCTGAACGATGGAATGAATAAGTATTATTGCGAATGGTCGAACTTGAAGCATTCCTTTAGTTCGCCGTTTCTATTTGTTGGTTTGGTTTTTTCGCTTTGGTTTGGTTTGACTTGGTTTGCAGTTATTGTAGTTTGCATTTGAGCATATTTGATGGACAATCTATCATTTTAACGAACGCCATCAAACAAAGCAAAAGACGGAACAAGAAAAATGCTTGGGCAAAGATAAACGAAAAAAAAATATTGGTAAAACATTCAAAACGATTTCAAACGATACGCTTTTATTGCCATCATCTGCACAAGCATATCAAAGAGATTTTTATCAAAGTCGATTCACCCAGAAACGAGGCAACAGTGGTAAGCGGCGACGAAATTTAGTGAAATCAATATATTTTCTGATGAAGTTATAAAACCAATATATTTGTGACGAACGAATTTTATTTGTGAACATTGGTATTATCACGAGTCAACCTGGAATGCTTGAGATAGCAGTATACAGTTTTGAAACGGAACATACATCCTCTTAACCAGTCAACCTATCGAGTAGAAGCTGAGCAAGATTGCGAACTAAATTTGGTTCTCTTAAACCAAACTACAGATCCATCTCGGGTACACATTGTAAATGTGTGCAAATCTTCTGTTTCTGAACCCATACGAGTATTATCGATATGTCATTGGTGGATTATACTGAACTCTTAATGGGCTAACCTTTTATATATCCCTAATTATCTGCATTTGGAATTTTAATTCATCACATTTTCCCTACTTTAGACAAATATTTTAATATTGGAAACAAACCAATTCTTTTCGAGTTACTTTTGCTAATAAACATTGGGAGCGTATGATTTATAATAATTCCGGTCAAGCAATTGAAATAGCTCATACGCCAACCAGCTCTATTGAGCTTCACAAAATCTTAAATAGGGGTGGTTAAATTGTTGATTTTGAATAAAACACAAATTATTTAGGAAATTTTTGTCAATTTGGAGGTGTGCGCTGGGTTCGCGGCGGCCATTTGGCCGATATTTTGTTCCATACATAATTGAACCATACCAATATTATCATAACAAAAAAAATGACTAAATGACCTAAAATTTAACCACCCTTTATAATTCGACTTTTTGTTTCTGAAAAGGTCAGCTTTTCCATGTCGATTTTTTCGTCTTTTATCATGTACGCGCTGTGGGTTAGAACAAAACCCTTTATTTAGTTGTATTATCACCAATACGGGACCAATTTAACAATAAAAAAATAAGCGAGATAATATGAATACACAGTAATCGCATCTGCCATAATTATACATATTATTTTTTATAGTTATAAATAGATTGGCATAATAATTAATAAAAAAATTGACGGATCCTAACAAAATACAGTCACGAGAATATTAAAAGTATTGGACTTTCGGCTTATCGCCAAACAAATTCGGAGACAAATCTCTCTAAACGGTTTAAATAAGCTAATTTTTTAAGGCCAATTGTTCGTGGACATGTTCCGTGAATAAGTATGACATATTAAATGCAGTTGGACTTGAGAAAACAATTGTTTATTATTTTGGTTTTTTCCCAAAAAAAAAATTGCCGCATTACGGACGAAGATCAACCTGAAGAGATTCAAAAGCTGTCAGTTCATCCAGAAAAAACAACGGTTTGGTGTGGTTTGTGGGCCGGTGGAACCATCGGTCCATATTTCTTCAAAAACGATACCGGTTAGAACGTAACCGTCCATGGCGACCGTTATAGTGCCATGATAACCGACAGCCTGAAATTGAAGCTCGTGATCTCGGCGACATTTGGTTTCAACAAGACGGCATCAATCAATGGATTTATTGAGAGAACACTTCGGTGAGCAGATAATTTGACGTTTTGGGCCGGTCGATTTGCCACCAAGATCGTGTGATATCACACCGTTTGACTTTTTCCTGTGAGGATATGTAAAGTCTAAAGTTTATGCGGACAAACCCGCTTCGATTCAGGCCTTGGAGCAAACCATCACGCGTGTCATTCGCCAGTTACCAGTCGAAATGTTCGAACGAGTCATCGAAAACTGTTTTCAACATTTGATAGACATAATCTTCCAAAAATAAATGCCAAAGAATGTTATTTCAAATGATAATAAACATTCCCCATTCAATTTGAATTGCATGTGTTTTTTCTTTAAAAAAAGTAGGGAACCTCGAAATGGATCAGGCTATCTTAGCATTTTCATTAATTAAGTCGAAAAGTCGACTTTAATCGACTTTTTATCTCCTCACCTTAGAGAGGAGGGTATATATCATTTGCTACGAACCAAAAGTGTAACACATCGAAGGAGTGGCCTAAGACCCTAAGTATGTTCGGCGGATATTCGTTTTGGGTCATTTTAAGCCGCCCGTCTGTCTGTCTGGTGGCTGGTGCGCAAGATAACTCTCGAAAGGAGTAACCGATTGACTTCAAATTTGGTATGTGGTAATATTTTCTTCTATCTCCGGCTAAGTTCGAAGATGGGCCATATTGGCCCACTCCTTCTAGTAGCTCCACCACAAAGGGTTAACATTTAGTGAAATATTTATTATTTAATAACTTCTATACTACTTATTTGAATCCTCTGAAATTCTACACATAGTGTTAGTTTATTAGTCACTATTATCTCGAGAAAAATGGACAAATTGGGCCACGCCCCTTTTGGTCCCTCCCACACAAATGGACAATTTTGAACCAAAAGTTAATAGCTAATAAATTTATTACCAGTTCATTTTAAGACTTGAACTTTTGTACAGTATAATGCTTTTATCGTACCTAGAGTCAGGAGAAAAGTGGCCGTTATTGAGACGCCCCTTTTGGTACCTCTCACAGAAATAAACCATTTTGTACCAAAAGTAAACAGCTTTTAACTTTTATACCAGTACATACTTGAAAGTTGTTAAATTTATCACAATTTAAAGTGATATTAATTTAACTAAAACAAAAAAATAAATAAATTTACTAATATTTATTTTGAGACTCAAGGTGAGGGGATTCATTAGTCGGTTTACCCGACTGAACTTTCTTACTTGTTTATACTAAAAAGTCTAACAGGCGACTTCTTGATTTTTTTCAAAAAGTCGAAAGGTTGAAAAGTCCAAATTTAGCCGTAACTATGTAACCCTAGGATGAAGTGTTCTACAAAAATGTTGGCCATAAAATTTTACTTTATTTGTCAAAACACACCAAAGCCCAAACATAACACCAACACCAAAAAGGTCAAATTGCAGTCAAAAACCATTTTTGGCCTGATCGTGCAGCAATGTTAGTCTTACGACGATATCAGTAAAGACAGTTTTTGACTTGAATTTGACCATTTTTTGGGTTTTTGTGTTAAGTTTTGATCTTTGGTGTGTCCTGTACCATACGAGTCTAATAAAATTGTATGGCCAATATTTTTGTACAACATTTCAACCCCGTCCTTTCCATTTTTAGGGGTGTTTTTTACGATTTGTTAAAAAAGGGCCAACAATTACAATTTGGGGAAGCTAAAGGGTTAATATGTTCTACAAAAATATTCGTCTTAATATTTTCTATAAAGTTGCTCAACATACACTACACCAAAAAATATTTTTGTAACAAAATAGTGAAATACCAACATTTTTGAGGTAAAATGTGTTTTTTTAAGTTATTTAGGGTGCCTAGACACGTTCAGATTGTATTGATATGTTCACAAAAGTTGTTCAGATGTACGGTGGCTACAATTTTCCCAAACATCGTTAGTAAAAAAACCAGTAAGGAAAGGCTAAAGTCGGGCGGTGCCGACTATATAATACCCTACACCACTCTCGTAATATTGAATAACTCTGATATATAAATTTTGTAATTCATGTATAAATTGTTTACATAAATTTACTTTTGGGACATTTTATACTTAAATAATACCCTGTACCACAGTGTGGTGTAGGGTATAAAAACGATTGGATCTAAAGAGCCAAATCGGATGAAACATATATATGGGAGCTATAGCTAAATCTTTACCGATTTTCTTCAAATTCGGCAATGTTGGTTCATGAATCAAGAAACTCTACCATTCTAAATTTCAAAACGATTGGATGTAAAATATAGCTTCTATAGAACTAAAGGGCCAAATCGGACGAAACATATATATGGGAGCTATAGCTAAATCTTAACCAATTTTCTTCAAATTCGGCAATGTTGGTTCATGGATCAAGAAACTCTACCATTCTAAATTTCAAAACGATCGGATGTAAAATACAGCTTCTATAGGACTAAAGGACCAAATCGGACGAAAGATATATATGGGAGCTATATCTAAATCTGCACCGATTATTTTCAAATTCGGCAATGTTGGTTCATGGATCAAGAAACTCTACCATACTAAATTTCAAAACGATCGGATGTAAAATACAGCTTCTATAGGACTAAAGGACCAAATCGGACGAAAGATATATATGGGAGCTATACCTAAATCTGAACCGATTTTCTTCAAATTCGGCAATGTTGGTTCATGGATCAAGAAACTCTACCATTCTAAATTTCAAAACGATCGGATGTAAAATACAGCTTTTATAGGACTAAATGGCCAAATCGGACGAAACATATATATGAGAGCTATAGCTAAATCTTAACCGATTTTCTTCAAATTCGGTAGTGTTGGTTCATGGATCAAGAGACTCTACCATTCTAAATTTCAAAATGATTGGATGTAAAATACAGCTTCTTCAGGACTAAAGAGCAAAATCGGACGAAACATATATATTGGAGCTATAGCTAAATCTTAACCGATTTTCTTCAAATTCGGCAATGTTGGTTCATGGATCAAGAAACTCTACCATTCTAAATTTCAAAACGATTGGATGTAAAATACAGCTTCTGTAGGACTAAACGGCCAAATCGGACGAAAGATATATATGGGAGCTATATCTAAATCTGAACCGATTTCAACCAAATTCAATAGCGATCTTAACAGCCGTGAAATACTCTAAACTGCAAAATTTCAGAACGATCGGAGTGAAATTGCGACGTGTAGTCGACGAACAACTTTACATGGACAGACGGACGGACGGACAGACATCGTTAAATCGACTCAGCTAGTGATTCTGAGTCGATCGGTATACTTTAAGGTGGGTCTAGCTGTGTTATTTTCAGGTGTTACAAACATCTGCCGTGAAACAAACTTATAATACCCTGTACCACAGAGTGGTGTAGGGTATAATAAGATTCCTTGTAAGTTATGCTGAAAAAAGTGAAAAAAATATTTTTCCTTCACTTTTTCAAAAAAGGGCGGGATTTTTTTTTTTGGCATAAAATATTAACAAACCTTGTTCAGCATGTTCTAAGCTACATTATTGCGAAATAAATTTAAGCGGTATCACTAAGTCTGAATTAGTTGTTGGACAAAAGCTGTTGACACCTTTTTTGAGGGCCCAATAATTTTCAGAATTTTTTGAGGCCCATTAAAAAATTGGTCACCAATTTCGCCAAACCTTTGATAGTAGAATCAAACCTATACTATCAAGTCTGAGTATTTGTCACTGTTGGACAGTGTAATTAATTCTCGCTAGATGTATTTTCGTAGTAGTGTGAGCCGATTGCAGGCTTGTATTCAGTCTTCCCCCTTCTTCGATTGCGCTCCAAGTCATGTCACTGATCCATGGTTTAATGTGATGTTTGCTGCAACCAAGAATATGTTTTGCGCTTTCGGTGTAACGATGTTTTTTCAATTATTTGTTTGATTTTAGTTAAATTTTCTGACTGGTAGAAGCAATCTGTCAATTTGTATGGGGGTTCTAGAAGGGGCTTGAAAATACGACAATTTTGAGCATAGGGGTAAATACTTTAAATTTAAATGTATTTAATATTGTCGGCGGCTTCCCGCTGCTTTTGCACTTTGCGATAAGAAAAAAAAAACGTCAAATTAAAAAATCTTTAGAAAATGCCAATGACGTGATTCTCGTCTACAGAAAATGTTGATATTTGTTCTATATCATCTAAACCACTGTGTCCGCACATTTAATAATCCCAGCATATAAGAAGAAAATGAAATGTAGGAAACTGCCAGAATGTGTCGAAAAAAAATGTGGAATGATGAAATGTACTCAAGTAGAAGAAAAATTGTCAAATGCTATTTGCAGGAATATTGAAATTTGCAATGCAAAACCAACGGTGGTTGGGCTTAGTCTAAGTCTCAACGCAATCTCGTAGTCCGTCCAGACCCCAGTCACAGCCACAGTCATAGTCATAGGCCACGGTCATACATCATTTCAAAACTGATCATCATCGTCAATATCTTTGAAAACTACTCGTACAATGTGTGCGATTTTTTTTCGTCTTATGATTCTCCTACATTCTGTATGAGCGTTTTTTATGTTCATTGCTTTTTTTCCGTATGCCCCAGCGATGGTAATAGATATTGTCAACAGCAGTTTTATGCGGTTTTATGGATATTTTTCTTTTTGCAGCCATTTCGGTTTTCAATGTTTGAAAATAAATGCCTTTTGAAAAACAAAAAATCTCATAACATTTGCTTACCCACCGATTTCGATATGTGTTTTCCCCGCAGTGGGTTGGGGATGTTTAATGCCGTCGTTGAAGAGCTGAGGTGTTTTTTTTTGTTTGTTTTGTTCCCCGGCGATTTGATGAATTCAAAATTCTGCGGTATTTGCCAAACGGTAACTTCCAATTCCATCCAAGTGTAGTTCACTTCAGTTCAGTTTACTTGGAAGCTATTAAGACCGCAACTATTGAGCAGAGGCAGAGATATATTCGTAGATGTGTGGCAATATGCTAAACACTTTTGGTGCATCGGTGGGGGTGGAGCTGGAGCGATGTGGCTTCAGGTCTCTACTAGATTCGTATTCGGTTATGCATTATTTGGTATTCAAATTCAGAGTTGTGGAATTTCATTCTCATGAAGGCAAAATTATTTTGAAAAATTCATTGCGGTTTTTGAAAAGGCGATATTTATTTGATTTTATTTGAATGACAATTTAACGTAAATTTTTTATTTCAATTTTATTGTGGTTAGGGTAGATAGGTCGGTGGGGTTGAAAGTACATATTTGTATAGATGTGGTACATATAATTTTGGGGAGTGATTCAATAGTATTTGTATAGATATGGTTCCTATAATTTAGAAAAGTGATTCGTAAAAAAATTAAATATATAAATATTTATGGTAATATTTTTAAAATATACCAAAATATACTTTTGTAGTATTTTAACAGTTTTTGGTTTTATGTATTCAAAACTATTAAGAATCTAAATTCGTTATGAACAAAATGGTATACATAATTTAAAGCTGTTATAGCTAATCGAAAATATAGCAAAATTTTAAAGAACTTAAAAAATTTTGTTTATGTGTTTTGTGAAAAATTCTGTTTTTTTTTAACAGTTTCTAATCCTACTCCCTATCGTAATCGAAGTTGTTTTTTTGATCTACCCTTTATATATTGTCTATTTACATTGATGATATTTTAATGCTGTCTCAGATCCATGTTATTTTGTCTTTATGAATTTGAAATATTTCTTAAAGATTTATATCTTATATCTTATGTATAGTAGTCATCCGAAAAAGCACACCCTAATAGAGATATCAATTGAGATTTCGCAAATTCAAGGATTCGCTGGTAAGCCTTTGGCATTTTTGTCAGTTAATATTTTTGTATAATAAACTTTTCAACAGTAATCGAGAAAATTTCTGTTGAATTGGGATTTTGCATTTGAAATTGGGTTTTAATTTGAAAATGGCGAAATTTCATTTGAGAATGAGATTTTACATTTGGATTTTATTTCCATTTGTAATTGGCCAAATTTCATTTCATTAATAATTTGGTAGGTATGCACTTTTGCAAAATTCAGATAAAATCTTTATGTAACCTTCAACTTTTTCTTATAGAAAGTAAAGGAAATAAATACGAGTATATCAAACGCCGAATTAAATAATTAAGAAATTTATTGTATTGTATTAAGTATTGCTTACAATTTCTTCATTGACGTTTACAAATTATTCAGTTTTATTATCAGAATAATCGTTCTCCAATTGCAAATTTTCGTGCGCTAAGTCCATTTTTTTAAATAAAAAAAAAATACTTTACAGTCGACCTACGACCTTGACAACCCTGAGCAATACTTTTGCTCTCGTTAAGGGCTATCTTTTTGCCATTGACCGATTCCCGATCCGACGTACCGTTAAGAGCTAGAGCAAAAACTAACTTTCTGTTCACATTTGAAAATTATGCTGTCCATTTTTTTTTTAAACAAAAAAAAAACACTTTCCAGTCGACCTTTACACCCATGAGCAATATTTTAGCTCTCGTTAAGAGCTATCTTTTTGCCATTGCCCGATTCCCGATCCGACGTACCGTTAAGGAGCTAAACTTTCCGTTCACATTTGAAAATGATTCTAAGTCCATTTTTTTTAAATGCAAAGAAATATACTTTCCAGTTGACCCACGACCTTGACACCCATGAGCAACATTTTAGCTCTCGTTAAGAGCTATCTTTTCGCCATTGACCGATTGTGGCTACGAGCCACACAGCAAATAAAACAATTGAATTGTTGCGAGAAAAGATTGGAGATTCGAATAATTCAAGAAATTGTGATATTGAATGGCCTCCAAGAAGTTGTGATATAACACCATTAGACTATTTCTTGTGGGGTCATTTGAAGTTATTGGTCTTTCGGAATAAACCAGACTCTCTTCAAGCTTTACAAGTCAATATTGAACGTGCCATTCATGACATACGACTTGATTTAGTGGAAAAATTGCTCGAAAATTACGGTTCATCGAATTCGTTCCTGCAGAAGAAGTCATGGAGGTCATTTGAATGTCGTTTTATTTAGAACTTAATTGTATCGATTGTACTTCACATTAAATAAAAAACTTTTAAATTTCCTTAACAATAAGTGTGTTTTTTTCAAAGAAATCATATCACTCTAATTGGAAACCCAATTATAAAAAAAAAACAGTAAGGAAAGGCTAAAGTCCGGCGGGGCCGACTATATAATACCCTACACCACTCTCGTAATATTGAATAACTCTGATATATAAATTTGGTAATTCATGTATAAATTGTTTACATAAATTTACTTTTGGGACATTTTATACTTAAATAATACCCTGTACAACAGTGTGGTGTAGGGTATAAAAACGATTGGATCTAAAGAGCCAAATCGGATGAAACATATATATGGGAGCTATAGCTAAATCTTTACCGATTTTCTTCAAATTCGGCAATGTTGGTTCATGGATCAAGAAACTCTACCATTCTAAATTTCAAAACAATTGGATGTAAAATATAGCTTCTATAGAACTAAAGGGCCAAATCGGACGAAACATATATATGGGAGCTATAGCTAAATCTTAACCGATTTTCTTCAAATTCGGTAGTGTTGGTTCATGGATCAAGAAACTCTACCATTCTAAATTTAAAAATGATTGGATGTAAAATACAGCTTTTATAGGACTAAAGGGCCAAATCGGACGAAACATATATATGGGAGCTATAGCTAAATTTTAACCGATTTTCTTCAAATTCGGTAGTGTTGGTTCATGGATCAAGAAACTCTACCATTCTAAATTTCAAAATGATTGGATGTAAAATACAGCTTTTATAGGACTAAAGGGCCAAATCGGACGAAACATATATATGGGAGCTATAGCTAAATCTGAACCGATTTCAACCAAATTCAATAGCGATCTTAACAGCTGCGAAATACTCTAAACTGCAAAATTTCAGAACGATCGGAGTGAAATTGCGACCTGTAGTCGACGAACAACTTTACATGGACAGACGGACGGACGGACGGACGGACAGACATCGTTAAATCGACTCAGCTAGTGATTCTGAGTCGATCGGTATACTTTAAGGTGGGTCTAGCTGTGTTATTTTCAGGTGTTACAAACATCTGCCGTAAAACAAACTTATAATACCCTGTACCTTAGTGTGGTGTAGGGTATAACAAAATCCTGATCGGAGGTTATACAAATTCCCTAAATAATTTGGTAGATATGAACTTCTGCAAAATTCAGATACAATCTTTATGTAACCTCGAACTTTTTCTTATAGAAAATAAATACGAGTATATCAAACGACGAATTAAACAGGTAAGAAATTTAAGTTGGGTAAACCGACTTAGGTATACTCTCACTTTGAGAGATATCGGTATAAGTACTAATGCCACTATGCAACAAATTTTTTTTTTGTGGCCGAGACCTGAAGGTTATTTTATGAAGCCAAAACAATATTTTTCTATGTTGACGTTTTTTTTCTAAAATTTCATTTTTAATGAAAGTTACCTTTAATATTCGGACCATATTTTTAAAGTATAAGCTCGACAAAGCCTGGATAATTACAAGAAATTATAAGGGCTAGAAATGCTAAAAACATCAGTTTCACGTAAAGACGGAAGGTTAGCTGTCGTTAAAACAAATAGAAAAAAATTAGATTTTTTTAAATCATCCTTTGCTGGCTCGAAAAAATTCATAAAAACTAGAAAAAAAATCGGAAAAAAATGTTTGTTCCATTTCTTAAAATCTATGTATAAATTATGACCCATATTGTAAAAATAAGGAAATTGAAAAACATTATTTTTCATATATTTTATTTTGGCAATTTTGTTTGGAAGGGGCGTGGTAATATGGCCCATTTTGACGGGACTATAGGCAATGTAAAGGCATTACACTAAACAAAATTTTAAGTAATTGTATGTACTGGAATCAATGTTATAAGCTGTTAACTTTTTGTGCAAAATGGTCCATTTGTATGGGAGGTATCAAATGGGGCGTGGCAACTTCGCCCATTTTCCTCAAAATAATAGCGACCAAGAACCTGATAATATGTGTGGAATGGTCAAAGATTCTGAATAGTAGTATAGAAGTTACGAGATAATCAATAGTTCACTAAATTTTGAACTTTTGTGGGGGAGGTACTCGACGGAGTGGACCAACATAGCCCATCTTTGACCTTTAGTCTGAGATAGAAAAAAAATTTAAGTCAATCGGTTACTCCTTTCGAGAGTTATCGTGCGCACCAGCCAGCAGACAGACAGACAAACAGACGGACGGACATTGCTAATTCGAGTTAAAATAACCAAAAACTAATATCCGCCGAACATACTTAGGGTCTTACGTCACTCCTTCGATGTTTTACACTTTTGGCCCGTAGCAAATGATATATACCCTCGTATCACTAAAGTGAGGGTATAAATAATGGCGTATATGCGTATACGCTATTGTTTTATTGAGGGGACGAAATGTGCTCGTATTCTTAAATAATGGATATTTTTTAATTAATTTGTAGTATGGTTAAATTTCAAAGTATGGCAAGTCGAAACAGTTTTTTAGAGGTTAATCTTTATATTGATAGATAAACAGGCCGAGAAATAACAGCTTAAAAGAAATGATCTAAATTTTCGTTTGAGCAAGAAAAATTAAAATATCATGTATCGCGTGTTTTTTTAGGGGTATAGAACTTCGAATTGAAATAAAACACAAGAAAATCGTTTTAAGGTCCATCAATTTGGCTTTATTGGAAGGATAATTTTATGCCATTAATGTTTAAATATGATTTCGGGCATGTGGCCGCCGCGGCTGGCTCGAATAAAGCCAATTCTACTGGTCCAATTTTCAACCACTTTTTCGAGCATATGGGGCCGTATGTCGGCAATAACGCCACGAATGTTGGCTTCCAATTCCCCTAACGTTTCTGGTTTGTTGGCGTAGACGAGCGACTTCACATATCCCCAAAGAAAATAATCCAATGGTGTCAAATCACACGATCTTGGTGGCCAATTGACAGGTCCATTCCGCGAAATTATGCGCTCATCGAATGTTTCCTTCAATAAATCGATTGTGACGTGCGCTGTGTGGCATGTAGCGCCGTCTTGTTGGAACCACAACTCATCCACATTCATGCCATCCAATTCGGGAACAAAATAGTCGGTTATCATGGCTCTATACCGGTCTCCATTAGCTCTCCACAGCTCCAATTGCTGTGCACGGTGGCGAATCGATTCATTCGGGTCCTCTTCAACACTTTGCTCTACAGCGGCAATTGTTTCTTCGGTGCGCACTGTTCGACGTCTCTGCGGATGCGTATTATCACATAGAGTAAACGTAGTGCGAAAACGATCCATGGTTAACCGAATTAATTGCTCTGATGGACGATTATGTCGACCATAAAATGGACGGAGCTTGTGGTAAACTTCGCGAACTGAACCATTATTTTCGAAATAAATTTGCACGATTTGCAAGCGTTGTTCTTTTGTCAACCTGTTCATGATGAAATGGCAAACCAAACTGAACATAAATGACATTAGAGTTGCCAGATTTGACCACAAAATGCCAGTTTTATCTCTATTCGAAAAACAAAGCTGTAAAAAAAACACCCTTTATAAGTCCCTCTGATAAAATATGGGTTTTTAAAAAATGTCAAAACAAGTTTTAATTTCGCAAAAAAAAAAAATATGTTTTGCGATTTTTAATTTTTTAAAGAGATTGCACAGAAAGTTATCGAAAATACTTTGATGAAAATTTCCTAAACACAATAGCTAATTAGTTATATGGATGAGAAAAAAAGGCCGTTTGACCAAAATTTCAAAATTCAACACCCTCCAACTCGGACAGTGCTTAACTGTGTCATAACTGCTATCCAACATATGTATGGTGTAATATATACGAGTATGTATATGGGGACTATAACTAAATCTGAACCGATTTTGGCAGTGTTCATTCATTAAATGGAAGAACTCTCTCTGCAAGATTTCGTACTGATCTGATATAAAATACAGTTTCTACAGCGCTTACATGTCAAATCGGAGGTACATATATATGGGGGCTATATCTAAATCTGAACCGATTTTCTCCGAATTTGGCAGTATTCCTTTGAGTAATAAGAAACCTCTTTCTGCCGAATTTCGCACTGATCGGATATAAAATACAGTTTCTACAGCGCTTAGATGTCATATCGGGGGTAACATATATATGAGGGCTATATCTTAATCTGAACCGATTTTCTCCGAATTTGGCAGTATTACTTCATGTAGAAAGAAACTTCTTTCTGCCGAATTTCGCACACATCGGATGTAAAATAACATTATTACAGCGCGTACATGTCAAATCGGTGGTAACGTATAGATGGGGGCTATATATAAATCTGAACCGATTTCTTCCAAATTTATCAGTGTTCATTTATATAATAAGAAACCTCTTTCTGCCGACTATCACTCTGATCGGATATAAAATAAAGTTTTTACGGCGCGTACATGTCAAATCGGTGGTAACATATATATGGGGGCTATATCTAAATCTGAACCGATTTTAACCAAATTCGGTAGGGATCGTTCTTGGGCCAAAAAAAGATATGTGTAAAGTTTCGTCGAGATCGAACCATAATTGCGACCTGTACTTTGATTACAAGAATACATGCACAGACAGACGGACAGACATAGCTAAATCATCTCAGAAAGTGATTCTAAGTCGATCGGTATCATAAACGATGGGTCTATTTCTTCTCCTTTTGGGTGTTACAAACAAATGCACAAAGTTATAATACCCTGTACCACAGTGTGGTGTAGGGTATAATAAGTGAAAAGTTGGTTCCCCAGTTACTCGTTTTATGCTGTCGAAAATTTAGATTATGATACGAAACGGATGCGATAATTAGACCCCAGTTTTCTGTGTCACAAGTGGACATAGATTTTCACATCCTCTCAAGAAATATAAATGAAGTGACCACTTTTTGTGTATTAACCCATTGGTGGTGTATATTGGCTGGTGGATTAACTAATTGCAATAACTTTATTCTAAGGAAATTCAAAATTTTCACCAAAATATATGTGATATTAAAATTTGGTATTTTCCTTCTACGAGGCTTAGTTAAGGAATTATTAACATTCTGATTTTCTTCTTCCGTTTTTTTAAATTTTGTTCACCAAATGTAAAATTTTCAATATGGGTTAACAAAATATGATTTAATTAATGACCGCCCGTTTGTCTGTCAATACTGGTCCACTCTTTGTGGTACCTGCCCCACAAATGGATAATATTTTGTGATATTTTAAAACTCTTTTAACATATCGCTCACTCACTTCAAGAGTGACATAACTCAAAATAGAAAATTGCCAAGATGTGCAAATTTATGTTCGTATAAAAAGATAAGTAACATGAAATAAGATGTTTAAATACGCTTGAATAATCCGAAATATGGTTGTTTACTTATAGACCAAATTTGGCTGAGATTAATTTAGGGACATTTGCAAAATATATTGTTATACATACGAGTATACTCTCTTCACTTTCCCATTACCACTAAATTAAATATCAAAAACTAAAAGTTAATAAAAACTTTATGGATTATGTTCATGTAGTTATAAATAATTGATTGATTGATTTACTCGCTTTAGCAACAAATATTAATCTTGCATATTACTGTCCCTATTTTTCGCATATAAACTGCGAATTTTTTCTCAAACGACTTCTCTACTCCCATGCCAAGCAAATATCAAAACTTACAACTTCTGTTTGATTTCAAACAATACAAATACATTCATTACAAATATTCAAATTGTAAAAACATAACTTTTTTTGTTGCTATTGTTTATTGTTTTTTTTTCTTAAAAACATTAACACAAATTATTCATTAGGCGAACATTATCTCTTCATAAATAAATCACCAGCACGAGTTTTGACAGAGGCATCGACAACAACAACAGCAACACTATTGTTTTTTTATTGCAATTGAGGTAACATTGAAAAACAGTTGAAATTTTAAAGATACTTTTGTTTAAAACATTTGTGTTTTTTTTTGCAAAAAACACTTACTAGCATTTGACCTCAGGTTAATAGTTTATTACTGATGTGGGGTCTTTATTGGGTATTGTCGGGGATTTTGTTGTTTTTTTCTCGGTTACAATTCAAACGATTGATAATTGTTTGCTTCCGAAATTATTTCACCTGAGGCTACCGCAAGTTGTTATTAACCAGGTGGTTGGTTGGTTGGACGATTGGTTATATGGTGGTAAATTGGTAATTTGATGCTGCTGCTGCCACTGACACAATATGGCCACAGAGAACAAATGCCAATTTTAGGGGTTTCTCGTGTTGCTTTTATGTTCTTTTTATATGTAGTTCAGATATATAACATGAACGAGGGTTGGTAATACTTTTAGGTTTAGAATAACAGTTTTATGGCCACTGCTATACACTGATAGAAAAAGCTTCGTCATTCGTCAAAAGTCAACTAACGTACGGATAATCCTATTGATGAATTTGTTCGTCGCCCTGACGAATCTCTGTTTAATCTCTAGAAACTATAGTTTCGAGGGTTATCGTTCGCTCCAGTCAGGCTTACGGATGGACGGACATAAGTAAAATGACTTAATGTGTTCTAAAACGGATTTCCTCCGCATAAACTTAGGGTCTTAGGCCACTCCTTTGATGCGTTATCCTTTTTCTATATGTTATATTTACACTTATTGATATTTGTATTATAAATCAAATAAATCCCCATATATATCCCCTCACCTTAGAGAGGAGGGTATATATACTGTTTTTATTTATGAGCACGATTCATCGTAGGGATGATATGTAATCACCCTGTGGGGTTTTTTTTATTCCACTAGTATACTTAAACAGAGATTCGTCATGGCGACGAACAAATTCATAGATAGGATTATCCGTACGTTAGCTGACTTTGACGATGTATTCTTGGCATACAACTTATTAACTCATATATTTATTTTTTCACATAGTTTCTTGAATCTTTTCTGTTTTAAGCTAATATCTCTGTATATCCCAATTTATCATTCTTCTCCCCTCTCAAGTAGAATTTATATCTTTATTAAACAATCTCCGAAGCAAATTTCAAATCCTTAATACAGTATTTTTTTAGCTTTGCAAATTGCATTGTTGTTACACTTAATCCACAAAGAAAATCTCACACCAATTGTGTGTGTGTATTTGTCTGTTTGATTTGAAAACATTTGTTCGTTACGTTTTCTTATGCTATAGACTTCAATCTAAAGCTTCTGGGCTTAGTTTGACCTGATTTCTTTATTCTTTGAAAAATCTCATAAAAATCGTCGTTGTTTTACTTTTGAATTTGTGTGGTGTCGTTGGATTTTATGCATATTTTGCCTAGGGCCTAATAATTTTGTAATTGTAAATAAAATATTTGTCAAAAAAACTGCCTTTAATTGTTATGAGTTGTATTACAATATCTATTGAATATCATAAAATGTCCATTGTTTGGGGGTATATTTTTTTGCGTCGGTTCGTTTATTAAGACAACAATTAATGTCGGGGTAATTTATATTAAAATGTTGGAGACTATAAATATGTTCAATTCCACAAGTAATAAATTTATCTTCGAATGTAGTTGTACACTTAAAGAAAAAAAGCATTTCATCAGAAAGGAAATTTCTGTTCATTTCAGAATGAAGAAATTTATTTTTCCAATAAAAATTTATTGGAGGAAAATATTTTTCAGCTTAAGCTAAGGAAATTTCGTTTACAGGAAACTTAGCGCGTAGTTGCCTAAAATTTCGTTTCTGTGGAATATTTATACATTCGCTTTAGTGGTGAAGTGTATAAAACAAGTAATTTTTTGCTGTTTGGTTTTTCAGTCTTATGTATTGCAATTTCACGCCTGATTCGTGTCAAGTCCAGTTTACGGCAATTATGATGGCTAAAAATGTTAGAAATATCACCTTCACATAGAAACATTGTTTAAGAAAAGTCGTCAAAAACAAGTAAGTCAGTCGGGTAAACCGACTTATGAATCCGCTCACCTTGAGTTCCAAAATAAATGCATTAAATTGTAAGTGTTTTAATTAAATTATTATCAATTTAAATTGCATTTAATAACTTTAAAGCATGTACCGGTATTAAAGTTATAAGCTCTTATAAAGGGTGGTTACATTTTAAGGGCCGATGTTGATTTTGAATAAAACACAAATTGTTTAGGAAATTATTGTCATTTATTTTTTTTATGATAATATTGGTATGGAACAAAATATCGGCCAAATGGCCGCCGTGACCTCGGCTACACACCTCCATCCGATGGTCCAAAGTTTCGATGACGCTGAGGCATAATTGAGGTTCTATGCCGTTAATGTGCCGAATTATCTCATCCTTTAGTTTTTGAATTGTTGCTGGCTTATCGATGTATGTACACCTTTTCTTTCGAATAACCCCAAAGAAAGAATTCCAATGGTTTCAAATCACATGATCTTGGCGCCCAATTGACATCTCCACGACGTGAGATAACACGGCCATTGAATTTGTTGCGCAAAAGAGCCATTGTTTCGTTAGATGTGTGGCAAATGGCACCGTCCTGTTGAAACCACATATTGTCCACATCCACATCTGTCTCTCTGAGTTTTAAGTAAGCTTTTTCTTCTTACTTTAAGCTATATTAGGTTTAATTTTCCTTTTCAAGAAATGTTTACTTGATTTCAAGCATTATATACTTATTGTAAGCCTTTCAGCGTTTGATTTTTTCAATTTAAGCCGGTTAAACTTGTTTTAAGAAAAACTTAGTACTTAAATTAAGAATTTTTTGCTTGAACTTAGTATGGCATTTTTCTTTCTGTGTACTTACTCCAATCTTCTAAAATTCTGCACATACAGGGTGGCTGATGAAAGCTGTTACTAAAAAAAATTTTAACACTTTTTTTCTATTATTCTATTGTTATTTTTTTTTTTATTTTGCAGATTGATTTTTAGATTAACAAAAATGGTTAACTGGGACACTGAAACAAGAATTTGGATTGTCCGCCGCTAGTACGCACTGAAGTCCCTAGTTTCGGTTCAAAGAGAGTATAGGGGCACGTTTGGTGGCAATTCTCCGAGCAGATGGACCATAAAGAGTCTTGTTAACAATTTTTCCGAGCATGGGACAGTCAACAGAAGACCTTACCATCGGAACCCTTCAGTTCGGATGGAGGAAACAATCGCTGCTGTAGCTGATGCCATACAAAACAATCCAAGAGTTTCGACAAGAACCTTATCTGCTCAAATGGGTATAAGCAGCAGGCATTGCAGTCAATTATGCACAAAGATTTGGAGTTATTCCCATATAAAATTCAAATGGCCTACAAAGTGAACTCAGCAGACTTCCCGATTCGCTTGGAATTTTGCCAGAAAATGCTTCAAATGGTGGAAGAGAAAGAAAATTTCCCAATAAGGTGATATCCAGAATCTCCACATTCCGTTGGCCCCACAGGTCGCCTGACCTTACTGCACCTGACTTTTTCTAGTGGGGTTATTGCAAACAGGAAGTCTAAAAAGCAAAACCAACAAATTTGAATGAACTATACAATCCATTCGAGAAAAAATTGCGGCTATTCCCGTCTCAACTCTCCAAGCAGTAATGAACAACTTTTTGGTAAGATGCTGCACATGCATCAACGAGCAGGAGGGGGGGGGGGGGGCATTTAAATTCCATTATTTTTAAAACTAATTAAGCTATATTTAATTAAATTTAATGAGATTTAACATGAATAACATACACTGAAAAAACTTTATTTGAGTTTCTTAATGTAGCAATATTCATCAGCCACCCTGTAGTATTAGTTTATTAGTCGCTAACACATTAAGAACCAGTAAGGAAAGGCTAAAGTCGGGCGGGGCCGACTATATAATACCCTACACCACTCTCGTAATATTGAATAACTCTGATATATAAATTTTGTAATTCATGTATAAATTTTTTACATTAATTTACTTTTGGGACATTTTATACTTAAATAATACTCTGTACCACAGTGTGGTGTAGGGTATAAAAACGATTGGATCTAAAGAGCCAAATCGGATGAAACATATATATGGGAGCTATAGCTAAATCTTTACCGATTTTCTTCAAATTCGGCAATGTTGGTTCATGAATCAAGAAACTATACCATTCCAAATTTCAAAACGATTGGATGTAAAATACAGCTTTTATAGGACTAAATGGCCAAATCGGAAGAAACATATATATGGGAGCTATAGCTAAATCTTTACCTATTTTCTAATTTCAAATTCGGTAGTGTTGGTTCATGGATCAAGAAACTCTACCATTCTAAATTTCAAAATGATTGGATGTAAAATACAGCTTTTATAGGACTAAAGGGCCAATTCGGACGAAACATATATATGGGAGCTATATCTAAATCTGAACCGATTTCAACCAAATTGAATAGCGATCTTAACAGCTGCGAAATACTCTAAACTGCAAAATTTCAGAACGATCGGAGTGAAATTGCGACCTGTAGTCGACGAACAACTTTACATGGACAGACGGACGGACGGACGGACATCGTTAAATCGACTCAGCTAGTGATTCTGAGTCGATCGGTATACTTTAAGGTGGGTCTAGCTGTGTTATTTTCAGGTGTTACAAACATCTGCCATGAAACAAACTTATAATACCCTGTACCACAGTGTGGTGTAGGGTATAATTATAAGTAAAACCCTTTTGGTAGAAATAAGAAAATTCCAACAAATTCCAACAAAATTCGATAACGTTTGTAAACTTTTTTTGCATATTTTTTAATTTTTTTTTCTGAATAGAGAACTTTTCTAGAATATTGTGTGTAAATTTGAAGTGAATCGGAGCAAAACTAACGAAGATGCAGCAGTCTAAGCAACCGCACCTCATATGTGACTCAGTACATCAGCAAAACCTTAAAGCGACAAGATTAACCGATTGACTTAACATTTAGTAAGTGTCGATATTGGTTTCTATTTCAGGCAAAGGTTAAAGATGGACTATGTTGGTCTACTCCTCCAAGTACCTCACCCAAGAAGGGTAAAAATTTAGTGAAATATTGATTATCTCATAACTTCTTTACTACTACTCAGAATCTTTAACAATTACACACATGGTATTAGTTTCTAGGCCGCTATTATCTTGCGAAAAATGGTCGAAGTTGCCACACCTCTTTTTGTACCTCCCGTACAAATGGTCCATTTTGTACAAAAAGTTAACGGCTTATATATAGGCATTATGTTCTTCGTTGGGATGCTAGCTTTACAAAATGGAGCCATTTTTTTGAGATTTTTCAATTAATAAACTTCCGTTTCTACTTGAAAGTTATGTTTTCAGCATATTTTTAGCCGTCCTTTAATTTAACTGGTATCTCAGCTTTATCGATCTTATTCTTCAAAAAATATGTTCCAAATACTAAAGGCACTTTCCACGAAAAATGGAATTTTAGAAATTTTTTAAAAAAAAAAACTACCATAAAAAATTTTGTTTTGTTTGTTGCATATGGTTCAATAACTATATGTGGAATAACAGATGGTCTTAGGCTCTTAGGTCAATCCTTCGATGTGTTGCACTGTTGGCCCGTAGTACACAATTTAAACAGATTTTCATCAACTTTGATCAAAAACCCAATTTTTTGCCAAATTATATAAAGATACGAGTAGTTTCAAAAGAGCTTAAATACTAAATCGACAGGAACATATGTATATATGAGGGCTATATCTAAATCTGAACCTAAAAGCAGTATTCGTTCCTAAATTACAATTTCATTCTGCCAAATTTTTGCAACGATCGGGGGTAAAGTACAACTTCTATAGCGCTTTGATACCAAATCGGGAGGAACATATATATGGGGGCTATATCTAATCTGAACCGATTTTCCTCAAATTTAGTATAGTCTCTAACTGTATCAAGAGACTTCTCTCTGTAAATTTTTATACAGATGGGTTAAAAAACGTTGCTTATAGAGTGAATTTATGCCAGATCGGATGTACATATATAAGTATTCGAGAGCTATTTGTAAACCTGAACCGATTTTAACCAAATGGCTAAATCGACTCAAAAAGTGATTCTACGAGGGCGATTTCAAAATTAACAAAAACAAAACCCAACAGTTTGGGAAATTTTTTTCTTTATTTCTCAACCTAATCTCCTTTTAGCGATTTCAATAGCTTAGATACCCCGTTTTTTAACGGGTTTTCCAATACGGATGATATGATTTTTAAGTGACGTTTCGGCCATTTGTAATATGTCATGATCTGTCATTTGTTTTTCATTGTATGCAGTAGTGTTTACAATTTCATCATGGAGAGATATACGCAAGAACAACGTTTACAAATTATTCAGTTTTATTATCAAAATAATCGTTCTCCAATTGCAACTTTTCGTGCGCTAAGTACATTTTTTTTTAAATCAAACAAGTAAGAAAGTTTCAGTCGGGTAAGCCGACTAAGGTATACCCTCACTTTGTGAGTAATGTAATATTAAATATTACTCGAATTATTCTGTCACTTTGTGTGGGAGGTACCAGAAGGGGTTTATCAAATACACCTTTTTTTTGCTGAACATTAGATACTTTAAATTCATTGCACTGTGTCGACTTATAAGCATTTATGTGCACTGGTATAAACGTTATATGAGATATTAAATTGTGGTATGATTTGGGCATTTTGTGTGGGAGGTACAAAGAGGGGCGTGGCAATAACGCCCATTTTTCACAGGGCTATAGACACTATAAAAACATTACACTGTACAAAATTCCAAGTATTTTTATACACTGGTTTTAATGTTATAAGCTGTTAACTTTTGGTGCAAAAAGGTACCTTTGTGTGGGAGGTACCAAAAGGGGCGTGACAACAACACCCATTTTTCCCTGGACTGTAGGCAATATAAAAGCATAACACTGTACAAAATTTCAAGTATTTTTATACACTGTTATTAATGTTATAAGCTGTTAACTTTTGGTGCAAAATGGTGCATTTGTGTGGGCGGTACCAAAAGGGACGTGGCGACTTCGCCCATTTTTCTCGAGTTGATAACGACTAATAAGCTAAAAAGATTCGAATAAGTAGTATAGCAGTTATTAAAGAATCAATATTTCACAACATTTTAACCCTTTGTGGGGGAGGTACTAGAAGGATTGGACCAATATGGCCCATCTTCGAACTTAGCCGGAGATAGAAAAAAATATTACCACATACCAAATTTGAGGTCAATCGGTTACTCCTTTCGAGAGTTATCGTGCGCACCAGCCAGCAGACACACAGACAGACAGACAGACGGACGGACATTGCTCATTCGACTTAAAATGACCCAAAACGGATTTCCTCCGAACATACTTGGGGTCTTAGGTCACGCCTTCGACGTGTTACACTTTTTTCCGTAGCAAATGATATATACCCTCGTCACACTAAAGTGAGGGTATAAAAATACACTTTCCAGTCGACCTATGACCTTGACACCGGTGAGCAATATTTTAGCTCTCGTTAAGAGCTATCTTTTTGCCACCGACCGATTCCCGATCCTGCGTAAACAAAAATAAACTTTCCGTTCACATTTGTAAATGATGCTAAGTAATTTTTTTTTAAAATCCAAAAAAAAAAACACTTTCCAGTCGACCTACGACCTTGACACCCATGAGCAATATTTTAGCTCTCGTAAAAAGCTATATTTTTGCCATTGACCGATTGTGGCGACGTGCCACACAGCAAATGAAACAATTGAATTGTTGCGAGAAAAGTTTGGAGATTCAATTATTTCAAGAAATTGTGATATTGAATGGCCTTCAAGAAGTTGTGTTGTGACCAGACTCTCTTCAAGCTTTCAGTCATGACATACGACTTAAGTTAGTGGAGAAAGTGCTCGAAAATTGGGTTCATCGAATTCGATGAATTCATCGAACTTAATTGTATCGATTGTACTTCACATTAAATAAATAAACTTTTGATTTTCCTTAACAATAAGTGTGTTTTTTTCAAAGAAATCATATCACTCTTATTGGAAAACCTGTTAGTAATTTTTTTAAGCTTGGAAAGAAAAAACAAGTAAGAAAGTTCAATCGGGTAAACCGACTAATGAATCCCCTCAACTTGAGTCTCAAAAAAATATTAGTAAATTTATTTATTTTTTTGTTTTATTTAAATTATTATCACTTTAACCCCCCAATTTCACAACTTAAAAGCTGTTTACTTTTGGTACAAAATGGTCCGTTTGTGTGCCAAAAGGGGCAAACCAATAAGGGTCACTTTTCTCTGAACCCTAGGTACTATAAAAGCATTACACTGCAAAAAATGTCAAATATTAATATGCGCTGGTATTAAAGTTATAAGCTGTTAACTTTTGGTCTAAAATGGTCCATTTGTGTGGGAGGTACAAAAAGGTGCGTGCCAATAACGGTCAATTTTCTAACGACTCTAGGTACTATAATAGCATTGCACTGTACGAAATTTCAAGTATTTGTATGTACTGGTATTAAAGTTAAAAGCTGTTAACTGCGCCCATTTTGCTTGAGGTAATAGTGACTAATAAACTAATACTATGTATAGAATTTCAGAGGATTCAAATAAGTATTATAGAAGTTATTATATAATAAATATTTCACTCAATGTTAACCATTTGTGGGGGAGGTACTAGAAGGAGTGGAATAATATGGCCCATCTTCGAACTTAGCCGGAGATAGAAGAAAATATTGCCACATACCAAATTTGAAGTCAATCGGTTACTCCTTTCGAGAGTTATCGTGCGCACCAGCCAGCAGACAGACAGACGGACGGACGGACATAGCTCATTCGACTTAAAATGACCCAAATCGGATATCCGCCGAACATACTTAGGGTCATAGGTGACTCCTTCGATGTGTTACACTTTTGGTTCGTAGCAAATGATATAGTATACCCTCCTCTCTAAGGTGAGGGGTTAATAACAGAGAGAGCTAAATCTGGCGAATGCGAGCTGGAACAATTCAAACCTTAATTCATTAATTTGGCTATCGCAATTGTGGATTTGTGAACTGGTGCATTGTCTTGATTGTGAGCAAACGCGCACCCATCTGGCGTTTAGCTTTCCTATCGTCAAATTTTTGGTCAATATGCATGTATTGTATTACATATCGGTGACCAATTTTTCCCCTGTTTATAAATTCACTGAGATCGTTTACTTTTGAGTGCTCAAAAAAATCTAAACAGCCTGGCGCCTTGAAACCTAAAACATGTGTTTCTCAAGGTTGCCACTATTCACGAAAGTAATGTTTTTCAAACTACTTCCGCCATCTATCTGTCAGGAAGGCTAATTTTGGGACCGCCCTCGCATATCAAAACATGGACCGATGTAGCCCATTTTTACAAATATACATCAGAATGTATAAATGCCTGAATTTCAGCCATATCATTTAAACAATGTGTTATCCAGAGCGTCAAGACATGCCATCGGTGGGGACCTACGTATGGGAGCTATATCAAAACTATATGTTCCATTTTCGATCGCCACTAGCCTAAGAAATGCTTTTGTGACAATTTTTGTTAAAATATCTTCATAAGTGTGACCTGCACTTTGATCACAATAATACATGACAGACAGACGGACAGGGCGGCATGTAGGGTGCACAGGGTGACTGGTGCAACTTTTATTGCGTCCACTCTAATGTACGTCCATATCGATTTAAGTATTTATGCTCTCATAACATAGTCGATCTTGTGATGTACATTCTTTCGCACTCATGCTGTAAATATTCCTGGAAAATTGTATGTAGTAGGTTTATTATTTTCGGTTTTATTTTTTTATTTTGTGGGAATAGTGGAGATTTTCTATTTTTCTGTATTCCTATGCATTGGTGGTCATACCGGAACAATAAACTTAAATCGGAAAAAGCAAATAATAAAGAAAGGTAATGCGAACATATTTTACGGTCTTCGAAAAATTCAATTTCCGGATGTTTTAATAAATTCCTGTCGATCCACGATTCTTATTACACAATCGCATTTTACGCAACGATTTTCAAACACAGGGGTTTCCAACAAGAGTAATATGATTTCTTTGAACAAAAAAACACACTTATTGTTAAGGAAATTCAAAAGATTTTTATTTAATGTGAAGTACAATCGATACAATTAAGTTCTAAATAAAACGTCATTCAAATGGCCCCCACGACTTCTTCTGCAGGAACGAATTCGATGGACCCAATTTTCGAGCACATTTTTCTATAAATCAAGTCGTATGTCATGAATGGCACGTTCAATATTGACTTGTAAAGCTTGAAGAGAGTCTGGTTTATTTCGAAAGACCAATGACTTCAAATAACCCCACAAGAAGTAGTCTAATGGTGTTAAATCACATCGTCTTGGAGGCCATTCAATATCACAATTTCTTGAAATAATCGAATCTCCAAACTTGTCTCGCAAAAATTAAATTGTTTCATTTGCTGTGTGGCACATAGCCACAATCGGTCAATGGCAAAAAGATAGCTCTTACCGAGAGCTAAAACATTGCTCATGGGTGTCAAGGTCGTAGGTCGACTGGAAAGGTTTTTTTGGATTTAAAAAAAAAATTGACTTAGCGCACGAAAAGTTGCAATTGGAGAACGATTATTTTGATAATAAAACTGAATAATTTGTAAACGTTGTTCTTGGGTATATCTCTCCACGATGAAATTGTAAACACTACTGAATACAATGAAAAACAAATGACAGATCATGACATATTACAAATGGCCGAAACGTCACTTCGAAATCATATCATCCCTATTGGAAAACCCGTTATGTAGCAACAACACTCTTGGATTTGAATTTCATTTCGATAATTTTTTAACTGCCAAGGAAAACGATTTGCTTTTGGAGGATTGTAAACAACATCACAGACAAATGCTTGTAAAAAAAATTAGCTGTTTAGTTGCTGAAGCACCCATGTATTATACACAAGATGTGAACTAAATAGCTGTAAACGAAATCCCAACCCTCTGCTTTAAGTTTATATTTACTGATGCTTTACCACTTTTTACATAACCTTTTCACATTTTCACCAGAGTTTATTATGTTTTCTAAGAGCGGATAAATCTTGTGTTAAAAATCTTATTTTTTCAGTAGTCGATTTATATGTAAACTATATGTCAACAGTTGTCTACCAAAAATTATCAACATTTATTAATTTTGCGATAATTTTTTGCAAACCACTATTTTAAACGACATTATCCCAATGTTATCAGTGTGATTGTGTGTCCGCTCCTATCCAGATAAACTTCTTTAGATCCAGCCAAACTATTACCGTTCAAGCTACTTTTTTACCACAAAAAAACGATCATCTTAGGAATTCTATCGAAATATTTAATTAGTAAAACCTTCATCTGATAAGAATACAGATTTCCCAGGACAGAACATTGCCAAACGAGTATTGCCAGCGGACTAATTGAAAAACCGCTAAAACCGCCTCAAGATAACCACCGCTTGGAGCTGGACTTGGAGCAGCGGCAATGCCGCAAAACATACTCATAAAGCGTCTATTGTGTCATATTAAAAGACGATGGAGAACATCGTTATCGAGAACATCGTTGGAAAATAAATGAGCCCAAGTGCAGACGATAGGCGATATGAGCACATGTATCTTGCCACTTCTACTCTACTCCATTTCCATTCCAAGCGGAGATCATCCATCCCATGATAATGACGATGGCAATGATGACGATGACTACGGTCAAAATTGGAAGCTTTCAGAAATAGTCGCCCTCTCTTCCAAGTAAAATCCACTGCACTGCTGGAGTGTGGTGGTCTTTTCCTAGGTAATTAAATTCCAAATTAGTTCTGCAATGTAGTTTTCTACATATTGTTGTAGTTGTCGTTGTCGTTGTTGCTGGTATTGTTCGATCTCTGACGCTCGTAGTCATAGTCATCGATTTTTTATCGTCATCATATTTGAGAATCGAAAAGGAACGTTGCAACTTGAAATATTCGTCGTCGTCAATGGATTCATAAGCTTGTCTGTTGTTGGTATGGACAAAATATGGGCTAAAATGCTGAGTCGCTATGATAACCCAGAAAACATTTTAGTGAATATATTGATTTTATAGAGTTAAACTTTTAGTGTCGCTAATTTGTCTATGTCTACTGATCCCAATACTGGTTCAATTTGGACAACTCACTGAACTGGTGACTTAGGTATAGATTGGTAGCAATTTATTTGGGGGTAAATGCACCAAACAATAATGCTGGATATGGTATTTCATCATACGACTGCATCAGAGAAATCTAGTCCTTACTAGACGTTCAGTTGGATTATCTAGCACTTAGTAAAATACCAATTGGCTTATCTACTTCATAGTAGAATGCCAATTGGGTTATCTACTTGATAGTAGAAGGCCCGTTAAGTTGTCCACGTGATAGACGGAGGACCGTTGAGTTATCTACTACTACCTACTCTTCATCACGATCAAATCCCGTGCCTGCGCCTCGAACCGTCTTAAGTAGCTTCCCACAAAGTCAGCACCGTCCAGTCATCATCGATATAGGAACTAAGATCCCAATTGTAAAAAGCATCCCGAAGCCATTGTGGAACTTTCGGAGAGCAAACTGGAGCACATTTTCAAAACTAATCGATGATGCAATTTGATTTATTCCACCCTTACCATCGAATTATGACCGATTTGTTGGTTTAGTTATTGTTTCAGCAAAGAAAGCAATCCCGAGAGGTTTCCGTAAGGAATACATTCCTTGTTGGAATAAAGATAGTGATAGGTTGTATAATGAATTCTGCTTAAAATCAAGAAATAGCACACTGAAAAAAAATTTCTCATAAAATTAAAGAAATGCTCCAAAGACGTCCTTAGTCTTCAAAATAAGTACATTTTGTACTTAAAATTAAGAAAATTTTCTTAAAATTAAGTAAATTACTTAATATTATTGAAACTATCTATATTTTAAGTACCAAATGTACTTATTTTGAAGACTAAGGACGTCTTTGGAGCATTTCTTTAATTTTATGACAAATTTTTTTTCAGTGCAGACGAATTATTATTAACCCTGGACGAAGCGAGAAAAGAGGCATGGTCAAGATCTATCACAAACATGGACTTTAAACATTCCAGCCGTAAGGCATGGGGATTGTTGCGTAAACTTGGCAGCGCTCAACCTCCTCCACCAAACAAGCCAACAATAAATCTAAATATCATAGCCTCACATATAGTGCAGTTATCAAAAGCTAAGTGTGTTTAAAAAAGTTTTGTAAGGACTATAGAATACGAATATAGAACTCTGAAATTATCCACTATCCCAAATGATAGTTTTTCAAGACCCTTTACAGACCAAGAAGTGAACGATGCCCTGAATTCAATTAAACTTTGAACTGCGGCTGGAGTGGATGGAATATATCCAGAATTCCTTAAAAATAGTGGCTCCAATACCAGAAGATGGCTTACGTTATTTTATTCAAACATATTGCCATCAAAAAAATTACCACCAGCGTTTAAAAAATCCAAAGTAATATCATTACTCAAACCCCTTAAACCAGCAGATCTACCACAAAGTTACCGTCCTGTGTCCCTTTTGTCAATCAGTTTTAAGCTGCTCGAGCGACTTATCTTAAATCGTATTGGTCCGGAAATAGACCGTGTCATTCCTCAAGAACAAGCTGGTTTCCGAAAACATCGAAGCTGTACAGACTAGGGATGTAACGAATATTCGCATTCGCATATGCGAACGCGAATTATTCGCATCATTTTAAAATTGGCTTTCGCATTCGCATTCGCAAAAACCATCTTTGGATTATTCGCTTTCGCAAAAATATATTTCAGTATTCGCTTCCATTTATTAAAGTGTTAAATCTCCTTATTCCCTTCACACAATTTGAAGATATGTGTGTGCTTGTGGTAACAGGAGGTAAAACTGTGGAAAACAGTCTTAATACTTGAATATCCTGGAAAAGTATCAATTCAGTTCCTTAAATTTGTTGGTACTAAAGGCTCTAACTATAATTCGCATTCGCATTCGCTTTCGCAAAAATGCATATTTCACTATTCGCTTTCGCATTCGCTAGAAATATATTTCAATATTCGCTTTCGCATTCGCTTTCGCTAAAGCCACTTTCGTTACATCCCTAGTACTGACCAGGTATTGTCGCTTACAAACTACATTGAATTCGGTTTCCAAAACCAACATAAAACTGGCGCAGTTTTTGTTGATTTGACATCAGCGTATGATACCGTGTGGAAAAAAGGCTTGCTGTATAAATTGATGAAGGTTATCCCCTGCAGTCGGATATGTAATCTGATTTGCTCAATGCTCAGTGACCGCCTGTTCAATGTCCACCTCAATGATAAATACAGCAAAACACGAAAACTTAACAATGGTCTCCCCCAGGGATCTGTCTTAGCCTCGACGTTGTTCAACCTATATACATACATGATCTGCCTATCTCAATATCGAGGAAATATATATATGCTGACGACATGGCATTCGCACTAGAGCACAAATCGTTCGCTCATATAGAAGACACTCTGACAGCAGATCTTAAATTGCTTTCACAATACTGTGCCAAATGGCGACTTTCGCCAAGCATTGCCAAAACGGAAGTGAGCTGCTTCCACCTGAACCACCAAGAAGCCTGCCGTGAATAAAACGTACAATTAAACAACAAACTCCTAAATCACAGCCATAACGCAAAATACCTCGGAATAACTCTGGACAGGACCCTTTCATATAAGGCTCATCTTACCAAAACGTCGCAAAAGATACAAACCCGAAAGAACATAATTCAACCAGTAAGGAAAGGCAGAAAGTCGGGCGGGGCCGACTATATAATACCCAAACCTCCCTTACAATGCGATAAAGGTCATTGCGATAATAATTTGGAATAATTGGTAAGTAGGCAGGAACATATTATCTAATTCTGAGCCGATAATCGCTAAATTAAGCAATATTCGTTCCTAAATTGAGAAACATCTTTCCGGAAAATATTAATGATCGGAAGTAAAGTACAACTTCTATAGCGCTTTGATACCAAATCAGGAGGAACATACACTATATGGAGGTTATATATAAATCTGAACGGATTATCCTTGTATACTCATTCATGTAAAAAGAAACTTCTTTCTGTCAAATTTCGTACTGACCGGATATAAACTACAGTCTCTACAGCACTTACATGTAAAATCGGGGGTAACATATATATGGGGGCTATATCTAAATCTGAACCGATTTTCTCCGAATTTGGCAGTATTCCTTCATGTAATAAGAAACCTCTTTCTGCCGAATTTCACACTGATCGGTTATAAAATAATTTTTTTACGGCGCTTACATGTGAAACCGGGGTAACGTATATATGGGGGCTATATCTAAATCTGAACCGATTTCCCTCAAATTTGGCGGTATTAATTCATGTAATACGAAACCTCTTTCTGCCGAATTTCGTACTGATCGGATTAAAAATACACTTTTTACAGCGCTTACATGTAAAATCGGGGGTAACATATATATGGGGGCTATATCTAAATCTGAACCGATTTTCTTCGAATTTGGTAGTATTCCTTCATGTAATAAGAACCCCCTTTCTGCCGATATTCACACTGATCGGTTATAAAATAATTTTTTTACGGCGCTTACATGTGAAATCGGGGGTAACGTATATATGGGGGCTATATCTAAATCTGAACCGATTTCCCTCAAATTTGGCAGTATTAATTCATGTAATAAGAAACCTCTTTCTGCCGAATTTCGTACTGATCGGATTAATAATACACTTTTTACAGCGCTTACATGTAAAATCGGGGGTAACATATATATGGGGGCTATATCTAAATCTGAACCGATTTCTTCCAAATTTAACAGTGTTCATTCATATAATCAGATACCTCTTTCTGCTGAATTTCATACTGATCGGATATAAAATGAAGTTTTTACAGCGCTTACATGTCAAATCGGGGCTAACATATAAATGGGGGCTATATCCAAATCTGAACCGATTTTAACCAAATTAAATAGGGATCGTCCTTGGGCCAAAAAAAGATATGTGTATAGTTTCGTCAAGATCGGGCCATAATTGCGACCTGTACTTTGATTACAAGAATACATCTACAGACAGACAGACGGACATAGCTAAATCGACTCAGAAAGTGATTACAAGTCGATCGGTATAATAAACAATGGACCTATCTCTTCTCCTTTTGGGTGTTACAAACAAATGCACAAAGTCATAATACCCTGTACCACAGTGTGGTGTAGGGTATAAAAACTGACGGGTTCTTCGTGGGGTGCCAATCCGTCATGTTTGCGAATTTCTGCGTTATCTCTGGTTTTCTCTGCGGCTGAATACGGAAGTCCAGTATGGCTAAACAGCCGTCATACTCAAAAAATCGACACTCAATTGAATATAATTATGAGGCTGATATCAGGAACATTACGCCCAACCCCAGCTGAATGGTTGCCAAAGCTCTGTAATATCGCTCCACCACAGCTAAGAAGGGAACAAGTTTTACTACGAGAATACAACAAAATTCTTAGTAATGATCACATTCCGCTAATAACTGATTTAAATAATCCCCCACGACAACGACTTATATCAAGAAAGAAAATTTGAGATTGCCATGGCTTGGGAAAATGACTGGTCCAATTCAGGAAGGTCCAGTCCGCTCGTTAATGGACGTAGCAGTAACAGCGATCTTGGTGTAACCTCAACAGACTCAGAACTGGTACTGGCAGAACCCAAAATACCCTATTCACATGGGGTCTTGTAAATAACCCTATTTGCACATGCGGGGCCCCTCGACGAACCATCGATCACATCCTTAGAGAGTGTCCTACCCTAGCATATGAAGGCCAAATAAGCGACATCATCAATTTAACACCTGACGCTGTATCGTGGCTAGAATCGCTGGATCTTTGATGAGTTATTTAACTTGATACACATTTTATATATGCCATTCTTTCGATTGTAATGCTTTTCCATACGCTAAATAAATAACCAGGACCAGTTACTGTATCTACTCAATAGTTTATGACCAGATGGGTTATCTAACCCGTAGTGATCGACCAGTTGTGTTATCTACTCCATAGTAGATGCCCTGTTGTGTTATCCATCCTTAGTAGGTGGTCAGTTTAGTTATATACTCCGTAGTAGACGGCACGTTGGGTTATCTATTCCTTGTTAGGCGGTCAATTGTTATTGATTTGTAACTAGGATATTGTCCTATAAAAAATATTTGGTTTTGATTTAATGGAATTATATCCTTCAATCTGAACAAAAAATTTTTTTTGGTAAAAATATCTGTCAAATTTGACAATGGCGCCGTTGTCACATGCATAAACTTCCCACATCTAACAATCTGCAAATTATCTCGCAATGTCGATATAGCTGTGTCCTTTTATGCATGTATTCTTGTATGTTCGCAAATATACGAGTGTATGGGCATTTCCATGGGCTACTCAACAAATACCTTACAATTTTGCAACTCTTTCTTGAGCATTTTTTTATCAATGTACTCAAAGTTTCTGCGCCACATTTAAGGCATTATGTAAATAAAAAAAATTTACAATCTTGGCATGAAATTATTGCTTTAGACCTTGTCGATCTTTCTACGTAAAAAAATTGAGAATTATTGTATAATATTGACACTAAAATACATATTTTAATAACCCCTTTTCAACAAAAATCCAAATATCTCAAAAATTTTGCATTTTTAGAGTAAATGGTATGTACATAAACGGTTTTCCAACAAGAGGTGTTATTTTGGTATTCAAAGAAAAATTCCATTTTTTGAGACAAATGATCGGATGTTTATTTCATAATAAAGAGTTAATAATGAAAAACAACATCATTGGCCACCACGACCACGCTTACAGGACCTTTTCATGAAATTTTCCATAACCAAATCGCAAAGTGGCTGCCCTATGTCCTTGATAGCCTCACGAATTCTATCTTTGAGGTCTTGAATCGACGCTGGGCTGTTGGCGTAGACCTTATCTTTCACGTGGCCCCAAAGGAAGAAGTCGCAAGGTGTTAAATCACAAGATCTCTGTGACCATTTGTGATCACCTCTTCGAGAGATAACACTGTCCGGAAAGGCGGAATGAAATTGGGCCCCAGGAAAATACACCCCAATATTTTTATGAATATGGGCCCCAAAAAATAACATATCAAACAACCACAATTTTATTTGGGGCTTAATTTCATTTTTTGTCTACTTTTTGGGGTTTACTTTCATTTCATGTCTGCTTTTTGGGGATTATTTTCATCTATTAATTTAGACACAGGATATTTGCTCCACGTTGCCTACTTTGGATCCTGTCCATAGGAGAAAGTCTTAAACAGAGGCCGATGGCCGCAGGCCGTCCGCACAGGAAATGATTTATAATTAGAAAATAGGTTTGTATACGTGTATTATTGCGTACTCCCCAGATTTACGAAGAGAATATTTCTTAGTTTTTTTGGGGTTTATTTTCATTTCATGCTGTTTTCTTGATTGGGGGGACAAGAAATTAATGTCAACCCCAAAAAGCAGACAAAAAATGAAATTAAGCCTCAAATAAAATTGTTGTTGTTTGATATGTTATTTTTTGGGGTCCATATTCATAAAAATATTGGGGTGTATTTTCCTGGGGCTCAATTTCGTTCCGCCATTATTTACATAAAAAGTTTCGTTGAAATTTTCAAATCACTCAATATACCTCAAGAATCCTGTCTACGTCCATTTGTCGATTTTTATGCAAACTAAAAAAGTTTTAAAAATTCTATAAATTCAGTTTTATTAAGCTCGATAGAATTTACAAATTGGCTAGTTACAATAATACTCGTATTCCTAAGATCAATATCAACGAAGTTATAGGGAAAAAAACCAATAAAATTCCTGCCGTCCGCAACGCAGGAAATGCCCAAATATATTTATTTTGGCCAAAGGACAATCCGTACTGAAATTGTTAAAAAACGCTTAATATTTAGATATAGCTTCCATATATATCTACCAACGACTTGGCATATGTGCACTATATAAGCAACATTGTTTAACCCATATGTATAAACTTTTGCAGAAAGAAGTTCTTTATGTACAAGCTGACAGTACTAAATTTGAAGTAAATATGTATAAATTTAGATATAGCCCCCATATAAATATATTTCTTCCGATATGGTTCTTTAGCACTACAGAAGTTGTATTACACATTCAATTATTTTGAAATTTAGCAGGGTGGAGTGTCTTACTATAAGGGCCTACAGGAGTTTGAAGAAAATCGGTTCAGATTTAGATATAGCCTCCATATATATGTTCCTCTTTCTGTCGAATTTCGTACTGATCGGATATAATATATACAGTCTCCGTGCTTACATAGCAAATCGGGGGTAACATATATATGGGGGCTATATCTAAATCTGAACCGATTTTCTCCGAATTTGGCAGTATTCCTTCATGTGGAAAGAAAACTCCGAATTTCGCACTGATCGAATATAAAAACATATTTACAGCGCTTACATGTCAAATCGGGGGTAACCTATAAATGGGGGCTATATCTAAATCTGAACCGATTTCCTCCAAATTTAACAGTGTTCATTTGTATAATAAGAAACCTCTTTCTGCAGAATTTCATACTGATCGGATATAAAATACGGTTTCTACAGCGCTTACATGTAAAATCGGGTGAAACATATATATGGGGGCTATATCTTAATCTGAACCGTTTTCCCCGAATTTAGCAATGTTCATTCTGCCAAATTTCGTACTGATCTGATATAAAATACAGTTTCTACAGCGCTTACATGTCAAATCGGGGTAACATATATATGGGGGCTATATCTAAATCTGAACCGATTTTGACCAATTTCAATAGTGATCGTCCTTGGGCCAAAAAAGAGCACTGTGCTAAATTTCATAACAATCGGACCATAAATACGACCTGCACTTTGATTACAAGGATACATGGACAGACAGACAGACAGACGGACAGACTGACGGACATGGCTAAATCGACTCATAAATTGTTTCTATGACGATCGGTATAATAAACTATGGTTCTATTTCTTCTCTTTTTGGGCGTTACAAACAAATGCACAAAGTCATAATACCCTGTACCACAGTGTGGTGTAGGGTATGAAAATGTTCATACTTATGATTTGGAAGTACTTATAATGTTATTCTTTTGGAAGTAATTCTTTTATTTTTTGCTGGGTATATATGTATATCTACTTGTTAGTCGGTCAGTTTAGTTTTCTACTCCTTAGAAAACGGCCCGTTAAAACAACAATTTTATTTTATGTTATGTTTTATTTATTAGTCTTTTTGGTCTGTTTTTAACTGAAAAAAAAAAAAAATAATGGTAATATTACTTGTTGAATTGTCAACAGATGATCTTTATCAGTACCGCCTACAGTTTTTCTATTTCGCGTTTACCAACATCGCCACCTATCGACCGCGATTGGAACTAAAAAATTTGATATGGTAACGCCGGTACTGTGACATTTTGGTAGTTAGTTGTAAATTCACCCTCAGCGCGTACGGCTCACGGCCAAAATAAAATATCAAAATAATTTAAATAAACATTGAGTTTTTCTTTTTTCTTAACTGCAGCCACTCTGGTTTGCAGTTAAACATGGTCCTTCGAACCAAAGCACAAACATATTTTGCGCGACAAACATATTTATGTCGACAGTGCTTTACAGAATAAAATCTTGCCACTACGTTACAGATCAATTGTTTCCGTCGCTCCACCATTGATTTCATCACGTGAAACAGGGCTTCACGAGCCAGCGACGGATGACATGATGACAACAGAATTTAAATTTTTGTTCCATTTTTTTAAATCTAGCTTCCTAACGATGAGAAAAATGCCTATTTGAAAAATCTAGAAATAAATGTTGGCCCATTTTCTAAAAGTAAGGGAAATAAAAAAATCCGTTTTAATTTTTTTTTTATTTTGGATATTTTGTTTAGGAGGTACCAAAAGGGGCGTGGCAATAACACCTATTTGTTAATATACTTTGGGTGCTACAAAAGCATCATACTGTACAGAATTGCAAGTGTTTGTATGCGCAGGAATCGCAGTTATAAGCCGTTAACTTTTTGTTCAAAATGGACCATATGCATGGGAGGTACCAAAATGGGCGTGGTCATAAAGCCCATTTTTCACGGCACTGTAGGTACCGTAGAATCTCCACATATAATTTTAGGTATTTGTATTAACTGGATTCAAAGTTATAAGCCGTTAACTTTTGGTGCAAAATGGTCCGTATGTATGAGAGGTACCAAGAGAGGTGTGGCAGCTTCGCCCGTTTTTCTCATTTACAAAACCAAGAAAAAAAATGTAGAAAAAGTGTAAAAATCCACCTTAAGCAAAAAATGCATATGACCAATAGATTATTAATTGAGCTAACATGACTAAACGAATGATGCACAAGTTCTTATTTTTGGGGCCACTTTCACGTCCAATTCTCAGAATTGAGTCCCAAAATCATGTGTTGTACTGTGTACTTGAATGCAATCCACGGTGGAGATATATCAGATTCAGCCCGGCCGAACTTACTACCGTTCTGACTTGTTTTATTTTAAATTAAAATCTTAAAATATAGGGTGATCTAAGTAGAGATACTTTTTTCAATAGCCTTTTTTCCAGATCACGTGTGAGTCGCGTCATGCTGTCATGTTATTTTTATCCCCTCACCTTAGAGAGGAGGGTATATATCATTTGCTACGAACCAAAAGTGTAATACATCGAAGGAGTGACCTAAGACCCTAAGTATGTTCGGAGGATATCCGTTTTGGGTCATTTTGAGTCGAATGAGCAATGTCCGTCCGTCTGTCTGTCTGTCTGTCTGTCTGTCTGTCTGTCTATCTGTCTGTCTGTCTGTCTGTGTGTCTGCTGGCTGGTGCGCACGATAACTCTCGAAAGGAGTAACCGATTGACTTCAAATTTGGTATGTGGTAATATTTTCTTCTATCTCCGGCTAAGTTCGAAGATGGGCCATATTGATCCACTCTTTCTAGTACATCCCCCACAAATGGTTAACATTTAGTGAAATATTGGTTATTTAATAACTTCTATACTACTTATTTCAATCCTCTGAAATTCTAGACATAGTATTATGTAGTTTATTAGGCACTATTACCTCGAGATAAACAGGCGAAGTTGCCACACCCCTTTTGGTACCTCCCACATAAATGGATAATTTTGAACCAAAAGTTAATAGCTTATAACTGTATTACCAGTGCATACAAAGACTTGATGGTTTAATAGTACCTACAATACAGTGCAAAATGGGCATTACTGCCACGCTCCTTTTAGTACCTCCCACACAAATGGACCATTTTGTACCAAAAGTTACCAGCTTATAAATTTAATACTAGTGAATACAATGCTTTAATATTTATTAAAAAAATTGTATGAAGTTTTTTTTAAAAAAAAAATCGTCTTATTCCGATTTTTAAGTAACTTTAGTATTTGGCCCAATTTTTTTTGAAGTATGTACTCCATAAAGACGGGGTGGACTTTAAACTAAAGAAAATTATGATTATTAGTACCTAGAGTCTAAAGTAAACAGCTTTGAACTTTAATACCAGTACATACTTTAAAGTTGTTAAATGCAATTTAAATTGATAATAATTTAAATAAAACCAGAAAGAAATAATTTACATACAGGGTTGCCCATATTCGACGGACCCATCTGGCAACGCCATAACTTTTGACAGAGATGTCAGATCGCTTAATGACATACCGCGTTTGAAGCGTCAGTCCACGCAGATTTTTACCATGGAACAATACACGCCACGCGAGCGCTCTGAAATAGTTGAAATTTACATTCAACAGAAGAAGTCAATTGTGAAAACTCAACGTGCTTTTAAAATATTAAAAAATGTGAGAAGTGCGCCTTCTAAGAACACCATTAAGCGTTTATACGAAAAATTTTCGACTGGTGAGGCTCTTTCTAATCCGAAGAGGCCAAATAAAAGTCGACCAAGGCGATCGGCCGAGAATATCGCTGCCGTACGAGCCAGTGTTGAGAGGTCCCCAAGAACATCCCAAAAACGCCGTTCTCAGCAGTTGGGCATGGCTCGGTCCACTTTACAACGGATTATTCGCGTTGATTTGCATTTGTTCCCGTACAAAATTCAATTGACGCAAAGATTGTTGCCTGCGGACAAGCCTCGTCGATTGGAATGGGCCCAACGAGTCATCGAAATGGCCGATGATGACGAGCAATTTTGGAACAAAATTATCATGTCCGATGAAGCCCATTTCACATTGAATGGGACCGTAAATAAGCAAAATTGCCGTATTTACGCCACTGAAAATCCTCAGGAGATTCATGAATTGCCTCTTCATGACGAAAAAGTCACAGTTTGGTGCGGCGTTAGTGCGAAAACGGTCATTGGGCGTTATCGCGACATGATGACCAATTTTGTGATGCCAATTATTCGTCGAAAGCGTATGAGGCAGTTCTGGTTTCAACAAGACGGCGCTCCACCGCACACAAGTCGCATAACAATCGATTTTCTGAAGAATTTGTTTCCGGGCCGTTTGATGTCGAAAAGTGGTGATTTGGAATGGCCACCGCATTCGCCCGATTTGACGCCGCCTGACTTCTTCTTGTGGGGATATTTGAAGTCAAAGATTTACGTTAACAAGCCAAGGACCGTAGAAGAGCTCAAGGACAACATTCGTGAAGAAATAGCCGCTATTCCGGCCGCAATGTTGGCGAAAACGATGGAAAATGCTGCAAAAAGGGCACAATACGCCATCAACGCCAGAGGCGGCCATTTGAGAGATATCATATTCAAAAATTGATGTAAACAAATCTACTTGTAACAAATTAAATGATTAAGATTGCCAACCGCCAAATTTTTATTTTTTTCTTTGATTTTTTTTAAAAAAACATGGGTCCGTCGAATATGGGCAACCCTGTATATTTTTTGGGGACTCAAGGTGAGGGGATTCATTAGTCGGTTTACCCGACTGAACTTTCTTACTTGTTGTTTGGCATTTCATCACTTTCCAGTCGACCCATGACATTGACACCCATGAGCAATATTTTAGCTCTTTAAGAACTATCTTTTTGCCATTGACCGATTGCCGATCCGATGTGCCGGAATCATCGGTCCATATTTCTTCAAAAATTATGCCGGTGAGAACGTAACCGTCAATTGAAGCTCGTGATATCGGCGACATTTGTTTCAACAAGACGGCGCCACTTCCCACACATCGCATCAATCAATGGATTTATTGAGAGAACACTTCGGTGAGCAGATAATTTCACGTTTTGAGCCGGTCGATTGGCCAACAAGATCGTGTGATATCACACCGTTAGACTTTTTCCTGTGGGGATATGTAAAGTTTAAAGTTTATGCGGACAAACCCGCTTCGATTCAGGCCTTGAAGCAAAACATCACGCGTGTCATTCGCCAGTTACCAGTCGAAATGCTCGAACGAGTCATCGAAAATTGGACTCAACGATGGACCATCTGCGACAGTCGCGGCCAACATTTGATAGACATAATCTTCAAAAAATAAATGCCAAAGAATGTTCTTTCAAATGATAATAAACATTCCCCATTCAATTTGAATTTTCTGTGTTTTTTTTTTCTTTAAAAAAGAAGAGAACCTTGAAATGGATCACACTATAGAATCGGAAGTAGAAATCTTTATTATGACGCTAAACAACAATCTCTGAAATTTACTTTTTATACCCTACACCACACTGTGGTACAGGGTATTATGACTTTGTGCATTTGTTTGTAACACCCAAAAAAAGAGAGAGATCCATTGTTTATTATACCAATCGACTTGTAATCACTTTCTGGGTCGATTTGGCTATGTCCGTCTGTCTGTCTGTAGATGTATTCGTGTAATCAAAGTACAGGTCGCAATTATGGCCCGATCTTGACGAAACTTTACACATATCTTTTTTTTTGCCCAAGGACGATCCCTATTTAATTTGGTTAAAATCGGTTCAGATTTGGATATAGCCCCCATATATATGTTAGCCCCGAATTGACATGTAAGCGCTGTAAAAACTTTATTTTATATCCGATCAGTATGAAATTCAGCAGAAAGAGGTTTCTTATTATATGAATGAACCCTGTTAAATTTGGCAGAAATCGGTTCAGATTTAGATATACCCCCCATATATACGTTACCCCCGATTTCACATGTAAGCGCCGTAAAAAATTTATTTTATAACCGATCAGTGTGAAATTCGGCAGAAAGAAGTCTTTTATTATATGAATGAACACTGTTAAATTTGGAAGAAATCGGTTAAGATTTAGATATAGCCCCCATATATATGTTACCCCCGATTTTACATGTAAGCGCTGTAAAAAGTGTATTATTAATCCGATCAGTACGAAATTCGGCAGAAAGAGGTTTCTTATTACATGAATTAATACTGCCAAATTTGAGGGAAATCGGTTCAGATTTAGATATAGCCCCCATATATATGTTACCCCCGATTTGACATGTAAGCGCTGTAGAAACTGTATTTTATATCCGATCAGTAAAAAAATCTACACAAAGAGGTTTCTTATTATTTGAAGGGATACTTCCAAATTCAGAGAAAATCGGTTCAGATTTAGATATAGCCCCCATATATACGTTACCCCCGATTTGACATTTAAGTGCTGTAGAGACTGTATTTTATATCCGGTCAGTACGAAATTTGACAGAAAGAAAAAGGAAAATTCGTTCAGATTTATATATAACCTCCATATATATGTTCCTCCTGATTTGGTATCAAAGCGCTATAGAAGTTGTACTTTACTTCCGATCATTAATATTTTCCTGAAAGATGTTTCTCAATTTAGGAACGAATATTGCTTAATTTGGCGATTATCGGCTCAGAATTAGATAATATGTTCCTGCCTACTTACCAATTATTCCAAATTATTATCGCAATGACCTTTATCGCATTGTTAGGGAGGAGTAGGGTATTATATAGTCGGCCCCGTCCGACTTTCTGCCTTTCCTTACTGGTTTAAGATAATTTCATTTGCATTTTTGGCGCAGCTACGCTTAGATGGTACATTAGGAAGGTCAAATGTTTCACAAAATAAAGTATGGACTCAGATTTGCTGACTTGTTATTATTGTTTATTTACAGAATTGGGAGATCAAGTTACTGAAGCTATCTGATAAATATATGTATTCATCTTTTTTGTAATAGTCTTCAAAATGTTTGCTGGCTTGCTCATATGGCTTATGATAAGCATGTGTATGTGTTTGCCAACATATCAATAATTATAAACGCTTATCGCATAGTATTACCGTTATCCAAGCTTCTTATATCACCCGTAACAACAGCGTCTAGAGCAGATCACAGCACAGCAGAAAGAGTCGTCATAGTCTATGAACTGTACAACCAAGCAGCCAATCTACCAGTCGTCCAACATCTTCGATAGGCTTGTTTAAAATCAAACTTATTCTAAGGATACCCATGGCCGGCTTACTTTGGATGTCTGGTTTTGTCTGCTTTGCCAAAGTCTAAAATGATTGTTTATGTATCCATCCAAGAGCATATTTTGCAAGCGTTGCGGTCTGTCTGACCGTTCGGCCTGCTGTTCATACGATTTCCTTGCCTACCGCTATTCTCAGTATTGTGGACGGCCTTACATTTCTGTGTCTGTATATGGCTCGATAGATGGCAGTGCGGCTGACCAGGCCAGCCGACTGGTCACTTGGTGGTTCATGCAAAGAAAAGGCGAAAAAAGAACTTAACGCGTTACAGTTCCTTGCCGCCGCAGTGCAGCGTCTACCCATATTCCCCGCATTGAAATTGTGCGCATGCGTGTTTAACTTGTCTTTGGATAGATATATGCATAGAGAGCCCAGTCGGCATATTCCTACTGTCCATCCGTCGCGCGTACTTAAACGAGTACGGGTATTCATACGTTAACTGCTGATATATGCAATTCTCCAAACCAAAACAGCTGCTGTTTCTTATTCCTTTTGTGCGAAAACTTAACTAAAGTTTTCACATTAGAAACATTTTGCCAGTCTGCCTTAGCTCTACCTCATACCTCTCTCTCTCTCCCATTCAGCCAAAGAATGTGTGGCAACCGCTCAGGCTCCAGCAGCTTTGGAACTTGCCCGGCTACCTTCCAATCGGCCAAAAAATGTATCGAACTAATGCAATTAATATTCAACGCCACAAGGAACGCACATAATTTACGTGCTGAGTTTATGATGTGGCTGTATTTTCTGGTGCTGTCGTTTCTTCCATTCTTTCCTTTATTACATTTTATTTCATATTTCTATTCGGATTCGGGTTTCCCTGAGGTTTTATCCTGTGCTCCGAGTGGCTCTTTCCCAAGCTGCGTTGTTCCGAGGCATTAGAAAATTGCCCATTGTCGGTAACAGTTTTATTTCTTGGATCACCTTGGGATCACCTTTTCGAAGATCATCATTATGCTGACCTCCGGATAAGCTGGAAATTTTGCATTACTAAATGACTCCTAACGTTATAAGTTGTAGCCAACCATTTAGTCGATTGATTGACACAATTGCATAAATCACAGGCAGAAGTCTGTGGGAGAGAGGATGCTACCAATTGCGAATATGTAGATTAAGTGAATCACAACAAGCGGAAATGCCTTTGTTTAAGCCGACTTTATGTTTTGGCATTGTATTTAAGAAGAAATATATTATTGAATGTTAATAATGTCAAGTCAATATCTTGCTTTGAATCTGTGTGGGTATAAAAAGAGTTACTCTTTCAGTTCATAGCCAAAAGTGTAATCGAATAGTGGCCTCAGTTTTCTTAATTATTTTAATATTTGTCCCTTCAACCGTCGTTGTATAACTTGTCTCTCAGTGACTATATCTTATAGAAATTATTTTCATAAAATTTTGTTGACAATCCAGAAAAGTTGATGTGAAAGGAATCGTTATACTATATGCGGCCGAACCTGGTATATACCGATTCCTAGGCGGAATTCGGGAAAATAAAAACTTCATGAAAAACGCAATTTCAACAAAACTTTGCAGAAAAATTAATTTTGATTTTTTTGGAAAATTTCTTAAAAAAACAGTTGTAACAAAATTTTTAGAAAATCAAATTTCTCTAGACAAATGCAGCTTTAACAATATTTCTAAAAAAATTCCAATTTCATATTATTGTCGTTTTTAATAAAAAAGCAATCTAGAGGTCAGGTTTTTGTACGCACTTATTTATTTTTCGATATTTCGTTCCTCTATGAGGAACATCTTCAGAAATATGAGTATGTAAACATAACTAACACAAGACATACGTCCTGCCTTGTCGCTGTCGGATTTCTTACAATTTAACAAAAAAAAACAGTTTTTTTAGAAAAATGCAAATTCAATTATTTTTAGAGCATAATGGAATTCCAACTATTTTGCCAGAACAATGCAACTTCATCAAAATTTTCAAAAAAAAATGAATAAAAAAAATAAATTTGATGATATTTTCTACAAAAAATTCAATTTTATCGAAATTTTGTACAAAAGTGCTATTTCAACAAAATTTTCTGTAAAAATGCAGTTTGTAGAAATTTTGCAGAAAAATTAAACTATGAAATTTTATATAAAAAAATGCAATTTTTAAAAATTTTCTAGAAAATTGCAACATCTAGAGAAATGCAATCAAAAAACCAGTAAGGAAAGGCAGAAAGTCGGGCGGGGCCGACTACACAATACCCAACACCTCCCTAACAATGTGATAAGGGTCATTGCGATAATAATTTGGAATAATTGGTAAATAGGTAGGAACATATTATCTAATTCTAAACCGATAATCGCTAAATTTAGCACTATTCGTTCCTAAATTGGGAAACATCTTTCTTGAAAATTTAAATGATCGGAAGTAAAGTACAACTTATATAGCGCTTTGACACCAAATCAGGAGGAACATATATATGGAGGTTATATTTAAATCTGAACCGATTTCCCTGAATACTCATTCATGTAAACAGACCTCTTTCTGTCGAATTTCGTTCTGATCAGCTAAAAAAAACAGACACTGATTGGATATAAATTAACATTTTTACAGGGCTTACATGTCAAATCGGGGTAACTTATATATGGGGGCTATATCTAAATCTGAACCGATTTCTTCTAAATTTCAATTCATATAATATGAAACCTTTTTCTGCCGAATTTCATACTGATCGGATATAAAATGCAGTTTTTACAGCGCTTACATATCAAATCGGGGGTAACATATATATGGGGGCTATATCTAAATCTGAACTGATTTTCTCCAAATTTGGCAGTATTCCTTCACCTAATAAGAGACCTCTTTCTGCACTGATCGCACTGATCGGATATAAAATACACTTTCTACAGCGCTTACATGTCAAATCGGGGGTTACATATATATGGGGGCTATATCTAAATCTGAACCGATTTTCTCCGAATTTGGACGTATTCCTTCATGTAATAAGAGACCTCTTTCTGCTGAATTTCGCACTGATCGGATATAAAATACAGTTTCTACAACGCTTACATGTCAAATCGGGGGTTACATATACATGGGGGCTATATCTAAATCTGAACCGATTTTCTCCGAATTTAGCAGTATTACCTCATGTAATAAGAAACCTCTTTCTGCCGAATTTCATACTGATCGGATATAAAATAAAGTTTTTACAGCGCTTACATGTCAAATCGGGGGTAACATATATATGGGGGCTATATCTAAATCTGAACCGATTTTAACAAAATTCAATAGGGATCGTCCTTGGGCCAAACAAATGATATGTGTAAAGTTTCGTCGCGATCGGACAATAATTGCGACCTGTACTTTGATTACAAGAATACATGCACAGACGGACAGACGGACAGACAGACGGACAGACAGACGGACGGACAGACAGACGGACATAGCTAAGACAACTCAGAAAGTGATTCTAAGTCGATCGGTATAATAAACGATGGGTCTATTTCTTCTCCTTTTGGGTGTTACAAACAAATGCACAAAGTTATAATACCCTGTACCACAGTGTGGTGTAGGGTATAAAAATGAAATTTTAACTATTTTTCTAGAAAAAATCAATTTCAACGAAATTTAAAAAAAAAAACTAAAATTAAAATTTCCTGAAGAAAAGCTATTGTTGTAGAAAAAATCATTTTCGACTTAAAAAAATCAATTCCAAATTTTTTTGATATACAAATTCAACTTTCAACCGGTTTTTTATTAAATTTTGATTTAAATGGGTAATTGTGCCGTTTCACAGATAGAAACTTTAAAATATAACAAGTTATGAATCTGTATTGAACTTATAGGTCAGAAATTGTGCACTCTGTCAGTATCTAGAAAAACATTAAATAGTTGTACATGTCGATAACTCCATTCTAAACAATGCTAAGTGCAAAAAGGTAGTTTTTCACGAGAGACGATCAAAGTTTGATGGATTTTTTAAATTTGTGTGGAATTCTTCCATAAAGCAAATCGAATGACCTGTACAGTTTTGTGAATAACTTTTGATTGGGTTAATGGATAAACAGCAAATTTTGAGTGAACATAATGTAGAATATTTATAAATTAACAAGTAAGAAAGTTTCAGTCGGGTAAACCGACTAAGGTATACCCTCACTTTGTGAGTAATGTAATATTGAATATTACACAAATTATTCCGTCAATTTTTGTGGGAGGTACCAGAAGGGGTTTAAGAAATACACCTATATCGCTGAACATTGGATACTTTAAATGCATTGCACTGTGCCGAATTGTAACCGTTTATATGGACTGGTATATTAACGTTGAGATATTAAATTGTGGTATAATTTGGCCATTTTGTGTGGGAGGTACAAAAAGAGGCGTGGTGATAACGCTCATTTTTCACTGGACTATAGGCATTATAAAAGCATTACACTGTACAAAATTTCAAGTAATTGTATACACTGATATTAATGTTATAAACTGTTAACTTTTGGTGCAAAATGGTGCCTTTGTGGGAGAGGTAACAAAAGGGGCGTGACAATAACGCCCATTTTTCAATGGACTGTAGGCACTATAAAAACATTACGCTGTACAAAATTTCAAGTATTTTTATACACTGGTATTAATGTTATAAGCTGTTAACTTTTGGTGCAAAATGGTGCATTTGTGTGGGAGGTACCAAAAGGAGAGCGGCAATAACGCCCATTTTTCACTGGACTGTAGGCACTATAAAAGCATTACACTTTACAAAATTTCAAGTATTTCTAAACACTGGTATTAATGTTATAAGCTTTTAACTTTTAGTGCAAAATGGTGCATTTGTGTGGGAGATACCAAAACGGGCGTGGCAATTTCGCCCATTTTCCTCGAGTTGATAGCGACTAACAAACTAATACTATGTGTGGAATTTCAGAAGATTCGAATACGTATAATAGCAGTTATTAAAGAATCAATATTTCACAACATTTTAACCCTTTGTGGGGGAGGTACCAGAAGGAGTGGACCAATATGGCCCATCTTCGAACTTAGCCGGAGATAGAAAAAAATATTACCACATACGAAATTTGAAGTCAATCGGTTACTCCTTTCGAGAGTTATCGTGCGCACCAGCCAGCAGACACACAGACAGACAGACAGACAGACAGACAGACAGACAGACGGACGGACATTGCTCATTCGACTTAAAATGACCCAAAACGGATTTCCGCCGAACATACTTGGGGTCTTAGGTCACTCCTTCGATGTGTTACACTTTTTTCCGTAGCAAATGATATATACCCTCGTCACACTAAAGTGAGGGTATAAAAATGTAATCTCCCTAATAACATGCTGAGTCAACTTAGCATGTTTTAGAATGGAGGCATCGATTTAAAAAAAGAATTAAAAAATATATATTTTGAAATATATAACGTTAAAAACTCTGACCATTTGCAAAGGTTAACGCCAGAGTGGGCCATCTCACATCCTCATCTTAATACATATTCTCGAGATAAAACGCATTTCCAATATATCTCCAAGCGCTTTATAGTTAAAATGTTCCGTAAGTTTAATTTATTTCAACTGATTTGAACTTAGCACCAATCAAAAAGTTTGAGTTTAGGTTCAAATATTTTTCTTTCTCCCCCTTTTGCCACAATCGACACCAAGTGAACACCATACATTTTTTTTCTAATCACAGCAAAAAATACCGAACATTACATGGATTTTTCATGGACTTTCCACACACTAAAACACATACACGTTCCCATTTCATCACCTACAATTGTGGCTGTACAAACGACGACGACAACGACAACGATGACATTAAACCGAAAAATATGCACTGAATGCAAAATGATTACTTATCGTTCCGGCTAAAAGTCCACAATAAATTTGGCCACAATCGAAATGAACTAAATCTTGTTTAAGCCACACTTTTTCACCTGAAATCTTTGGTAATTTCATTTGTAGTTTTTTTTTTGTTGCTCAACTGACTATAAAGTTTTTCTTGGCCACAGTCTAAGGCTAGAAGAAAAAACGACATAAAAATTGTGGCAGAGAATGCAAAGAAAAATCTAGAAGCAAACAAAAAAACAACAGCATTAAATATGTTTGGTGAACCACATACAATTTGCACATACCACAGAACGCCCACTCGTCAAAAGAAATTGGACAAGAGCAGCAGTACAGGTACAACCACCGCCACCACCAACAGTCACACTTGGATCCCCAACATGTGTACACCAACCACCGCCACCAAGTGTGGCTGAAGTCGAGTCGAAGGTAAGGTGGACTGGATAAGCGAAGACAAAAGGAAATCTGTGGACGGTGGAGCTGCTGCCTCCATCTCCTGTGTTGATGGTGATGGCGAAGATGCCTCCTAATAAACTAACAAAACTTAAAGAAGGAAGAAAACTCGGTTACGCCCACAATTCCACCGGCAACATAAGAAAATCCAGTGAATAGGTTTCAGCTCCTCAGCCTTCGGACAGGAGGTCTGAATAGACAAATAGTTAATGCAGAATACAGAAGTGTAACAATGCACCCCGAACTACAGAAAAAACTTTTCCGGGGGAGTTGCGCCCGGGATGTTGAATGGCAATGCTCAACTAATAGCACTGAAAGAAAAAGATTTATCGAATTGATGACATTTTTTTCATTGACATGACTATAATATTCCTTAATTTTTTGGCTAGAAGATATTTTTAATTTCCAGTAAAATTTAACATCAATATTTTGATATATTTTCGTTGACAAGGATAGGGCTAGATTCGCGAAATTTTGTTTGAGACTACATGCGATTTTCCAAATTTCGTATTTTTAGGTGATAAAATGGGATAAACAACGATAATAATATTATTACTGCAAATTAAAACGGCTTCAGCTCGCTCTAGAGATAATAGAAATAATGAGTAATCCAATAAGAACGTATATATTCTTTTATAAATTAAATTAAAACACAACTAAATTTTTCAAAGAATTTAAAAATTTTATAAAAGTTGCATATTTATTAGGGATGTAACGAATATTCGCATTCGCATATGCGAACGCGAATTATTCGCATCATTTTAAAATTCGCATTCGCAAAAACCATCTTTGGATTATTCGCTTTCGCAAAAATATATTTCAGTATTCGCTTCCATTTATTAAAGTGTTAAATCTCCTTATTCCCTTCACACAATTTGAAGATATGTGTGTGCTTGTGGTAACAGGAGGTAAAACTATGGAAAACAGTCTTAATACTTGAATATCCTGGAAAAGTATCAATGCAGTTCCTTAAATTTGTTGGTACTAAAGGCTCTAACTATAATTCGCATTCGCTTTCGCAAAAATGCATATTTCACTATTCGCTTTCGCATTCGCAAGAAATATATTTCAATATTCGCTTTCGCTAAAGCCACTTTCGTTACATCCCTAATATTTACTGTAAATTTAATGAAAATTGCATTTTTGTAGAAAATTTTACTGATATAAAATATAGTTTTTTTTTAGAAAATTTTGTTGAAGTTTTATAGAATATTTTGTCAAGATTGTTATTTTTGAATACACAAAAAAAATCTTCTAAATATCTTTGAAATCGTCTTTTTCTACAAAATTTCATCGGAATTGCATTATTCTCGAAAATTTTGGCGAAAAACAATTTTAATGGAAATTTCGTCGAAATTGCATATTTTACTAAAACTTTCAAAAACACATTTAATTTTTCTTTTAACTTTTTGTAATTTTCTAAAACTTTTTGTTGAAATTGAATTTTTTTTTTTTAATTTTTTTGTTATTGCCTATTTCCGAAAAAATGTCAACATTGGCCTTTAATATGGTCAATGGCCTTTCAGTTTATCGAAATTTTCAAGAAAAATGTCATTTCAAAGAAATTTTGTAGAAAAATTTAATTTTCAACAAAAAACCATTTCAATGAAATTTTGTAGAAAAATTTAATTTTATGAAATTTTTAGAAAAATTAAATTTCAACGTAATTTCCAAGAAAGAATTTTGTAGAAAAATTAAATTTTTATGAAATTATCCAGAAAAATATTAATTTAAACGAAATGTTTGTGAACACTTAAATTTCAACGAAATTTTTAAGAAAAATCAATTACAACAAAATTCTCCAGGCAAATGCAATTTGTATGAATTTTCTAGAAAAATTTATTATGATGGAATTTCAAATTCTTCAAAATTTCGAAGAAATTTTCTAAAACAATGCAATTTTAACAAAATGTTCTAGATAAATGAAATTTAGTTAAAAAAAATTTCATATCATATGTAGTTTTCTGAAAAAAATCACTTTCAGCAGAATTTTCCATAGGAATTAATATTTTATGAAATTTTTTGGAAAATTTAAATATCAGGAACTATCGTTTATTTTGTAAAGTGCAATTTCCATTAAATTTTCTATAAAAATTAAATTTTGACATAAAATACTATTTCAACGGTACTTTTTGGAGAAGTGCAATTAATTTTGAAGGAAAATTAAATTAAAAAAAATCAATTTTAACAACGTTTTGTAAAAAACCACATTTTTAAGAACAAATCAGTAATCAAAAATGCAAATTCAACGTAATTTTGGTAGAAAAATGTAATTTCGAAGAATTTTTTTTAGAAAAATTCAACTTTAGGATTTTTTTTTAAAAAATGCAATTTAAAAAAAATGGTTTTTATGAAATTTTCAAAGAAAAATTGCATTATTTTCAAAATTTGGCGAAAAACATGTTTAATGGAAATTTCGTCGATATTGCATATTTTCGGAAAATTTTCCAAAAAAAAACATTTTTTTAAACAAAATCGTTGAAACTGCATTTTTCTAAAAGTTTTTGTTGAAATTGATTTTTTTTGTTATTGCATATTTCCGGAAAATTTTCTTCATCGGCCTTTAATATAGTCAATGACCTTTCAGTTTATCGAAATTTTCTAGAAAAATACCATTTCAAAGATATTTTGTAGAAAAATAGAAATTTCATCGAAATTTTAAAGAAAATACCATTTCAAAGAAATTTTGTAGAAAAATTTAATTTTATGACATTTTTAGAAAAATTAATTTTATGAAATTTTTAGAAAAATTAATTTTCAACGAAATTTCCAAGAAAAACCCCATTTTAACAAAATGATGTAGAAAAATTAATTTTCTAAAAAAAAACAAATTTAAAAAAAAATTTTCAAGAAAAATACAATTTCAATGAGATGTAGAAAAATGCTATTTTTATGAAATTTTCTAGAAAAATCAGTTTCCGCAAAATTTAATAGAAAAATTCAATTCCAATGAAATTTTCAAGGAAAACGGAATTTTCTATAAAGTGCAATTTCCATAAAATTTTGTAGAAAAATGCAGTCCCAAAGAAATTTTATGGAAAAAGCAACTTCTAAGAAATATTGTATCAAAATGCAATTCCAAAACAATTCGATAGAAAAATATTATTTTGAAGACATTTTCTAGAACAATGCAATTTCAATGAAATTTTGAAAAGTTTTTTTCTGAAAAAATGCAATTTCTAAAGAATTTGCTATAAAAATAAATGTTTTTATGAAATTTTCTAGAAAAATTTAGTTATCAGGAAATAACGTGTTCTATCTACTAAATTAAGTTATTTAAATTTTGCGATAAAATGATATATCAACGAAATTTTGAAGACATTCAGTGCAATTCAAAGTAATTTTGGAGAAACATTTAATTTTCAAAAAAATACAATCTCAACAAAATTTTGTAGAAAAATTCAATATCAACAAAATTTTGTAGAGAAATTCAATTTTAACAACGTTTTGTAGAAAATTTAAATTTTAACTTCATTCAACAGAAATTTTGTAAAAATTACATTTCCAGATAATATACAATTTCACTTTAATTTTGTAGAAAAATGCAATTTCAACACAATTTTTAAATAATATACAATTGTTGAAAATGTACATACTAACTTACTTTATTGTATTGTACACTTTCTGTTCAAACCAAATATTTCTAGTTGGAAGGCTTTCGTAGATTCATAAAACTATTTTTAGAAAAATTCAATTTATTTAAAATTTTTAAAATGAATACAATTTCAAGGAATTTTCGGAGAAGAATTTAATCTAACAGATTTTCTAGAATAGTGGAATATCAAATACATAAATTTGTTTTCAACGATGATTTCAGAAAAATTAAATTTTTATGAAGATTTCTAGAAAAATTTAATTTCAAAAAAATATTGTTGAAAAATGCATTTCCAACGCAAAGGTTACTAAAATTAATCATAAAGAAATGATATTGCAAAAAAAATAAACGTAATTTTGTAGGAAAATGCAATAACATTTTTTTGGAAAAATATAATTTGAATTTTGACGACAGAAAAATTTGGATTTATTTTCTAGAAAACTATTTTTAAGATAAATATAATTTCAACGAAATTTTGCAGAAAAATTCAACTTCGGCGAAATTTACAAGTAATTATACAAGGTGGCGCAAAAGTAACCTTTCGATGTTTTTTGTGCCAAAGTCACAGACCGATTATTGGTCAAATAAATAGTCAGCAATATTCCGCGTTCTGGAGCAGTGTAGCGTAACATTGTTTATTAACGTGTATTTCGCATGTGTTTACTACACAAATGTCAACATTAGGCATTAGGGGCCAATCGCAAAATTTATAGCATTTACTTTTGCGCCACCTGTTATTTCAACGAAATTTTCAAGAAAAAAATTCAACATCAACGTATTTTGTTTAGGAATTTTTGTAGATAATTCAATTTCAGCGAAAATTGCAGAATGCAATTTCAACATAATATTGTAGGAAAATTTAATTTCGAAGAAATTTTCTAGAAAAATGCCAAAGAAATTTTCTTGCATCGTACAAGATGAAATTCATACAATTTTAATGAGCTTTTGTGAAAAAAAAATAAATTTGTCGTTCTACAGGAACGCAATTTTAAAGGAATTTTCCAAAAAAAAAAATTAAAATTTTAAGAAAAACAAATTTTGTAGAAAATGCCATTTTTGATTTATTACCTAGAAAACTATTTCCCTCTTCGACAAAATTTTGAAGAAAAATAAATTTTCAACAAAATTTTATTTTATAATTTTATTAAAAATTTGTATATTATTGAAAGCCTTTTGAAGCAAGTTCTTATTATTTATAATCAATTACAGGGTGGTGCAGGGCTTTACTTTAGTTCTTCATTACATGATTTTGTGTAGAACTCTTACTGTATACTTAAAATATTGTATACTTATTTTTCCCAGTGTACCTCACCATCAAGTCAAGGTGTATTCATAACGTTTTTGGAAATGAAAATATAATGTTCAGAACTGACAGCAGCAAATAGGAGCAGCGGCAGCAACACAAAAACAACGACAGAAACTGAGCAACGACAACATCGAATATCACCGCCAACAATAAGAACAACAAAAACGACAGCATCTAAACTAGCTTAGGAAAAATAGAGGTTTGTTAACAAGACTACTATGTACCAATGCCTCGGTCCTGTCCTGTCCTGGCTAGGCCAAACTATCTATCGTTCCTTGTGCGGGCAGAGTGAGGAACTAGGATGCGGTGCGGTGTCTCCACTCCATCCATGGCCACAACAACAAAGCTTCATCAGATATTCTCATTCGTTTGTGGCACTCTCTGAATTCAGAGGGCTTCATAAAAAATTCGACACTTTTTTGCGATGTTTTGTCTGTCCGCGCGTCCGTCTGTCTGTCGGTCGGCCGGTGAGCTCTCGCGCAAATTGTGTGCGCCACAAAAAGATGGAAACATGAAAAATGTGTTAAAATTTAAGTTGTTTTCTCTGCTTTAATGAAATGTAAACATTCACATTGTGGGCCAGAAAACGGAGAGCCCAGCAAAATATTTGCTTAAGAATTGTAATTAGCACTATTTCACTGGCTTATGTTGACGGTGGCGGTGATGATGATGCATATTATAAATTGTTGGCAATCGTGAGCTTGATGTAGAATACTTCTTTTTGTAAGAAGTTCTGTCGTCTGGAACACATTCGTACTTCTGTTGGAGTGTAATTGACGAGGGTGTTTCAACAATTCATCATTTGTTACTAACTTTAATTTCAAAAAATAGTTTCGCCATTTACAGAATACTTTATAAAATTTAAAATATATTTTCATAAAAAATAATCGTATATTTTTATTTTCAGATTTCAAACACATGCATCATCGACCCTCATTAACACTGTTATTGAAAAAAAATTAAAACTAAGGTAAGAATACATTTCACGAAATACTCAAAAGTTCATATCGTCATCAGAAACGAGAAAGGGCCTATCATCATATTCGATATACAGGAGAAGCAAAAAACTAAATAAAATGAAAAATTTTGTCTTTAGAAAAACGGGGTTTTCAATATAATACCTAAACATAATGATGTATATATAAAGTATAACAAACATGATTTATAACTTGTTTGTGAAAATTGCGTGAAAAAGGAATTTGTAACTATCAGTATATAATCTGTTGATAGGCCCTTTTGAATTTCGTTAATAAATTCGCCATTTTTGATAGTCTGTCTCTAACAATTTGTCTGGATGTGTATTTTGGTGCAGTGGACCGAAGTCCATCAAAAACGAAAATTCCTAAAACGAGAAAATAAGTCGACATTTTCCACTGAATTCAACGACAAACACGACAAATTTGGGAAAGTGAAACACGACAAATTTGGGAAAGTTTGTCTTTATATCTTAACATAATCTCCTTTTAACTCGGAAGGCGGCATACAACCCTGGGCTCTTATAACTCTGAGGAGTTAGCTAACTTGGCTGATGTTAGAATCAGACAAATTTTGAAGTTCAACGGGCGTGGCTAGGGATAACTTATGTTTACCCTTATGTCCCTGTGGTAACACAATGGACTGGATAGTCTGAGTGAGTCTCTTATCCTAACCTGCCACTCGTAACCTAACCTAGCTCGATAAAGTTTTTCCAGTGATTTTCAATAGCTTCGATACCATGTTTATAGTAAGAACTGTCTAACTCCTGAATATACAAAAAAAACTCCACCTCTTCATTGCTGGCAAATATTTTTCAAGTTTGAAAAGAAAAAATAATCCGAAAAAGCTAAAACTGCGAATAGGGTTCGTGCTGAAGCAATTCCAACATTAATTCGTAGATTTTGGACATCGCAATAGTGGACTGTGTGAACTGGTGCATTGTCTTGATTGTGAGCAAACGCGACACCTATCTTGCGCACAGCTTTCTCATCATCAATTTTCCGTCAATATGCGTTGTTTAACACTTTTTGAAATGTTTATGACTTCAATTAACTCACTAAGCTTCAACCGAAGGTCATCCAACACCATTTTGTGTAGTTTTTAACCATTTCTGGCGTGGACACCTCAATTGGTCGACCACTACGGTATTCGTCTTGGCAACTTGTACAGCCTTGTTTAAACTCTTCCACCCAATATTTTATAGTTGTAAAGGAAGGAGCAGACTTCCACAGAGTAGAATCTAGCTCGGTTTTAATATTGATTTGACTGAGAACTTTCAAATGAAAGTATTGTATTACACATAGGTGACAATTTTTTTGCGTGTTTACAATTTCACTGAGATCGTTTATTTTTGAGTGCTCAAATAGAAACAAAGTAATCAGGCTCCTTGAAAATTAAAATTTAGAAATTTGCTAAATTTTATGAAAGTAATCTATATGACAGGTCGGTCAATAAACCATCTCGTTAGGACATCTGCGAAATCAATGGCAAATTTTTATGATGACAGTTTCCAGGGAATTTATTGCAGAACATTAAAGCTCAACCATTCTGTTGCCTCTCTCTTAGCTAAGACAATATTTCTGGTAAAACACTGCAATGCTTAGATAGTATTTTTGAAATGGATAGCTACAGGGTTTTCCGATATGAGTGATATGATTTCTTTGAAAAAAAACACACTTATTGTTAAGGAAATTCAAAAGTTTTTTATTTAATGTGAAGTACAAACGATGCAATTAAGTTCTTCTGCAGCAACGATTTCGATGAACCCAATTTTCGAGCACTTTTTCCACTAAATCAAGTCGTATGTCATGAATGACACGTTCAATATTGATTTGTAAAGCTTGAAGAGAGTCTGGTTTATTTCGAAAAACCAATGGTTTCAAATAACCCCATAAGAAATAGTCTAATGGTGTTAAATCACAACTTCTTGGAGGACATTCAATAACACAATTTCTTGAAATAATCGAATCTCCAAACTTTTCTCGCAACAGTTCAATTGATTCATTTGCTGTGTGGCACGTAGCCACACAGCACGTAGGTCAATGGCAAAAAGATAGCTCTTAACGAGAGCTAAATTATTGCTCATGGGTGTCAAGGTCGTAGGTCGACTGGAAAGTGTTTTTTTTATTTAAAAAAATGGACAGCATCATTTTGAAATGTTAACGGAAAGTTTATTTTTGCTCTAGCTCCTTAACGGCCAACGGCAAAAAGATATAACGAGATCTAAAATATTGCTCATGGGTGTCAAGGTCGTAGGCAGACTGGAAAGTTTTTTTTTGGATTTTAAAAAAAATGGACATTGCGCACGAAAAGTTGTAATTGGAGAACGATTATTTTGATAATAAAACTGAATAATTTGTAAACGTTTTTCTTGCGTACGTATATATCTCCATGATGAAATTGTAAACACTACTGAATACAATGAAAAACCAGTGATAGATCATGACATATTACAAATGGCCGAAATGGCCCTATTGGAAATCCCGTTATTATCCCTCGATGGGTAGATAGCTAAGGTTTGAGGGAGAGAGAGGCTGGCGGAAAGAGCTCTCTGACTCTCTCTCCTACAAACTTGGACACTTTCTAGGAAAAAATTGCCGAGTGTGAATCAGTACTAAGTATGCATGATTGCCAGATCGGACAACGTTATCAACCCTGTTAAAGTGCTGGAAATGTACACGGGGGAAAATCGTCATTTTTGATATGTTTGAATTGAAAGAAAATATATTTGGAACCAACATTTTTAAATATTATATGTTTTTGAACAAATACACTTTATTTGAAAATCAATAAATTTTGTTTAGGACGCATATATTAATATATTACAATAAAATATATTTGCGCACTGACTTTCACAAATAAAATATTTCTTTACACACAAGAAAAGCTTTTGTTAAAATTTTTTCCAAACATATTATATTTATAAAAGATTTTTAAAACTTTATTGACATTGTCGAATTTTAGTTTTAATTTTTCCTAGATTTCGTGTTATACTTTATAGTTAAAAATGTCACAAGCAGCATTTACTTTTGTTTTTACTGCTCTAATTTTTATTTATTATAAAGTTTTTGTTATTAACAAAAAATATTTTATTTTAAATATTCTGAAATTATTATATTGTCAATCCATCAATGCGATTTATCGCTACCTAAGATTGTACAATTTAATTTTAATCAAATTCTACAATTTCTAAAAAATGTACTTTGAATTTCTGAAAAATTGCATTACTTAAATACTTAAAAAGTAATTTTCTTTGTGTACAATAATCGAGTCATCGAAAATTCGACTCAACGGATGGACCATCTGAGATGTTATTCAGGCGTAAGTGCCAAGATGAAATGCCAAACAATACTTAACAAAAATAACATGACAGCATGACACGACTCACACGTGATCTGTCAAAAAAAGGCTATTGAAAAAAGTATCTCTACTTGGATCACCCTATATTAGTTCCAAAGAAAAAGATATTAGGAGGGAAACATTGTTTTGTTTAGAACAACATCCTCCAAACATATAATATTTGTTTTTGTCAAATATTATATATTTGGAGTATATTCTAAACACATGTATATTTCAAGCAGAATATGTTTGAGACAATATACTACAGAAGCGATTTTTTTTCAGCGTGTACGGACAGGACTTAGCTTTAGTCTTAGGCTGACGGCAGAACGCACGCTGAAGCAGTGCAATGCGGAAATTGTTCAAAGTCACTGCTAAAACAATGCAACAACATGACTGACCGACAGCAGAGGGATACTGAATGTAGACGTGTGCTGAAGTGAGAAAGCAGATTGTCACTGTTTGATTTCCTCTTTCTTTCTTGCTTTTGTGTTCTACAGAAGCAAAACTGTTCTTTTGCTGAAATTATCGTTATTGGTTTGGCGTTCTAATAAGAAAACACACAAAACACTTTTCAAAATTGCTCCTTGCTTTTGGTCTTCTGCCGTCAGCCTTAGGTGATACTTCTGCACGATAACAGTATCGGGGGGATTTTCAACTCTTTCTTTTTATCCCCTCACCTTAGAGAGGAGAATATTTGTATCATTTGCTACGAACCAAGAGTGTAACACATCGAAGGAGTGACCTAAGACCCTAAGTATGTTCGGCGGATATCTGTTTTGGGTCATTTTAAGTCGAATGTCCGTCCGTCTGTCTGTCTGCTTGTTGGTGCGCACGATAACTCTCGAAAGGAGTAACCGATTGACTTCAAATTTTGTATGTGGTAATATTTTCTTCTAAATATTGATTATTTAATAACTTCTAATTATTTAATAACTTAACTGAAATATTGATTATTTAATAACTTCTAAGCTACTTAGAATTCCCCTGAAATTCTACAGATATTATTAGTTCATTAGTCACTATTACGTCGAGAAAAATGGGCGAAGTTGGTACTTCCCACACAAATGGACCATTTTGTACCAAAAGTAAACAGCTTTTAACTTTAATACCAGTGCATACTTTAAAGTTAGTAAATGCAATTTAAATTGATAAAAATTTTAATAAAACCAAAAAAAAAACAGTAAGGAAAGGCAGAAAGTCGGGCGGGGCCGACTATATAATACCCTACACCTCCCTAACAATGCGATAAGGGTAGAACCATATTATCTAATTCTGATCGGACATAAAATAACATTTTTACAGCGTTTACATGTCAAATCGAGGATAACGTATATATGGGGGCTATAACTAAATCTTGACTGATTTCTTCCAAATTTAAAAGTGTTCATTCATATAATAGGAAACCTCTTTCTGCGGAATTTCATAGTGATCGGATATAAAATATAGTTTTTACAGCGCTTACATGTCAAATCGGGGGTAACACATATATGGGGGCTATATCTAAATCTGAGCCGATTTTCTCCGAATTTGGCAGTATTCCTTCATGTAATAAGAAACCTCTTTTTGCCTAAATTCGCGCTGATCGGATATAAAATACAGTTTCTACAGCGGTTACACGTCAAATCGGGAGTAACTTATATATGGGGGCTATATCTAAATCTGAACCGATTTCTTCCAAACTTAACAGTGTTCATTCGTATTATAAGAAACCTATTTCTGCCGAATTTCATACTGATCGGTTGTAAAATAAAGTTTTTACAGCACTTACATGTCAAATCGGGGCTAACATATATATGGGGGCTATATCTAAATCTGAACCGATTCTAACCAAATTCAAAATTCTAGCCAAACAAAAGATATGTGTAAAGTTTCGTCGAGATCGGACCATAATTGCGACCTGTACTTTGATTACAAGAATACATGGACAGACGGACAGACAGACAGACGGACATTGCTAAATCGACTCAAAAATTGATTCTATGACGATCGGTATAATAAACTATGGTTCTCTTTTTGGGCGTTACAAACAAATGCACAAAGTCATAATACCCTGTACCACAGTGTGATGTAGGGTATAACAAATTAAGCAATATTCGTTCCTAAATTGAGAAACATCTTTCTGGAGAATTTTGTAATGATCGGAAGTAAAGTACAAATTCTATAGCGCTTTGAACCAAATCAGGAGGAACATATATATGGAGCTTACATATAAATCTGAATCGATTTTCCCTGAATACTCATTCATGTAAAATAGAAACCTCTTTTTGTCGAATTTCGTACTGATCGGATATAAAATACAGTCTCTACAGCGCTTGAATGTCAAATCGGTGCTAACATATATATGGGGGCTATATCTAAATCTGAACCGATTTTCTCCAAATTTGGCAGTATTCCTTCGTGTAATAAGAAACCTCTTTCTGCCGAATTTCGCTGCGATCGGATATAAAATACAGTTTCTACAGCTATTGAATTTCAAATCGGGGGTAACATATATAAGGGGGCTATATCTAAATCTGAACCGATTTTCTCCGAATTTGGTAGTATTCCTTCATGTAATAAGGAACCTCTTTCTGCCGAATTTCGTACTGATTGGATAAAAAATACAGTTTCTACAGCGCTTACATGTCAAATCGGGTGCAACATATATATGGGGGCTATATATAAATCTTAACCGATTTCCCCCAAATTTTGTATTGTATCTAAGTGTATCACGAGACTACTCTCTGTCAATTTTTGTACAAACCGGTTACAAAATGTTGCTTATACAGTGCATATATGCCAAATCGGAGGTACATATATATGGGAGCTATATGTAAATCTGAACCGATTTTAACCAAATTCAATAGGGATCGTCCTTGGGCCTAAAAAAGATATGTGCAAAGTTTCGTTGAGATCGGACCATAATTGCGACCTGTACTTTGATTACAAGAATGCGTCTACAGAAGGACAGACAGACAGACATAGCTAAATCGACTCAGAAAGTAATCACAAATCGATCGGTATAATAAACAATGGGTCTATCTCTTCTCCTTTTGGGTGTTACAAACATATGCACAAAGTCATAATACCCTGTACCACAGTGTGGTGTAGGGTATAATAAATTGACTAATATTTTCTGAGACTCAAGGTGAGGGGATTCATCAGTTGGTTTACCCGACTGAACATTCTTACTTGTTTATACTTTATGGGCCTTATTCATAAAAAGTTAAAGAAGGTTTGAGGAACGCTTTAGCAGTGTTAAAGCGTTCTTCCTTCATTAATTTTTTATGAATAAGGGCCTAAGTCCCTAAATCAAATTGCTGTACATACAGCGTATTGCCTTATGTTGCAATAAATGATCAGTGTATGTGTGAGAATTTGGAAAATCGGCTACATAAAACATGTTATTGTTGCGTTGCTGGCATCCGCCAAGCTTGAACCATTTCTCATGTAGACAGGTCCAAAATCGGGAATGCAATAAAAGGTTTTCACATCTTTGCGATCCTCAAAATTTCAGCCTTTGGGAAAAGTCAAAAAAAGTTTTGCTTGTACCACCTGCCTTCGGCCTTGCTTACATACTTTATTCTCCATGCTTGAGCCGTTTCTCCTGTGGACAAGTCCAAAATCAGAAAAGCAATTTAAAGCCAACAGAGGCGATCTCCACCTCCTCTGGGAAAGAATATTGTCAGGTCCAAAATCAGGAATGCAGCGAAAAGTTTCTCTGTATTGTCTTTGTTCTAAGTTTCCTCCTTAAGGACATATCTTAAATCAACAACGCAAGAAAAATTACTCGCATTGCAGACGTTCGGCTGCTCTTAAATTTTTTTGGGCTATTTTTCATATTTGATTTACAGCTATCGCTTTGAAAAAACACCAAGAATCAAATCAGCTAAATCAATAATAAATGTCCCACTTTTGATATGGAAGAATTTTTGGGTGTTTTTTCCTTGGGCGATATTTCGTAGGCTCTTGATCGAATTTTAACCATGACAAATATTATTTCTTTGTGGATTAGGGGAAAACAACATTGACAAATTCACAACGAAAATGACACCAATGCGTTATGAAATTATCACTGAGAATTGTGTTATTGTTTGAGCAATTGTGGACAAAATGTACCCAATTTGTCAATACCCTCAAAGTGAATACATGGTTGTCGATTTGTGCACAAATATATCGGATAGACTTGCATTGTCACTTTTTTCTATACACGGGGCAAAATCGTCATTTTTGATATGTTTGAATTGGACAAACTGAACAAAAGTTAATGGTCATGAAAATGTCTAGAAATTTCTGGAAGTTGACAAGAAACAAAACAAAACTGTATGTATACCCAGAAGATACATTTATAGGTAAATTTCGTACTTTTTTGAACTTGTGCTAAATCTATACATGGATTATATGTTTTGACTTTTTCTGGCATTTAAGTTGAGTTTTATGTTACAGTATATTTAAATACTTATAGTAGAATTTTATGGCAAATATTTTTGTAGAACATTTTAACTCGTTTAACATCTGTTTAGCGGCGATTTTTAGCCTTTTCCACAAAAGGGACCAAAAAGACCGCTAGATCGACGAGCTAGAGGGTTTAAATGTTCAACTAAATATTCTTCATAGTGTTCTATGTAATGTTGCTGAACATATCCTGTACCTAAAATGTAAGGATCACACTGTTTCCAATTCCGAATATTTATAAGAATGTGCCAAAAGGGGAATATTGACCCCCCTCTAAAATGACCGCCATACGTAAACAGTCAAAACGACGATACACTTTTTTACATCGTCTATCAGAATCCTTTTTCAGAGCCTTGTTATTTTCAAAAAACGGTCTTAATAAAATCGATGTAACATATGAGTGGCCGCGATCTACCAAAATGATTTTTCTAATTATGATTCATAACAATATAAGTAAAATTTCACAAATAAAATGTTCCCATTTTTTGCTCCAGAAAGTGGATATATACATATGCATGTGCAAAAAATAATTTGCAATATTTCCAAAAAAAAACCTCCGATAATTATTTGAAATGGGTATAAATTTTAATAATTTAATTCGTTTTGAACCCATGTGTCAAATTTCAGTCGAATCAATATAATGGTTTATGAATAATGCGTTATTTTCTAAATACACTCGAAAAAAATGACTCGGCTATATCTCGCGAAAAAAATATTTTTTTGCAAAACTATTCAAATTGTTTTATTTTTTTCGATTTTGGACAAAACAGAACATAAATTTCCAAAATCGCACAATTTTCAAAAAATCATCGACACACTTGTTTTATTTTTACCCTTATATTATTTTATAGAAGAGAAAAATTTTAATTAAAATAGTATAGATTTTCAAAACTAACTTTTTCAAACTTCTAAATCACTCACTTTAAATTTCTAAATATTCCATGTCATCATTTATTGTCAATCCTTCAAGTAATTTATTGCTATCCAGGATTATACGATTTCAATTATAAAATATTTTTACCAACATTAAAAATTTAAAAAAAAAAAAATACTTTGGATTGCTGAAAAATTTAAGACAAATAAGATATCGATGTATTTTCTGAATACTTAAATGTTAAAAAAATATTAGGATTTGTTTGGAACAATATCTTTCCAAATATATAATTTTTATTTATTAAGAGTGTACCCTATACATATACATATATGTTTCAAGCCAAATATGTTTGGGAAAATATACTACAGAAACGATTTTTTTCAGCGTGTAGGTGTACCAAATTTCTCTATTTATACCCTACACCACACTGTGGTACAGGGTATTATAAGTTTGTTTCATGGCAGATGTTTGTAACACCTGAAAATAACACAGCTAGACCCACCTTAAAGTATACCGATCGACTCAGTATCACTAGCTGAGTCGATTTAAGCATGTCTGTCCGTCCGTCCGTCTGTCCATGTAAAGTTGTTCGTCGACTAAAGGTCGCAATTTCACTCCGATCGTTCTGAAATTTTGCAGTTTAGAGTATTTCGCAGCTGTTAAGATCGCTATTGAATTTGGTTGAAATCGGTTCAGATTTAGATATAGCTCCCATATATATCTTCCGTCCGATTTGGCCCTTTAGTCCTATAGAAGCTGTATTTTACATCCAATCGTTTTGAAATTTAGAATGGTAGAGTTTCTTGATCCATGAACCAACATTGCCGAATTTGAAGAAAATCGGTTAAGATTTAGCTATAGCTCCCATATATATGTTTCGTTCGATTTGGCTCTTTAGTCCTATAGAAGCTGTATTTTACATCCAATCATTTTGAAATTTAGAATGGTAGAGTTTCTTAATCCATGAACCAACACTACCGAATTTGAAGAATATCGGTTAGGATTTAGCTATAGCTCTCATATATATGTTTCGTCCGATTTGGCCCTTTAGTCCTATAAAAGCTGTATTTTACATCCAATCGTTTTGAAATTTAGAATGGTAGAGTTTCTTGATCCATGAACCAACATTGCCGAATTTGAAGAAAATCGGTGAAGATTTAGCTATAGCTCCCATATATATGTTTCATCCGATTTGGCTCTTTAGTCCTGAAGAAGCTGTATTTTACATCCAATCGTTTTGAAATTTAGAATGGTAGAGTTTCTTGATCCATGAACCAACACTACCGAATTTGAAGAAAATCGGTTAAGATTTAGCTATAGCTCCCATATATATGTTTCGTCCGATTTGGCCCTTTAGTTCTATAGAAGCTATATTTTACATCCAATCGTTTTGAAATTTAGAATGGTAGAGTTTCTTGATCCATGAACCAACATTGCCGAATTTGAAGAAAATCGTTAAAGATTTAGCTATAGCTCCCATATATATGTTTCATCCGATTTGGCTCTTTAGATCCAATCGTTTTTATACCCTACACCACACTGTGGTACAGGGTATTATTTAAGTATAAAATGTCCCAAAAGTAAATTTATGTAAACAATTTATACATAAACTACAAAATTTATATATCAGAGTTATTCAATATTACGAGAGTGGTGTAGGGTATTATATAGTCGGCCCCGCCCGACTTTAGCCTTTCCGTACTGGTTTTTTTTAAGTTTTAATACGTTTTGCTTATCAAGACATTGAGAAATCCCATCAACCATATCCAAAGCGTTTACTGGGCTCTATTCCCAGAGACATGTAAAATATTATGCGTTGCTGAACATTTCATTGTAATTTAATTAAAATCACTGCAAGTTCTAGTTGCTTACTTTTGGCTTGCAGCAGCAAAAAAAAAGTGAAAAATAAACTTTTCGCAGTTTTTTTTTTTACTGAGCCCATTTGTTCCGATTTCTGGAACATGTGAATATGTGACTTAAATACTCATATAGTGAAATATGGAGCATTTCTAACAAGCTCCAACACAGAACAAAGAGTGGCCACCATTGACTACAGTAAGACTAAATGGACTCACTCAACCACAGAGCAGTAAAACTGCTGCTTCTACTGCAGCTGCAGCTCCATAAAATCCAGTCCCTCTGTACATCGAACTGACCATGCAGTGTCAGTCTATCTATCTATATATGTGTATATGTGTGTGTGTGTGGATGTATCTGCGTTATAAATTGGCAAACAAATGTTAAAGTTTACAATGCGAAACTAAATTAAATAGATCAGAATTTATGACTTTTTCGGGCAAACATTTAATACTTAAAAATTTTGTATTTGTACGAACGATGAGTGGGTATGTTTGTATGTATGTATATGCTCACACATGCGAATATATGACAGTTTTGAACATATTCGTCGATGTCGTGGTGTAAGCATGCATGTATGCGAGTTCGAATGCGACAGTGTTGCCATGAATAATTATAGAAATTGAATACATGCTACTTTACTAGACATTGTTATTCCGGGAAATGACCGCTGATTTGGACGCAAAAATTTTAATAACGTCAGAATTACGAATTTCAAATATTGATTACACAAATACACATTTTTTCTAAAACTTGTTTTTCTGTAGATTGAAGCATACTATTCCATAAAATCAAAACAAAAATTTCATTTTATGGTAATGTTTTTTTGTTGTTAATTTTTGTAGAATCCAATTTTCATGTAATTTACCTTTAGTATTTTGACAATTATGATAGCTTACGAGGGTTGCTATATCATCAAAAATGGTTTTATTGTTTTTCAAAGTATTCTCCCCAAAATCTATTATACTAAAAGCCGGGTTTAAATTTCCTTTTGAAGTTTACCGTGTAACACATTACTACACATCTTATATCCAAAATCGGACCGATATTGCCCATTTTCAATCCCAACATACCTGCAGATATAAAAAATATATGTAGCAAATTTCAGCCATCTAGCCCAATTATTATAGATTGTAGCGTGATTACAACAGACGGACGGACGGACATACGGACATGGCTAAATCGTCTTAGAACTTTAGGACGATTACAAATATATATAATTTATGGGGTCTCAGATCAATATTTAGTGGTGTTACAAACGGAGTGACCCCCCATCCTATGGTGGACGGTATAATGGTAAAGATTTCATATACTAGCTTAGAGATTGTCGAAAATATTGCCAAGTTTTTAAATTATCGTAAAATATGGTGTAATTCGTGGACCACACCGTGGTCCAGGGTATTATAAGTTTGTGCATTTGTTTGTAACACCCAAAAGGAGAAGAGATATTTCACAATCGTTTATTATACCGATCAACTTGGAATCACTTCCTGAGTCGATTTAACCATGTCCGTCTGTCCATCCGTCCGTCTGTAGATGTATCGTTGTCATCAAAGTGCAGATCGTATTTATAGTCCGACTGTGATGAAATTTAGCACAGTGCTCTTTTTGGGCCCAAGGACAATCTCTATTGAAATTGGTCAAAATCGGTTCAGATTTAGATATACATAGCTCCCATATATGTATATGTTACCCCCGATTTGACATGTAAGCGCTGTAGGAATTTGGCAGAGAGAGTTCTCTTATTACATGAATGAACTCTGCCAAATTCGGCGAAATTCAGCTCAGATTTAGATATAGCCCCCATATATATGTTTCACCCGATTTGACATGTAAGCGCTGTAGATTTTCCGTATTTTATATGCGATCAGTACGAAATTCGGCAGAGAGATTTTTCTTATTACATCTATGAACACTGCCAAATTCTTATCGCAATGCCCATTTTCGCATTGTTAGGGAGGTGTAGGGTATTATATATTCGGCTCCGCCCGACTTTCTGTCTTTCCTTACTGGGTTTTTAATAATTTTCTTAAACAAAAAGGATCGTTTAATGATTTGCTCCATATCCAAAGATTTTTCCAGTAATATAATTGAATGCAATCCATGGTGGAGGGTATATACGATTCGGCATGGTCGAACTTAACGCTTTTATTTGTTTCATTTGAAATATCAGTCCAAGCTATATTAAAACCGAGCTAGATTCTACTTTGGGGTGAGTCTGCTCCTTTGTTTACAACTATAAAATATTGGTTAGAAGAGTATAAACAGGGCCGTACGTTCTGCCAAGACGAACAGCATAATGGTCGACCAATATAGGTGTCCACGCCAGAAATGGTTACAAAAATTTACTAAATCGGTTGACGGTTCGTGAGATAGCCAAAGACATAGGCTATACATCGCAGATTGACGGAATATTTTATGTTGCGTAACCTGTGCGCAAGATGGGTGCCGCGTTTGAGACCGCCCTAGTATATACGAATATTTTGTTACTTCTTGGGTAACGGAAGGAGATATTATTATAACGTGTTTTCCAATAGGAATGATATGATTTTGAAGTGACGTTTCGGCCATTTGTAAAATGTCATGATCTGTCATTTGTTTTTCATTGTATTCAGTAGTGTTTACAATTTCATCATGGAGAGATATACGCAACAATAACGTTTACAAACTATTCAGTTTTATTATCAAAATAATAGTTTTCCAATTGCAACTTTTCGTGCGCTAAGTCCATTTTTTTTTTCAAAAAACAGACACTTTCCAGTCGACCTACGACCTTGACATCCATGAGCAATATTTTAGCTCTCGTTAAAAGCTATCTTTTTGCCATTGACCGATTGTGGCTACGTGCCACACAGCAAATGAAACAATTGAATTGTTGCGAGAAAAGTTCGGAGATTCAATTATTTCAAGAAATTGTGATATTGAATGGCCTCCAAGAACTTGTGATTTACCACCATTAGACTATTTCTGGTGGGGTTATTTGAAGTCATTGGTCTTTCGAAATGAACCAGACTCTCTTCAAGCTTTACAAGTCAATATTGAACGTGCCATTCATGACATACGACTTTATTTCGTGGAAAAAGTGCTGGAAAATTGGGTTCATCGAATTCGTTCCTGCAGAAGAAGCCGTGGAGACCATTTGAATGACGTTTTATTTAGAACTTAATTGTATCGATTGTACTTCACATTAAATAAAAAACTTTTGAACTTCCTTAACAAAAAGTATGTTTTTTTTTTTTAAGAAATCATATCACTCATATTGGAACACCCTATATACAATACAAAATAACTTTATATTCTAATTTTACCGCCCAGGGAAAAGCCGGGAGACAAAGACGATGTTGCTTGTTATATTTTTATAGCGATATACCTTAGTCTCTGTTGGGAATCGAACCCACAACCCCCAAACTAATAGGTGAGCACGCTTCCAACTCACTCATTTAATCGTTTTTATGCTACAAAATTGTGAAGTTGGTAACATAATTGTTACCCAAATCCTCTCTAAATGAAAAATTCATAAATATTTCATCATCTCTTGAAAAACCTCACTCTATTTTCATTAGTTTATATGTTCTTCATTTATTTTATCAACGTCCATTACCTTGGCAACCCTTGACCTGTTAGTGATGTCTTCAATATTCGCTGCAGCTCTGAGTGGGCCGTGAGTTTTTTTTTTCGTTTTTACACTCCAAGCTAATGAAATAGCATTCATGTTTACTTAAGTGTTGAATTTTTATGGAGTTTTATTGAATTATAGAATATTTTTGTGAACTCAAGTAATAAATCACTTTCCGTTCTGTGTTTGCCAGAAGCCTTAAGAATTAAACGCTGACAATGAACTAAATATTTCGCCAATGGCCAGGATGCTCTGGCGAAGAGGGGGAATGTTGTCATGGAATCCAAAGAAAACTGGAAAAATTAACTCTCAATATAGGGTTTTCCCCGGCGGAGGGATGTTATTGACACTGAATAAAATATACTAGTGTCAAGACGATAAAGTGGATAAGGTGTTTGTTTGAATACAATTTAAAACGGATTTAAGCTGTGCAATTTAATTAAGAAGTAAAAGTTCGCAGAAAATTTAAAACTTGTTTTAACTCAACTTAACAATATATCTGCCATTCGAAGCGCCGACTTTACCACCGACGTCGGAATTACAACGTCTGGTAAGGGAATCCAAACACACAAGTAATGAGTTATTAGCTGGATGTGACGCCAACTCCCATCATATCGCTTGGGGTAGTACTTACACCAATAAAAGGGGACACGCCCTTATCGAATTTTTGAATACAAATTACCTCATAACTCTTAATATAGGAAACACTGCAACCTTTGTTAACAAAATTAGGGAAGAAGTATTAGATATAACGATATGTTCAGAAAATCTTATTGATGAGATTCATGAGTGGAGGGTTTCGGATGAACACTCCTATTCAGACCACCGTTATAAAGGGTCCGCCATCTAACATTTCTTTTTCAACTAGTGCTTATTTCGTGAATGGTAACACATAGCTCATGTCTGATTTGACAGATAATTAGTTTTATCCTTCCGCTGAAAGAATATGTGTATATTGCGACATTACTTTGAAAATCATGGTAATGTTGCAGAATGTGTGCGAAAATTGCGTACGGATTTTGAAAGAAGAGAAGCACCGTCAGCTCCGTATGTTCGTTATCTTGTGAAAAAAGTGAAAGAAATTGACATTCTCATCGATAAACCAAAGCGTGAAAAGCCAAAAACAGTGCGTACACCCGAGAATATTGCTGCTGTGGCAGAAAGTGTGCGTGAAGCGCCTTCAACATCAATTCACCGTCGTTCTCTACAATTGAACATTTCGGAGACATCATTGAGACGAATTTTGCATAAAGACCTTGGTATGACGCCATACAAAGTCCAATTGGTTCAGGAGTTGAAGCCAACTTTTTTCGAAAAAAAAAGTTATTTGGCGGACCCTTTATAAGGTTTAAAATTGCACGGCCACCGCCAAACCCCATAAGTTTCCGTAAAAAGGCTAAGTTCGACTGGACTAAATTCGGAAATCTACTTAGAAATCGATTGGGGCAGCCTACACGCGATTATCTATGTGCAGAAGACATTGATATCAATGTGAAGAAGATTACCGAGGCTCTTGTAAAATCATTCGAAGATAGTTGCCCACTTCGAGAAAGGAAATCTGCCTGTAGGGTTGTCCTACTTGTTCCATGAAATTATTTTTTTACTTGTGAAATGTAACTAAGTTGTCTTGACTTTTCGTAATCAAATATTTTCTCGTTTCATAAATTGAAACGTCAGTCTGAAAAAATATTTCTTCTGGAAAGACGACAATTGTTTTAAAATAAATAAATTTTATATAAAAACCAGTAAGGAAAGGCTAAAGTCGGGCGGTGCCGACTATATAATACCCTACACCACTCTCGTAATATTGAATAACTCTGATATATAAATTTTGTAATTCATGTATAAATTGTTTACATAAATTTCCTTTTGAGACAATTTATACTTAAATAATACCCTGTACCACAGTGTGGTGTAGGGTATAAAAACGATTGGATCTAAAGAGCAAAATCGGATGAAACATATATATAGGAGCTATAGCTAAATCTTTACCGATTTTCTTCAAATTCGGCAATGTTGGCTCATGAATCAAGAAACTCTACGATTCTAAATTTTAAAACGATTGGATGTAAAATATAGCTTCTATAGAACTAAAGGGCCAAATCGGACGAAACATATATATGGGAGCTATAGCTAAATCTTAACCGATTTGCTTCAAATTCAGTAGTGTTGGTTCATGGATCAAGAAACTCTACCATTCTAAATTTCAAAATGATTGGGTGTAAAATACAGCTTCTACAGGACTAAAGAGCAAAATCGGACGAAACATATATATGGGAGCTATAGCTAAATCTTAACCGATTTTCTTCAAATTCGGCAATGTTGGTTCATGAATCAAGAAACTCTACGATTCTAAATTTTAAAACGATTGGATGTAAAATATAGCTTCTATAGAACTAAAGGGCCAAATCGGACGAAACATATATATGGGAGCTATAGCTAAATCTTAACCGATTTGCTTCAAATTCAGTAGTGTTGGTTCATGGATCAAGAAACTCTACCATTCTAAATTTCAAAATGATTGGATGTAAAATACAGCTTCTACAGGACTAAAGAGCAAAATCGGACGAAACATATATATGGGAGCTATAGCTAAATCTTAACCGATTTTCTTCAAATTCGGCAATGTTGGTTCATGAATCAAGAAACTCTACGATTCTAAATTTTAAAACAATTGGATGTAAAATATAGCTTCTATAGAACTAAAGGGCCAAATCGGACGAAACATATATATGGGAGCTATAGCTGAATCTTAACCGATTTTCTTCAAATTCGGCAATGTTGGTTTATGGATCAAGAAACTCTACCATTCTAAATTTCAAAACGATTGGATGTAAAATACAGATTCTATAGGACTAAAGAGCCAAATCGGACGAAAGATATATACGGGAGCTATATCTAAATCTGAACCGATTTCAACCAAATTCAATAGCGATCTTAACAGCCGCGAAATACTCTAAACTGTAAAATTTCAGAACGATCGGAGTGAAATTGCAACCTGTAGTCGACGAACAACTTTACATGGACAGACGGACGGACGGACAGACATCGACTCAGCTAGTGATTCTGAGTCGATCGGTATACTTTAAGGTGGGTCTAGCTGTGTTATTTTCAGGTGTTACAAACATCTGCCGTGAAACAAACTTATAATACCCTGTACCACAGTGTGGTGTAGGGTATAATAAATTTTTAATTAAATATTTTTTATAAAAATTGTGTTTCTCCTCACTGCCTTTGAGAAACCCTGGATGACAGGACAAATTCGCTCGATTGGCAAAGATGTCCGCAGACTTTACAATAGAGCTCGACATAAAAAAACAATCAGTATATTGGGACGACTACCACAGAAGACTCAAAGAATACAATAAAATCGTTAGATCGGCGAAACGTAACTCCTGGAGGCTTTTCTGTGAACAGGTAGACAGCGTTAACAGCATGTCTAAAATGAAAAAGTTCCTCTCAAAAACTCATGTCCAAACACTGGTGGATGAAACGGGTAAAAGGATGGAAACTATAGAGGATTCCGTAAGGCTCTTGATGAAAACTCATTTTCCGACTGGTAATGCTGGACCAACAGAGGAACAGTTACAGAATGAAAATGTATTGCATCAAGTACCTATTACGGATATAACAGATGGTATGGTTAAAGAAGCGATAAAAAGTTTCTCTCCCTTTAAGGCTGCGGGACCGGATGGAATATTTCCAGCACTCCTGCAGAATGAGGTGGATCTGGTATCAACTCATCTGGCTGGAGTGTTCACTGCATGCCTAACCCATTCGTATACCCCAAAAAACTGGCAGGAATCAAGGGTGGTATTCATACCAAAGCCTGGCAAGGCGAGTTATACGACCCCAAAGGCTTATCGACCCATTAGCCTTACTTCTTTCCTGTTAAAAACAATGGAGCGAATAATTGATAACATGGTCAAAGGTAAAATAGCGGATGACAGGCTAAAATTCAAACAACACGCCTATGTCAAAGGAAGATCAGTGGAAACAGCTCTGCATGAGGTAGTGCACCACATAGAAGAGTCCTTCAGTAAAGAAATGTATACACTTGCTGTTTGCATAGACATTGAGGGCGCATTTAATAATGTACAGACCGATAGACTTATCCAGTCCTTAGACGAGTTTCAGGTTGACCGGGCGCTGAAAAACTGGATCAACAATATGCTAAGGAATAGGTGGATTATTTGTGGGTCAGATGACGTAAAAATTAGAGACAAGGTAAATCGTGGTATACCTCAGGGGGGCATTTTATCGCCTCTTCTATGGGTTACGACGATACACAGTCTCCTAAAAGCCCTCACCAATGAAGGACTTAAAGCAGTCTGTTATGCAGACGACGTTGTAATACTTCTAAGGGGCTTTCTTCCAAATCTATTATGCAGAAGAGCTGAAGAGGCACTTAACATAGCATATAACTGGGCACAACCAAAGGGATTAAATGTTAACCCAGACAAAACAGAAATATGTCTATTTACAAGGAAAACGAAGATCCCACGTTTTACCCGGCCTCGATTCCTGAATAAGACAATTGCTATAACTAAAAAGGTAAAATACTTAGGAGTAATCTTGGATCAGAAACTGTACTGGACAGATCAGTTTGAAGAAAGAGTTACAAAGGCTCACAGATGGTGGTCGTTGTGCAGAAGAGCTATAGGTTTAAAATGGGGACTACGTCCAAATATGACTCACTGGCTTTACATGAGTGTGATTAGACCAATAATCACCTACGCCTCTGTAGTGTGGTGGACATCAATGGACAAGAAGTGCAACGTAATACCTTTGCACAAAATTCAACGTATGTGCATAAGCGGGGCATTTAGAACTGCACCAACAAAAGCGTTGGAGACTATACTGCACATCCAACCAATAGACATCCGTATAAAGTATGAGGCAGCCCTCACAGCAAGACGTCTACAAGTGATGGGTGAATGGATAAATCGAGACCACAAGTCGTACCATCAGAAGATTTTAGAATATCTAGTTGGTCACATTCAAACGCCAGAAATCTCGGACCGCATTCCTGAAGTGCGGCTTACAGCTACCTGTGATACGTTTGTGCCAGACAGACGCTCCTGGGAAAATTGAACTTTGGCCCATGTACCAGTGGGAACCAGCTGCTACACGGATGGGTCCAAGCGAGGAGGAAGGACGGGTCTTGGTCTTTTTATTGATGAACCAGAAGTCGAACTTCACTTCCGCCTCCCTGACCATAACACGGTATTTCAGCAGAAGTTCGAGCAATTACGGAGCGTTTGAACTGGCTCAGTAACACGACAAAGCCTAAATATGCCAACATCTTCACAGATAGCCAAATGGCGATTAAAGCAATAACATCGGAAAGGGTCAGATCCAGAACTGTGTTGGACTGTAAAAGAACGATAAATGATTACTCAGCCCATGGTCAATTGCGTATTTGCTGGGTACCAGGACACAACGGAGTGATTGGAAATGAAAGGGCAAACAGCTTGGCTTCAAAGGGCAGAGAACTTCGAGTAATAAACTTGGAAACCTTTCGAAGCCACGAAAAATGAGTTGAAGCACTGGGCAGTGATGGCTCATAAAACTGTGTGGAATAGCGCAACAGTAGGAGCAACTGCAAAGATACTGTGGGGTGACCCAAATGAAAAGAAAACAAGAAGTCTTCTGAAACTAAACAAGATCGATATTAGTAAGATGATGAGTGTTCTAACGGGACACTCAAACTTACAAGCACATCTTCATCGCATAGGACTAGCAGGAAACGACGAATGCAGGGCATGCAGAGAAAACATCGAAACGATGGAACATTTTCTGTGTCACTGCCCGGCTTTCACACATGCAAGATCCCAACATTTCGGGTCCGACATATTACCAGACTTGACTCATCTCAGAGAATATGACTGGAAGATACTTGTCTAGTACCGATTTTCTGTAACTCGTAAGGTATAACAAGTAAGAAAGTTTCAGTCGGGTAAACCGACTAAGGTATACCCTCACTTTGTGAGTAATGTAATATTGAATATTACTCGAATTATTCTGTCAATTTGTGTGGGAGTTACCAGAAGGGGTTTATATAATACACCTTTTTTTCGCTGAACATTAGATACATTAGATAGCATTTATGTGCACTGGTATAAACGTTATGAGACATTAAATTGTGGTATGATTTGGGAATTTTTGTGTGGGAGGTACAAAAAGGGGCGTGGCAATAACGCCCATTTTCACAGGGCTATAGACACTATAAAAACATTACACTGTACAAAATTTCAAGTATTTGTATACACTGGTTTTAATGTTATAAGCTGTTAACTTTTGGTGCAAAAAGGTACCTATGTGTGGGAGGTACCAAAAGGGGCGTGGCAACAACACCCATTTTTCCCTGGACTGTAGGCAATATAAAAGCATAATACTGTACAAAATTTCAAGTATTTTTATACACTGTTATTAATGTTATAAGCTGTTAACTTTTGGTGCAAAATGGTGCATTTGTGTGGGAGGTGCCAAAAGGGACGTGGCGACTTCGCCCATTTTTCTCGAGTTGATAGCGACTAATAAGCTAATACTATGTGTGAAATTTCAAAAGATTCGAATAAGTAGTATAGCAGTTATTAAAGAATCAACATTTCACAACATTTTAACCCCTTGTGGGGGAGGTACTAGAAGGAGTGGACTAATATGGCCCATCTTCGAACTTAGCCGGAGATAGAAAAAAATATTACCACATACCAAATTTGAGGTCAATCGGTTACTCCTTTCGAGAGTTATCGTGCGCACCAGCCAGCAGACACACAGACAGACAGACAGACGGACGGACATTGCTCATTCGACTTAAAATGACCCAAAACGGATTTCCTCCGAACATACTTGGGGTCTTAGGTCACTCCTTCGACGTGTTACACTTTTTATACCCTCACTTTAGTGTGACGAGGGTATATATCATTTGCTACGAAAAAAAGTGTAACACATCGAAGGAGTGATCTAAGACCCTAAGTATGTTCGGCGGATATTCGTTTTGGGTCATTTTAAGCCGAATGAGCAATGTCCGTCCGTCTGTCTGTCTATCTGTCTGTCTGTCTGTCTGTCTGTCTGTCTGTCTGTCTGTGTGTCTGCTGGCTGGTGCGCACGATAACTCTCGAAAGGAGTAACCGATTGACTTCAAATTTGGTACGTGGTAATATTTTTTTCTATCTCCGGCTAAGTTCGAAGATGGGCCATATTGGTCCACTCCTTCTAGTACCTCCCCCACAAAATGTTAAAATGTTGTGAAATATTGAATCTTTTATAACTGCTATACTACTTATTCGAATCTTCTGAAATTCCACACATAGCATTAGTTTATTAGTCGCTATAAACTCGAGAAAAATGGGCCATGTTGCTACGCCCCTTTGGTACCTCCCACACAAATGCACCATTTTGCACCAAAAGTTAACAGCTTATAACATTAATACCAGTGCATAAAAATACTTGAAATTTTGTACAGTGTAATGCTTTCATAGTGCCTACAGTCCAGTGAAAAATGGGTGTCATATTCACGCCCCTTTTGGTACCTCTTACACAAAGGTACCATTTTGCACCAAAAGATAACAGCTTATAACATTAATACCAGTGTATAAAAGCACTTGAAATTTTGTACAGTGTAATGCTTTTATAGTGTCTTTTGCACTGTGAAAAATGGGCGCAAAAAGTTAAGAGCTCACAGCATGAGTACCAATGCACGAAAAAGCAACAACATTTTGCACAGTGTAACGCTTTTGAAGTCCCTATAGCCCTGTAAAAAATGGCCGTTATCACCACGCCCCTTTTTGTACCTCCCACACAAAATGGCCAAATCATACCAAAATGTAATATTTCATAACGTTAATATACCAGTGCAAAAAACGTTTATAATTCGGCGCAGTGTAATGTATTTAAAGAATCTACTTTTCAGCGAAAAATAGGTGTATTTGTTAAAAACATTCTGGTACCTCCCATACAAATTGACAGAATAATTCGTTTAATATTCCATATTACATTACTCACAAAGTGAGGGTATACCTTCGTCGGTTTACCCGACTGAAACTTTCTTACTTGTTTCCGTAGCAAATGATATATACCCTCGTCACACTAAAGTGAGGGTATAAAAAGATCATAAATAAGGAGAGCACAACAGGCCGAACCACTGGCTTAAGTGTATGTCCATGGACATGAGACGTTTAAACGTCAACTCTCTTCAACCTAACCTAACCTAACAATAAAAATTGTTTTCTTTGTGAGGAAACAAAACGGTGGAGCTATTTTTTGACATACGGATACATCTGTGCGAATTTTTTTGAAGAAGATAATATAACTGAGGAAGAAGTCCATTCGGAAGGGACCTTTATATGGCGTATATATCTAAATATGGACTGTGCTCAGACTAGGGGAACTATAAGCAACATCTCTACCCCTTCTATGTATTTCCAACTACTAAATATTCACAATTACTGTAACATTGTTCCAAATGCAATTTTATATCAAAAGCCATAATTTACAAGAAATTTATTTATCAGTTTTTCGCCTTTTTTTGGAGATGACTTCCCCTTAACTCACTTCACACTCTGACTTTGGGTAATTTATTTAAGCCACTTCCATTTTTAATTTATACAATTTTTGTCCGTCCATTTGTTCCATCTATCACTGGAGTGCCAGTCTTATCCTGCATTTCGCCCTGACCTTCACTGTCTGCGCCCCCAATTCCCCTGAGCCAAACAATCTGTTTGGGAAGTTTTGAGAAAATTAATAAAGAAAAAAATGCTCATATTTTGCCCGAATGAATGAATGAGTGAGTGGTGGTGGCGATGGAATTGTTTCTGGGGTATACCTACATCCGTCTGTAAGTGCATATTTTTTTAATTTTCATATCGAAACCAATGATTAGCCCCAGAGCTACCGTTCTGCGCTTAAACAGTGCTTTGCCACTTCCTCTCACCTCCCTTCCCCCCTTACACATCCATCACCAACAGAGACTGGCAAAACTGCAGCACTTCTTCGTGTTTTGTGCAATTCGAAAAACAAAAATATCGCTCGCATTGGCAAAGTGCGAAAACTCGTAAATTTTCAATTAATTTTGATGAATCGCTCAGCGATAAGATCATTGCCAAAGTAAACCAAATAAAACTACTCAATGGCAACGACCACTTTTCATTCTTTATTCGTTTTTCGTTATTCTGCAATGCGATTCATTTCGAATCGATTCGATTCCAGAGGCATTCTCGTGTTGTAGCATTTGGTGGGGCCAGCAGAGTCTCGCTTTTGTTCTCTTTTGGTTTGGTTAAGGAGAAGAAACCAAAAAGCCAAGAACAACAACAGTAAAAACAACTGACAATCACCAACTGCAACAGAAACAGATATACGGCAAAGGGCATCAAACACTCCTCTTTTTCTGTGTATTTGTGTGTGTGGTTGACCACAGAAACACTAAGAACTCTCGATGGCCAACCACCAAAGCCCTTTTTCCACCGCTAACGGCAGGGAAAATTGGACGCAAAACACAAAAGTTTACACAAAACTTGGTAGTGTTGTTTTTGTTTCTTCATTCAGGGTTTATGGTTAACTGACCAAACTGCCTACCAAAAATGAAAATTATCTACAGATGCTTCTCGATTAATACGCAACGTTTGAAAGAGAATTTCGGAGATTTCAGTTTGAAAGATCGAAAGAATTGTTGGAATTAAAAGTGTCCTTACTTCCTGAACATTCCTAGTATATTGCAGGACCGTCGGTTGAAGGTTCGTGAGCTAGCTGAAGTCATAGGCATTTCAAAAAGTGTTATACATCGCACATTGACAGAAAATTTGATGATAAGAAAGCTGCGCGCAAGATGGGTGCCGCGTTTGCTCACAATCATGATGATGCACCAATTGACACATCCACCATTTCAATGGCCAAAATCAATGAATTAAAGATAGAATTGTTCCAGCTCGCCCCTTATTCGCCAGACTTAGCTCCCTTCGATTATTGTTTGTTTCCAAACTTGAAAAATGGTTCGGTGGTACCTTTAGTATTTGGACCATATTTATCCCCTCACCTTAGAGAGGAGGGTATATATCATTTGCTACGAACCAAAAGTGTAACACATCGAAGAAGTGACCTAAGACCCTAAGTATGTTCGGCGGATATCCGTTTTTGGTCATTTTAAGTCGAATGAGCAATGTCCGTCCGTCTGTCTGTCTGTCTGCTGGCTGGTGCGCACGATAACTCTCGAAAGGAGTAACCGATTTTGTACGTGGTAATATTTTCTTATATCTCCGGCTAAGTTCGAAGATGGGCCATACTGGTCCAGTCCTTCTAGTACCTCCCCCACATAATTTCTATACTACTCATTTGAATCCTCTGAAATTATACACTTAGTATTAGTTTCTTAGTCACTATTACCTCGAGAAAAATGGTTGAAGTTGCCATGCCCCTTTTTTGTTACCTCCCACACAAATGGGCAATTTTGAACCAAAAGTTAATAGCTTATAACTTTAATACCAGTGCATTCAAATTACTTGAAATTTTGTACAGTGCAATGCTTTAATAGTACCTAGAGTCTAGAGAAAATTGGCCGTAATTGGCACGCCCCTTTTGGTACCTCCCACACAAATGGACCATTTTGTATCAAATGTAAACAACTTTTAACTTTAATACTAATAAATACTTTTAAGTTATTAAATGCAATTTAAATTGAAAATAATTGAAATAAAACAAAAAAAAATATTTTTTTTTATTATATTTGTACTATCATCATTACAATTTTAAAATAAATTTTAATATTTACATTGCTTGAGATTTTACTAAAAGTATTGCAACAAATTATATCTTATTTTTCTTAGAGAAGTCGTTTATACATAACTATAAACATTTTAGGCAAAAAAGATAGTAAAAAACCTATTTTATGTGTAAAGAAATATTGATATTAACAACTTCTTTCATCTTCGTGGCGAAGAGTTGGAAGATAGTTACATCTGTAAATTTCTTATTAAATCATAGTTAGAAAATCTGTTTCGATCTTCAAAGCTTTTGTTTAAATTCTGTATGACCATATTAAATGTATCCTCGTTGTATTTTCTGTGCAGTTGAAAAGTTGAGTAGCGTATTGGTAAATTGAATATTATTTTTAAATTCTTATTTTGAATTATTTGGAGTTTTTTGCGGTAAGTATTAGCAGCTTTCATATACCAGACTTGACATCCGTATGTCATTATGGGTCTTATACACATTTTGTATAAAAGCAGTTTGTTTTTCAAATTTAGCTTTGACTTCCTATTCAATAGAGGAAAAAGTGTTCTTCCGCATCTTACAGCCTTTTCACATGTTTTAAAGATGTGATCTTTAAAAGTGATTTTTTTATCTAATGTTATACCCAGATATTTAACACTATTTTGAAGCGGTATTTCAGTCCCATGAATATTCAAAGAAATTGTAGGAATTCATTTCGGAGATTTGTTAAATGGAAACATAATTGCCTGGGTTTTTTCTTCGTTGATTTTTATTTTCCATTTTGTAAAGTATTTTTCTGCATGTAGCAGAAAATTTAATTGTTCTAGACAATTTCGTTGAAACTGCATATTTCTAGATAATCAAAGCCGTGAGACGAGTATATCTTTGAAATATTTTTTTTTTTTGGAAAATTTCATTGAAATCTTGCTTTTTTAAAAATTTCATGGAAATCGAGTTTTTCCAGATAAATTCTTTTAATCCTTTATAAGGGTCATCCTTTCTTTAAAACGACTCATCGATCTTTATCCCTTCAGGGGTCCTTAATCCGCTCATCGACCTTTGAAATTTTATCAAAATTTTCTAGAATAAATATAATTTCAAGAAATTTTGTGGAGAAATGCGATTTAAAAAAATTTTCTAGAGAAATTCACTTCAACGACTTTTCTAGAAAAATGCAACTTCAACAAAGTTTTGCAGAAAAATTAAATTTTTAAGAAATCAAATTTTAACGAAATTTTGTTGAAAAATTTGATTTTAGCAATTTTTTGTAGAAAAATACAAATTAGAAAAAAAAATTAAAAATAAATTTCAATTATGTATATTACGACTTTTTTACTATCGTCCAATTGTGATAATAATATTTCTTTAACCTACAACTAAATTGAGTCATAATTGTTTAGATATGGATATATGTACACATATATTTGTGGTTTTCTGGAAAAGTCGCCCATGTCAGAAATATTCTATTCAGCGATTTTGGGATTTTAAATCCTCGGCGGCTTTTTCCAACAAACAACTATGCACATATAACATCAATTGGATTTTTTGAGGTAAACTATAGTCCAGAAAAGCACAGATATATAGATACCTCCATTCTAAACTATGCTAAGTGCAAAAAGGTAGTTTTTCAGGAGAATTCCAATGAATTTTTTAAATTTGGGTGGAATTCCTTTATAATGCAAATCGAATGACCTGTACTGTTTTGTGAATAACTTTTGATTGGGATGACGGATACACACCAAAAGTTGACAGAAGGTAATTTGAAATATCTAGAAATTAAAAATGCAATCTCCCTAAAAACATGCTAAGTCGACTTAGCATGTTTTAGAATGGAGGTATCGATATGTCCCTTCCGATTTGAGTTTTTATAGTTTTTTGAAGACATATTTTGCCAACGATTATTTATTATTATTATTACGAGTACTACCATTTTTTTATGATCCGCCCCACTGTGCAATTTATTGGTCCTATTCGATTCAAACTACTCGGTTTGTATGCCAATTGATATATCCGCAATTTTTGCAATTATAGTCAAAATATATCAATACAATGGCGTGACCATCGCCATCTATGGTCGGTTGTGTCTGTACAATCGACTGCATCTTAAAGCTGTCACCTGTATCGTATCGAAGGTGTAGAGAAAGCAAAAAATTAACGTCGTTTGGCGCACCTTCAAAAGCTTTATTTGTTTCTGAGCAAAAAAACAACTGCAACAATCACTGCTTGTTATTTTTACGTTTGTGGCAAACGTAACAGAAATAACAACAACTACAACAAAAAGTAACAGCCAAAAACTGATCTTTTGCAAATGATTAATATGTTTATTGAGTTTCCTGTAAAGTCAAAAGAAGCCAAGCCAAAGCGCAGGCGCGCACCGTGCACTTAGCCCTATTTGCACAACAAAAGACAGACAAGACGATAGTGTGCGAGAGTACGAGTACCTGTGCGGTGCCGCGTGGACCTTTTTTGTGTGTTGTTCCAGTGGCGACCCTCTCTCATTTCGAAGGTGATATCTCGTTGAGCTTCTACTGCTGTTGTTGTTGTTGCTGCAGTTGCAGTTGTTGTCGTCGCATTGTGTTTAATGCACAATTTCTTATTGTTAAGCGTTAAAAATGTTAAAATTTTAATTGAATACATTCCTTTTTATTAAACAAAACTGAAAAGCCCCTCAGTCAGCCAAACAACAACACAATCAACAATCATCATCGTTGCAGGAGGAACAGGCGGACGAATGGACAAATGAGAAGGGGGAATTGTGGCTAAAGTTGGCAAAATTGCAAAACAAAGACAGGTCAGGATGGACAGAAGGACGGACACATTACTCCGAAACAAAAATGTTTGCATTTGTTTATTTGTGACTTAAGGCCCCAAAGGAGGAACACCTCCTCATCCTCCTCCTCCTCTTTGGACTATCAGGCCACACTTTTGCTGTTGTTGTGGCCTTCTTTGTCAGATTTTCTTGTTGGCATTTTTATTTGTTTTGCTTTTTAGTCGGTTTGACTCCTCTGCACCTTTCCGGCATTTGTTCATGTTCTCGGCAAAACTTAGGGAGAAATATTTTGCAGTCATTGCGCCGACAAATATTTAGTTTTCTGCCTTAAAACTTACAACGAAAAATCTGCAAAATTCTCTTCACAAACAGAATTAAGAAAACTAGAATTGTTTGTAACAATTTAATAGAATTGAAATACTCGTCGGTTAAAGTTCTTTGAAAACAAATGTGAATACGCAATTATTTGCAACATTGTTCATCTCGAAAGCTGGAACTCTGGCAGAATTACACAATATTTTCCGACTTTACAATTTCAACAATGTGGCATTGAGCTGAAGAAAAATCGAAGCAATTGAGAATTTATTTGAACCAAATGTACTTTGTGGTGGACAAGTTTTATTTGAAAGAAAAACTAAAACTTTTAGAGTAACAGAAGCTTAAGTCATATAATTGCTAATGGCATTTGTGAATGGATTCTCCTTGGGATTCCATATTAGATTAAAAAAGTAAAAGCATTAAGTTCGGCCATGCCGAATCTTATACTCGTATACCCTCCACCATCTCCATACTGGACAAATCTTTGGATATGGAGCACATCATGAAACGACCCTTTTTGTTTAAGTAAATTATTAAAAAACCAGTAGGGAAAGACGGAAAGTCGGGTGGGGCCGACTATATAATACCCTACACCTCCCTAACAATGCGAAAATGTGCATTGCGATAAGAATTTGGCAGTGTTCTACAGCGCATACATGTCAAATCGGGTGAAACATATAAAGGGTTTTCTAACAAGAGGTTGTTATTTTGGTATTCAAAGAAAATTCCATTTTTTGAGATAAATGATCGGACGTTTATTTCATAATAAAGAGGTAGGTATGCCGTTAATAACACTAGCCAACAGTCGTTTTGTTATTTGGTTCTAGCATAGTTTTTCTCATTGATTTTGACCTACTGAACACGAAAATGAGTTTTAAAAATTTTTCTGTCGATTGGTTTTCGAGATACAAATTTTTGAACTTTTTTTTTAAATTTTTGGAGGTACACTTACAATTTTGAGCATATCTTTCGTCTTCTTTGACGTATTTGATCCTACTACTACTCAAATTAAAGCAAATTGAGCCGTCTACAACTCATTCTCAGAAAATTTTCAAATCGGGTGAGTAGTTTTGATGTTGGCGGCTTAAAAAGGTTAAAAAACTGCGTTTTTTTAGTAAAAATGTGGCAGAAAAATTCATATAAAAATTCATATAAAATATAAAACGCGATGCTAACAGCGATTTTGGTTTTTTTACGTATAGCTGGCATTTTTCCAAAGAAAATAAGCCCTTACTTAACAAAATCTGACAACAAATGGCGTACTTATAATTTTTTTGGTAAAAGACCGAAATTCCGCTATTTCACGATATTTTGATTTTCATTATTTGCACAGCTTACCTACCCAACGCAAACGAATAAATACATTTGAACTTAATTTAAAATAAACAAATTAGTCTTAGTATATTATTTTTTAATTTATTTAGAGCACTACATACTCAATGTATGGCACAATTAGAAATGGATGTGCCAGGTTAGCTAAACTAACGAAATTAACCAAATCAACCTAAAAAAAATTAGTAGAAACAAAGATATAACTGTACATTTTATGCCATGTGGAAAAACAGCTGACTTCTTCTTTGTTTTTTGTATTCGCTGCAATTGGTCTCACGTATTAGGGTCCAAATGTAGTCACCCATCATAGCCGTGTCATAGATGCCCTGATAGCGTCGTTCCATAGCCTTCAATTCCTGATGAAAGCGCTCGCCGTGTTCGTCGCTCACGTCTCCTAAATTCTCAGGGAAAAAATCCAAATGAGAATGCAGAAAGTGTATTTTAAGTGACATGTGCACTCCTACCCAAAAATGAAAAAAAAACGAGAATTAAAACGCTATTTAAATTAACATTTGTTTCAAAAAAAAAACCTACCCATTGCTTCATAGTTCTTTACCAGATCCTCAACTATGTCCTTATAATTATCGCTTTTGTTGTTTCCTAAAAAGTTTTCCACAACAAGCCTGAAGGAATTCCATGCTGCGGCTTCGATGGGTGATAATAGCTTCGGGAATGTTTCATCTTTCAACATTTTTTTTATCTCGGGTCCTGCGAAGACTCCTTCTTTAATTTTTGCCAGCGAAAGGTAAGGGAAAATTGACCGTAAATAGGCAAAAGCTTCACCTTCTTTGTCCAAGTTTTTGGCAAAATTTTTTATCAAACCCAATTTTATGTGCAGCGGCGGAAGTATTATATTTTCACGGTTCTCTATTAGTGGTTTGCGCTGAACATTCGCTTCTCCAACTACAGGTTTCGTTCGTTCCGGCCATTTTTTTTTAATATAATGCTGATCATCAGCGCGGCTATTCCAAAGGCACAGAAAACAGCAATGTCGCGTGTAGCCTCCTTGGAGTCCACACAGAATGGCCACAACTTTGAGGTCGGCGCATATTTTCCAATTATATTTGCTATACTCTATTCATTTCAGCAAAATGTTCATAGTTTCATAGTTCTCCTTTGAATGAACCGCATGAGCAATAGGAAGAGATGGCTTTTCATTCCCATTATGTAAGAGAACTGCCTTCAAGCTCTCTTTGTTGCTGTCAATAAACAACCTCCATTCATTGGGGTTGTGAATTTGGTGAAGCTCTTGGAACAAGCCGGAAATGTCGCTGCAAAAACATATTTCGTCTTTTTTTGTTTAAAATTTTGCATACTGCTGGTGACGCTTCCTGTACGCTGTTACTTTCACTTCTGAATCCGCAAATCCACACTGTACCATCCGAGACGCAAAAAGTTCGGATTTCTCCTTAGTGAGACCAAAATCGCGCACCCAATCGTTTAGTTCGGCCTGTGACAGTAATTTTCGCTTTCTGCACGCCCCAAATTCGCTTACACTTGACTCGAACTCTTGATCTGACGATTCCGCTTTTTGAAGAGATGCACCAGGGCACACTGGATATGGTACATCATTCGAATGTGGTACTGGAAGTGCAAACGATCCCACTTGAGCGTAGTTCCATTTTAAAAATCTCCCTACCCCACTGTTTGTGGTGAGGCAAAAATAACAGTCTGTGGAATGGCATAGCGGCTTTTTCCACATCATTGGTGTATCGAATTTCATATGGCGCCTAAAATTAAAATAAATTACTATATTTGCTTTGCTTAATGTGTTTAAATAAAAATTCTTACCTTCCGCCAGCTGCCCAGTTGGTTAGGATTATATAGCAAAGATCACATAGCGACTTAGGTGTCCATGGTTCTGTGATATTTGGTGAAATACCAAAATAATTCAAATAGTGCAATTGCACTGCTGGAGTAAACGTGTGTGCGTGATTATTCTTTATAAACTCGCCACAAACATTGCAGAAATTGTCTGGATTGTTCAAACACTCGAACACACGTAGTCTTTTACTCATTGTCTTACTTGTTGGGTAGGTATTATATGCACTTAAATTCAATTTGTTTCACTTTTTACTCGTACTACTCGCGTTCGTAGACACTTGTTGAATGACAAAAAACGATAAATGAACACCTATAAATACTAAGTATGTTACAATATTTTACTGACAGGTACTTATGAATGGGCGCATCTTTTAAGGGTGGCTATATACCTGATTCAGCAAGTGTGCTTTTCAAATTGTGGAAAAATTTCCAAATAATGACCACTCACAAATGTGGGGGGAATTTCTGTAAAAAAATCCGATACAGGTAGCCATCGGGAAAACACACATCAATAAAAAAGTGTAATTCCCTTTTTTCCCTTTAATTGACTGTGAACGGAGTAGCAGTCATAAAGGAACACGAAGAGCGTCCACGCACATTCAGAAGCGTATATTACTCTGCAACCACAATCATAAAAATTAAATAACTATTTGTGTATTACTTATTTTTTTAAATTCTGAGAATCATAAAAATTACGTAAACGTTTTTTCCAAACAATTTTGTACATGTAAAGTGGGTTTGCCAAAATTCGTATCGTAAAATGCACCTGTGTTTCTATGTTCTGCATTTTCATTATACCATTTTCGACGAAACGTCCCTACGGTATTGTAAATAGGTTTTTTACAATTATGAAATATTTGTGTTAATTAATTTAAAAATTTTATCAAAACTGCAAAGTGCTGTGACATTTGAAAAAAATTTCCAAAAAAAAAATTGCTGATTTCACTAAATTTTTTAAATTTCACGTCCCTTGCCAGAACAGAAGACATTAACCCAGGGTGGTGAAATTTTGAACAGAAGTAACTTATGTATAGGAGCAACTGTTCCGTTCTATTCCAAAAGGATAATAAGAAAACCTGTTTTTTCGATCCCTCCTAGTAGGTTAGCTGTGCAAATAATGAAAATCAAAATATCGTGAAATAGCGGAATTTCGGTCTTATACCAAAAAAATTATAAGTCCGCCATTTGTTGTCAGATTTTGTTAAGTAAGTGCTTATTTTCTTTGGAAAAATGCCAGCTATACGTAAAAAAACCAAAATCGCTGTTAGCATCGCGTTTTATATTTTATATGAATTTTTATATGAATTTTTCTGCCACATTTTTACTAAAAAAACGCAGTTTTTTAACCTTTTTAAGCCGCCAACATCAAAACTACTCACCCGATTTGAAAATTTTCTGAGAATGAGTTGTAGACGGCTCAATTTGCTTTAATTTGAGTAGTAGTAGGATCAAATACGTCAAAGAAGACGAAAAATATGCTCAAAATTGTAAGTGTACCTCCAAAAATTTAAAAAAAAAAGTTCAAAAATTTGTATCTCGAAAACCAATCGACAGAAAAATTTTTAAAACTCTTTTTCGTGTTTAGTCGGTCAAAATCAATGAGAAAAAGTATGCTAGAAACAAATAACAGAGAAAATTTTGTTATTTGTGACCTAGTGTAATGAACAAGTAAAAGCGTTATGTTCGGCCATGCCGAATTTTATGTACCCTCTACCATGGATAACATTTGACCTCACAATATAACTCAAACCTAAAGAAAATAACACCGAAAACACAAAAAATATAGTAGGTGAGAACAGTAGGAATATATACTTTATGGGGTCACAGATCAATATTTAGAGGTGTTACAAACGGAGTGACAAAATGAATATACCCCCCATCCTATGGTGGAGGGTATAAAAACAACATTAGCCAAATGGCCACCACGACCACGCTTACAGGACCATATCCTTTTCATGAAATTTTCCATAACCAAATCGCAAAGTAGCTGCCCTATGTCCTCGATAGCCTCACGAATTCTTTCTTTGAGGTCTTGAATCAACGCTGGGCTGTTGGCGTAGACCTTATCTTTCACGTGGCCCCAAAGGAAGAAATCGCAAGGTGTTAAATCACAAGATCTCCGTGGCCAATTGTGATCACCTCTTCGAGAGGTAACACGGTCCGGAAACTTTTCCCGTAACAGAGCAATGGTTTCGTTGCTTGTGTGGCACGTAGCGCCATCTTGTTGAGAGTAAACGTTGTCCAGATCAATATCATCCAACTCCGACCATAAAAAATCATTAATCATCTCTCGATAGCGCAATCCACTCACCGTAACTGTTGATCCAACCTCATTTTCGAAAAAGTAAGGTCCTATGACCGCGCCGGAAAATAAACCGCACCAACCAGTCACACGTTGAGGATGGAGAGGCTTCTCAACAATAACTCTTGGGACAATTTTGCTTGTTGACGTAGCCACCGAGGTGGAAATGGGCCTCGTCAGTCAAGATAATTTTTCGATCATTTTCGATTTATCGAATTTTAATAATTTCAATGCGTCGTTGAATCGTGTATCGTTCCATTTTTAGTAAAAGCGTAGTTTCTACTTGTCAAATGTCAAAGAATAAAAGCTTCAGAAGTGACAGCTACCGAAATACCGGGTGATTCACAACTCTTGTTGGAAAACCCTTTATTTGGACCATATTTTTTGAGGTATAAGCTCGATAAAGCCGGGATATAATTTAAATTAAGAGAAATTATGAGGACTAAAAATTTTAACTATGATACTTTTACATGGAAATATCGGGTGGTTAAATTGTAAGGGCCGATGTTGAATGTGAACCACACCTAAACGTCAAGTTTTTGTCTGCATTTCATTTGACATTTTTCAATTTCAGACTAGATCAATTTGAACCATGGTAAGATACACAATCGAGCAATGCGTTAACGTTTTTTAAACCTTTTACGAAAATGGGCGTTCGAATCAAAATGCATTTCGTGCACTTCGTGATATTGTTTTGATCAGCATAATCGACCAAATGTGTCCACAATCGGGAGAATTGTGCGCAAATTTCAGCAAACCGGGTCTGTAGGAGATGTGAAAACAGCTGTGCATGCTCGCCCAGTTCGTTTGGTGCGGCTTGTGGGCTGGCGACGTCATCGGGCCATACTTCTTCGAAATGAGGCCGGTCAGGCAGTTACTGTTAATGGTGTTCGCTATCGTGAGATGATAACGAACTTTTTATGGCCCGAATTGGAAGATATGGATGTGGGCAATATGTGGTTTCAACAGGACGGTGCCACTTGCCACACAGCTAACGAAACAATGGCTCTTTTGGCAACAAATTCAATGGCCGTGTTATCTCACGTGAAGATCATGTGATTTGACACCGTTGGACTTCTTTGTTTGGGTTTTTTTGAAAGAAAAGGTGTACGTCGATAAGCCAGAAACAATTCAAGAGCTAAAGGATGAGATAATTCCGCACATTAACGGCATAGAACCTCAATTATGCCTCAGTGTCATCGAAAATTTCGATCATCGGATGGAGGTGTGCGGCCGAGGTCGCGGAGGCCATTTGGCCGATATTTTGTTCCATACATAATTGAACCATACCAATATTATCACAATAAAAAGAAATGACAAAAATTTCCTAAATAATTTTTGTTTTTTTCAAAATCAACATCGGCCCTTAAAATTTAACCACCCTTTATATCAAAACATTGACCGATATGGCCCATTTGCAATCCCAATTTACCAAATTTGAGCAACCTAGCTCTATTATTACGGACTGTAGCGTTATTTCAACATACAGACATACAGACGGACAGACAGACGAAAATGGCTATATCGTCTTAGAATTTCAGGACGATCAATAATATATATACTTTATAGCGTCGCAGATCAATATTTCAAGGTGTTGCAAACGGAATGACGAAGTTAGTATACGCCCATCCTATGGTGGAGGGTATACAAATGTTTATGGTATTTTTTTTAATAGAATTTTCTTTGAAATTCCCTTTTTCTTGGAAGGTGTCTTTGGTATTTGGACCATATTTTTTGAGGTATAAGCTTGATAAAGCCGGGATATGATTTAAATTAAGGGAAATTATGAGAACTACAATTTTTAACTACGATACTTTCACATGGAAATAAAAGTAACAATTGTTAAAACAATTTGAAAAAAAATTTATTTTTATACCCTCACTTTAGTGTGACGAGGGTATATATCATTTGCTACGGAAAAAAGTGTAACACGTCGAAGGAGTGACCTAAGACCCCAAGTATGTTCGGAGGAAATCCGTTTTGGGTAATTTTAAGTCGAATGAGCAATGTCCGTCCGTCTGTCTGTCTGTCTGTGTGTCTGCTGGCTGGTGCGCACGATAACTCTCGAAGGAGTAACCGATTGACCTCAAATTTGGTATGTGGTAATATTTTTTTCTATCTCCGGCTAAGTTCGAAGATGGGCCATATTGGTCCACTCCTTCTACTACCTCCCGAACAAAGGGTTAAAATGTAGTGAAATATTGATTCTTTAATAACTGCTATACTACTTATTCGAATCTTTTGAAATTCCACACATAGTATTAGCTTATTAATCGTTATCAACTCGATGGGCGAAGTCGCCACGTCCCTTTTGGTACCTCCCACACAAATGCACCATTTTGCACCAAAAGTTAACAGCTTATAACATTAATAACAGTGTATAAAAATACTTGAAATTTTGTACAGTATTATGCTTTTATATTGCCTACAGTCCAGGGAAAAATGGGTGTTGTTGTCACGCCCCTTTTGGTACCTCCCACACAAAGGTACCTTTTTCCACCAAAAGTTAACAGCTTATAACATTAAAACCAGTGTATAAAAATACTTGAAATTTTGTACAGTGTAATGTTTTTATAGTGTCTATAGCCCTGTGAAAAATGGGCGTTATTGCCACGCCCCTCTTTGTACCTCCCACACAAAATGCCCAAATCATACCACAATTTAATGTCTCATAACGTTTATACCAGTGTACATAAATGCTTATAAGTCGGCACAGTGCAATGAATTTAAAGTATCTAATGTTCAGCGAAAAATAGGTGTATTTGATAAACCCCTTCTGGTACCTCCCACACAAATTGACAGAATAATTCGAGTAATATTCAATATTACATTACTCACAAAGTGAGGGTATACCTTAGTCGGTTTACCCGACTGAAACTTTCTTACTTGTTTCACAAAAAATTGTTTTTTGTAGCCACGAAAAACACATAAACAAGTAAGAAAGTTCAGTCGTGTAAAGCGACTTAAAAATCCCATCACCTTAAGTCCTAGAAAATATTCGTAAATTATTTAGTTTATTGTTTTAATTAAATTATTATTAACGTACTAGAAGGAGTTGACCAATATGGCGCATCTTCGAACTTAGACGGAGATAAAGAAAAGTATTACCGCATACCAAATTTAAAGTCAATCGGACGGACGATCGGACATTGCTCATATGACCTATATTGACACAATATCCACCAAACATACTTGGGGTCTTAGGTCACTCCTTCGATGTGTAACACTTTTGGCTCGTAGCAAATGATATATACCCTCCTCTCTAAGGCGAGGGGATAAAAATAGAAAAAATAAGCTAGATAGCCTATTTGAAGAAAATATATGGATAAATGTATAAATTATAGCACTTTTGGTGGAAATAAGAATATTTCACATTTAATCCGATTCTTATACCCCCGCTATTGTGAACGTGGGTATATAACAGTTGCTGCGGGCCAAAAGTGTAACACATCGAAGGAGTGACCTAAGAGACCCCCCGAATATTTGGCGGAAATCCGTTTTGTTCTATTTTAAGTCATTTTAGAAATGTCCGTCAGGCTGGGGCTCACGTTAACTTTCGACAGGGGTAGCCGATTGCCTCCAAATTTGACATGTGTTAGTATTTTATCTCAGGCTAACATCTAAGATGAACAACGTTGGTCAACTCCTTCTTGTACCTCCCCAACGAAGGGTAAAAATTTAATGAAATATTGATTATCGCATAACATCTATACTTCTTTCCAAAATCTTTGACAATTCCACATTTAGTATTAATTTATTGGACGCTATCATCTTGAGAAAAAATTGTCGAAGTTGCCACGCCCCTTTTGGTACATCCCATACAAATGGACCATTTTGTAAAAAAAGTTAACGGCTTACAACTCCGGTTCCTACGCAGACAAACACTTGGAATTTTGCACCGTATAATGATTTAATAGTACTATTGAAAAAATTGACGTTATTGCCACGCCCCTTTCAGTACCTCCCAAATAAAATGACCAAAATAAAAAATATGAAAAACGATTTTTTGTAATTCCCTTACTTTTACAATATGGGTCATAATTTCTAAATTTATCCATAGATTTTTTAAATAGTCATTGTTTTTTTCGCTAAAATCTTTTAAAAAACTTTACCTTAAAAATGTTCTTTTGTTTTGTTTTCACAAATTAGTTTGCCTCAATCTACATATAAAAAAAGTTGTTAATGTTATCGTCAATCAAAATTTCAATCCCGTTTTAATAGAAAAATTTCGAAAAAAAAATCTGCATGACATCAATCCTAGTATCTCGCATGATTATGAACTTAATACAATCTGTCGTACTAACCACATGTCGTAATTTTTATTAGCTCTGTCAAAGCATTTAAATCAAATGGTTTTTATTGCTTTGACTTGGCAAATTTTTATGCGAAACATGATTGCTTCACTTGTTTTCAGTCTATATCGGTTTGCATTCTAAGAAACCTCCGTCAAACCTTCTTCATTAGAACAACAACACTTTTGTGTTGATGTAGTCGTCGGTTGCTTCCATGTTTGAGTCTTGGCCTTGTTTCGATTTGGGCCCAATCTAATGCCACAACCTGGGTGGCCACTACGGTCATTTGTTGTGGTTGTTCCATTTTTTTTGCGCTGTGTCGGTTTTCGGTGTGTTTTGTTGATGGAACAATCAACAACATATCAATCAAGTTAGTTGCGAATAACAGGAACATCAAACAACATCATCAACAACAACAGCAGCAGCAACAACATTCGATGAATGGAACAAAAACGCAATCCCCACATAACAAATTCACATTCTTTGAAGATGTTAACAGTTTTTTGTTTTTGCGGTGTCCCGGCCGCCGCGGAACTTGTACCTCTCTTACAAATATTTATCCCAGACTTGTGGTGTGGTCTGCGTCCTCCCCACTTGAAAGTGAAGTCTGTTAGTCAGTAGCAGGAAATATCGACAAACTGTCGGTGAATCGGCAAAAGAACGCACGGATCAGCAAAAAAACTATCTACTATTCCGGCGGTATCTTTTTTTCTGGTTGAGCTTTTAATTATGGCTCTTATTTAGCAAATAATTTGCAAAATCTTCAAAGTCAACAAACAATTTGTGTTTGGAATTGCGCAGATACTCGGCAATCTTAAGTAGTTGTCTTAAGTTGAAGTTGGGAGATATGCTCATTACTGCTAACTGCAGCGAAGGATTAAGGTTTGATTGGGGCCCCAAGTCGACTATGAGAATAGATCATATTGTGAATAAAAATTGAAACAAATAAGAAATTTCAGTTTGGTAAACTGACGGGTAAAATAGTCGAAGGGTAGAAAAATTGCCCCCCTTCGATATATATACATAAATATTTAAAAAATATCTACAAACAAGTAAGAAAGTTCAGTCGGGTAAACCGACTAATGAATCCCCTCACCTTGAGCCTCAAAAAAAAATATTAGTAAATTTATTTATTTTTTGATTTATTTAAATTATTATCAATTTAAATTACATTTAATAACATTAAAATATGTATTGGTATTAAAGTTTAAAGCTGTTTACTTTTGGTTCAAAATGGTCCATTTGTGTGAGAGGTAGCATAAGGAGGGGTCCCAAGTACGGTTACTTTTCTCTGGACTCTAGGTACTATAAAAGCATTACACTGTACAAAATTGCAAGTATTTATATACACTGGTATTAAAGTTATAAGCTGTTAACTTTTGGTGTAAAATGGTCCATTTGTGTGGGTGGTACCAAAAGGGGTGTGCCAATTACGGCTACTTTTCTCTAGACTATAGGTACTATAAAAGCTTTGAACTGTGCGAAATTTCAAGTATTTGTTTGGTACAAAATCTGGTAAATTTTGGTACAAAATGGTCCATTTGTGTGGGAGGTACCAAAATAAGCATGGCAATAAAGTCCATTCTTCACTGTATTGTAGGTACTGTAAAACTATTACACTGTACAAAATTTCAAGATTTTGCATGTACTGTTAATAAAGTTAATAGTAGGAGGAGTGGACCAATATTACCCATCTTCGAACTAAGCCGGAGATAGAAGAAAATATTACCACATACCAAATATGAAGTCAATCGGTTACTCCTTTCGAGAGTTATGGTGCGCACCAGCCATCAGACAAACAGACAGACGGACGGACGGACGGACGGACATTGCTCATTCGACTTAAAATGACCCAAAACGGATATCCGCTGAACATACTTAGGGTCTTAGGTCACTCCTTCGATGTCCTCCCTTAGGTGAGGGGATAAAAATTTCAAGTTCTCTTTCAAACGACGTAAACTTTGTAAAATCAGTTCAGCTGGTAGCGTCATATCGTCCAATGTCATATCGACCAAAACTATGAATGTCAATATGGGCAATATGACATCTGGGTCAGAATATTTAATATCGGCCTATGTAGTCTATTTTTGGCTAAAATTTTTATAAGCACTTAAAAATAGGAAAAAGATAACGCTATCATTAAAAAAAAAATGTTTATTAAAATTTTTGTGTTTTACGAAATTTTAAATTGCTCTCGAACGGCTGAACCGATTTTTGCAAGGATTACTTTGTTTTAAAGAAGACACAATGCGCCATTTTTTGTAAAAGAAATGTTAAGAATGTTTTTTTTGAAAAAAACCTTTGTAGAAAAACTTGCCCCCACTCGATCTTCGGAGCAGAATATTCGTCGCACTCTCACAAATCCAGAACAGCAACAGATTTTTGTTAGATTTAATTTTTGTAAAACTTATGGACGAAATACCAAGACTAGTCTGACAATTTTCGTCTGTTTTTGTAAAACACTGCACAGTGGTACGAATTCAAAAAGGGTAAATAATTCGACAGATTCTTAACCAAACAACCGACTGCGACCAAACTTGACATGGTAGATGAAGAGGTGTTAGAGAAGTTATGTTTTATGTTTGGGCCCCCTATGTCGGACAGGGGCGGAGCTAGAGGGCCTCAAAGTTGGCCACATCGGGTGAAGAAAATGTTCAAGCGCGTGTAACTCTTTTTTCTCTTCCGATTTATAAAATTTCTTTTTGTTTGTTCTTTTGATGTTCTACTAACTGAGGTCTACAAAAACACTTTTTACACCTATGAATTATCTCGTAAAGTTTCCAATAGGGATGATATGATTTTCAAGTGACGTTTCGGCCATTTGTAATATGTCATGATCTGTCATTTGTTTTTCATTGTATTCAGTACTCTCTTCAAGCTTTACAAGTCAATATTGAACGTGCTATTTATGACATACGACTTGATTCAGTGGAAAAAGTGCTCGAAAATTGGGTTCATCGAATAATTCCTGCAGAAGAAGTCGTGGGGGCCATTTGAATGACGTTTTCTTTAGAACTTAATTATATCGATTGTACTTCGCATTAAATAAAAAACTTTTCAATTTCCTTAACAATAAGTGTGTTTTTGTTAAAGAAATCATATCACTCTTATTGGAAAACCCTTTATAAACCAGAATTTATTTTTTTCTGTAAAATGTTATGTTAAATTATATTAAATATATTCCCAAAAATGTTGCGCCCTCATGTTTCTTGCGCCCGGGGCTTCAGTCCAGTTAGCCCATATGGTAGATCAGGTACTGGATGTACGAGTATTTAAACTATTTTAATTGTTAAATTTTATGGGAATTTAACGTTTTGCAAATGTCTAAAAATTATTATAATAGAATTTCTTTAAAAAAAATGCAAAACAAACATATTCATGTGTGAATCTATTGCAGACTAAATTTCGCTTCCTTATTTTCCGTAGATTTTCCCTTCAGATATAATATTACATTGTCTCACATTTTGCTGTTATATTCTAATCTTAATCGATTTGATTCTTATTATCATATAAAAACTAAATAAAATTTCTAATAATTTTTTTGCGGGAGATACATGAAGATTCTGCTCATGACTTTGTGCAGCGGTATGCTGTTGGGCGCCCTGCTCTAGAAAAGTTCGACGATATATGATTTTGTCTAATTTTATAGAAAATTTCATTGAATTGCACTTTTATTAATAAATCCTTCAAAATTGATGAACTTGTATTTTTATACCCTCACTTTAGTGTGACGAGGGTACATATCATTTGCTACGGACAATAAGTGTAACACATCGAAGGAGAGACCTATGATCCCAAGTATGTTCAGCAGAAATCCGTTTTGGGCCATTTTAAGTAATTTGAACCATGTCCGTTCGTCTATCTGTCTATCTGCGGCGCACGATAACTCTCGAAAGGAGTAACAGATTGACTTCAAATTTGGTATGTAATTTCTATCTCAGTCTAAGTTCGAAGATGGGCCATATTGGTACACTCCTTCTAGTACCTCCCTCTCAAAGGGTTAAAATTTAGTGAAGTATTGATTCTCTGATAACTTCTATACTACTTATCCGAATCTTCTGTAATTCCACATATAGTAATATTTTAACTGTCGCTATCAGCTTGAGTAAAATGGGAGAAATGCTCCCACCCCTTTTGGTATCTCAAACACAAAAAAAATTTTGTACAAAAAGTAAAATGCTAATAACTTTAATACCAGGACATACAAATACTTGAAATTTTGTACAGTGTAATGATTTTATAGTATCTATAGTCCATTGATAATGTAGTCCCACACAAATGATCTATTTTGAAGCAACAGTTAATGGCTAATAACTTTAATACCAGCGCGTACTTAAAGTTATTAAATGCAATTTAAGTTGATATGAATGTAATTAAAAGAAAAACATAAATAAATTTACGAGTACTTTTGGGACTGAAGGTGAGGGTAATCGTAAGTCGGTTTTCCCGACTGAACTTTCTTACTTGTTTTGGGTTTGATAGGTTCGTATTGGTCCAAGGAAGGAAACTTTAGGATTGGTCAAATGGGCGTGTCACAGCGAACACAATCTCATAACTCGAGAACGAATCTTTCGCTTTTCAAGATATTGGGCTTGACGAATTCATATTGGCCCAAAGAAGAACCATATTTAGAAACATTTTGGATTTGCCAAAGATGCGTGGTGTGGCAAACACTACCTTATAACTCGAGAACAGATATTTCGATTTTCACGAGTGTGGTGCTTTCCACACAAAAAATATAATATTTCGAGGTACGTCGAATCAGCAGCCCGTAACCCATATTAATCAAATATTAACCAGTAAGGAAAGGCAGAAAGTCGGGCGGGGCCGACTATATAATACCCTACACCTCCCAAACAATGCGATAAGGGTTATTGCGATAATAATTTGGAATAATTGGTAAATGGGTAAGAACATATATATGCGGATATATCTAATTCTGAACCGATAATCGCTAAATTAAGCAATATTCGTTCCTAAATTGAGAAACATCTTTCTGGAGAATTTTGTAATGATCGGAAGTAAAGTACAACTTCTATAGCGCTTTGTAACCAAATCAGGAGGAACATATATATGGAGCTTATATATAAATCTGAATCGATTTTCCCTGAATACTCATTCATGTAAAATAGAAACCTCTTTCTGTCAAATTTCGTACTGATCGGATATAAAATACAGTCTCTACAGCGCTTGAATGTCAAATCGGTGCTAACATATATATGGGGGCTATATCTAAATCTGAACCGATTTTCTCCAAATTTGGCAGTATTCCTTCGAGTAATAAGAAACCTCTTTCTGCAGAATTTCGCTGTGATCGGATATAAAATACAGTTTCTACAGCTATTGAATTTCAAATCGGGGGAAACATATATATGGGGGCTATATCTAAATCTGAACCGATTTTCTCCGAATTTGGCAGTATTCCTTCATGTAATAAGAAACCTCTTTCTGCCGAATTTCGTACTAATTGGATATAAAATACAGTTTCTACAGCGCTTACATGTCAAATCGGGTGCAACATATATATGGGGGCTATATATAAATCTGAACCGATTTCCCCCAAATTTTGTATTGTATCTAAGTGTATCACGAGACTACTCTCTGTCAATTTTTGTACAAATCGGTTACAAAATGTTGCTTATACAGTGCATATATGCCAAATCGGAGGTACATATATATGGGAGCTATATGTAAATCTGAACCGATTTTAACCAAATTCAATAGGGATCGTCCTTGGGCCTAAAAAAGATATGTGCAAAGTTTCGTTGAGATCGGACCATAATTGCGACCTGTACTTTGATTACAAGAATACGTCTACAGACGGACAGACAGACAGACAGACGGACATAGCTAAATCGACTCAGAAAGTGATTACAAGTCGATCGGTATAATAAACAATGGGTCTATCTCTTCTCCTTTTGGGTGTTACAAACAAATGCACAAAGTCATAATACACTGTACCACAGTGTGGTGTAGGGTATAAAAACGTCTTGATGTTTTTAATTTATACTTTTGATATCATTATCAAAAACTGATCAGTACGACTTGCGAGTGGCGGTAGATGTACATCGTCATTGTTATAAACTTCAGTTATTATGTCCTCACTTTAGTGTGACGAGGGTATATATCATTCGCTATGGGCCAAAAGTGTAACACATCGAAGGAGTGACCTAAGACCCCAAGTATGTTCGGCGGAAATCCGTTTTGGGTCTTTTTAAGTACATTCAGAAATGTCCGTCCGTCCGTCTGTCTGTCTGCTGGTTGGGGCGCACGATTACTCTCGAAAGGAGCAATCGGTAAAGTCTAATTTGGTACGCGGTAATATTTTTCTCTATCTCCGGCTAAGTTAGAAGATGGGCCACATTGGTCCACTCCTTCTAGTAATTCCCTCACAAAGGGTTACAATTTAGTGAAATATTGATTCGCTACTAACTTCTATACTACTGATTCGAATCTTCTGAAATTCAACACTTAGTATTAGTTTATTAGTAATTAACACCTTGAGAAGAATGGGCGAAGTGGCCCCGCCCCTTTCGGTACCTCCCAGGCAAATTGACAATTTTGCAACAATAGTTAACAGCAAAAACAGCAAGTGCAAAAAAATAATTAAAATTTTGCACAGTGTCATTTTTTATAGTGCCTATGGTCCGGTAAAAAAAGGGGCATTATTGTACCGCCCTCTTTTGGTACCTCCCACACAAATGAATCGTTTTGCACCAAAAGTAAACAGCTTAGAACTTTAATACCAGTGCATACAATTACTTGACATGTTGTACAGTGTACATAATGCTGTTACAGTGCCTACAGTTCAGTGAAAAATTGGCGTTAATTCCCCGCCGCTTTTGGTACGCACAAATGGAACGTTTGGCACCAAAAGTTAACAGCTTATAACTTTAATACCAGTACATACAAATACATTAAATTTTGTACAGTGTAATTCTGTTATAGTGCCTACAGCCTACCAATAAAAAATGGGCGTTATTGCCTCGCCCCTTTTGGTACCTCCCACACAAAGGTACCATTTTGTACAAAAAGTTAAAATTTTATAGCGTTAGTACCAATGAACGAAAATACTACAAAATGTTGCACAGTGTAACGTTTTTAAAATACCTATAGCCCTATGAAAAATGGGCGTTATCACCACGCCTCTATTTGTACCTACCACACAAAATTATCAAATAATACCAAAATTTAATATCGTTTATATACCAGTGCACATAAACGCTCATAATTCGGCACATTGCAAAGTATTTAACGAATCTAGTGTTTAGAGAAAAATAGGTTTAATTCTTAAACCCCAACAGGTACCTATCACACAAATTGACAAATAAATTCGTGTAATATTCCATATTACGGGCCTGTTTCTGTAACTTTTTTTCGTTCGTCTACTGCGAACGATTAAAAATCACTCAATTATTCCGAGAAATCTATAAATCGCAGAAGTTTATAATTCGTTGTGTCTGTAGAAAATCATGTAAAAAGCTTGTTCCTAAAATATTTCTAACCTGCGTTTTATAGAATTCAAGTAATAGCTGAGAGAATTTTGATCGTTCGCCGTAGACGAACGAAAATAAGTTACAGAAACAGGCCCTACATTACTCACAAAGTGAGGGTATACCTTAGTCGGTTTACCCTACAGAAACTTTCTTACTTGTTCCCATTGTGTTTAATACGATACACAGAATTTTAATAAACCGAATTACAGGAAGCAGCATGAGCATATAAACCGAATTACAGGAAGCAGCATGAGCATGTTCGTATTATAATATTCATTACATTAACGAATTTGGCGGCACGAAGTTCTCCGGCCCAGCTAGTTTCTTATAGAAATTAAATCTAAAGATTAGCAGTTCTATAACGAGCCATGAAAAGAGAAAACCGGACCAAAATTGTAGAAGTTATTTCCGATTTTGTAAAAAATGCACTAAAAATGTCACTAATATTAAGAAAAACGTGATTTATCAGGCATGTCACAGGTTTCGTACGAAATTGGTTCGTTTTTCAAAATCGTATCGTTTTACTTTTGCTACTACAGCTCTTATACGATTTCATGAAACCGAAAGAAAATGAAAACCAAAAATCACTATCAAAAGTATAGCAGCATAGAACTCAGAAACAGCTGTTTCAGCCACCGCAGTCAACAATATCCGTTCGACTCTAGATTCTTATTGGCGGTAGTGCAAATAAATAAAACTTATTAAAGCCAAAAAATAAACAAAAGAAAATAATGCCTGGAATTTCAATTGCTACAGTTGCTGCATTGATGGAATAAGAGAGAAATGTGCATTCCGAAACAAAATTACACCGTAGAAGCTTGCGCGATGCATCAGATCCATTGTCCCAAACAAATAGAGTGAAAGTAAATAAGTATATCCATTTAATTGTATATTCGCTTAATATTTTTTCTTTAATTTTATAAGCTTTTATCTTTTGAATAAAGAGGCATTTTTATGGTACTGGAAAAAATTAAACCGTTCCTGAAGATCTCCACAATACCACCGGGAATTATTCAATTGGCAACAACTCCTCGTTTCTTGACTTAAGTATGAGAAGAAGCACCGTTTCAATTATTCTATGGAGAGTTATGAATGCTCTCGAGAGTAAGATATGTCCACATTTCATAAAACTAAGAATAACGCATGAAGAGAAGACGAACTCAAAATTGCTCTTCTTTTCAAAATACCAGATACTCGGCATAATTGGATGCCTAGACGGTAGTCACATAAAAATGTCGAAGCCCACAGAAGATGAGTCTCTCTATTACAATAGGAAAGGAACATATAGCTTAAACGCAATGATTGTAAGTTATAGCTATTTTCAAAGAAATGAATTAGATAAGCGATTACAAAATATTTTTATACCCTACACCACACTGTGGTACAGGGTATTATAACTTTGTGCATTTGTTTGTAAAACCCAAAAGGAGAAGAAATAGACCCATCGTTTATTATACCGATCGACTTAGAATCACTTTCTGAGTTGATTTAGCTATGTCCGTCTGTCTGTCCGTCTGTGCATGTATTCTTGTAATCAAAGTACAGGTCGTAATTATGGTCCGATCTCGACGAAACTATACACATATCTTTTTTTGGGCCCAAGGACGATCCCTATTGAATTTTGTTAAAATCGGTTCAGATTTAGATATAGCCCCCATATATGTTACCCCGATTTGACATGTAAGCGCTGTAAAAACTTTATTTTATATCCGATCAGTATGAAATTCGGCAGAAAGAGGTTTCTTATTATACGGATGAACACTGTTAAATTTGGAAGAAATCGGTTCAGATTTAGATATATTGTAAGCGCTGTAAAAGCTGTATTTTATATCAGATCAGTGCGAAATTCGGCAGAAAGAGGTTTCTTATTACATGAAGGAATACTGCCGAATTTGGAGAAAATCGGTTCAGATTTAGATATAGCCCCCATATAAACGTTACCCCCGATTTGACATGTAAGCGCTGTAAAAATGTTATTTTATATCCGATCAGTGCGAACTTCGGCAAAAAGAGGTTTCCTTCTACAGGGTTGCCATATTCGACGGACCCATCTGGCAACGCCATAACTTTTGACAGAGATGTCAGATCGCTTAATGACATACCGCGTTTGAAGCGTCAGTCCAAGCAGATTTTTACCATGGAACAATACACGCCACGCGAGCGCTCTGAAATAGTTGAAATTTACATTCAACAGAAGAAGTCAATTGTGAAAACTCAAAAAACTGTCCGATGAAGCCCATTTCACATTGAATGGGACCGTAAATAAGCGCGTTATCGCGACATGATGACCAATTTTGTGATGCCAATTATTCGTCGAAAGCGTATGAGGCAGTTCTGGTTTCAACAAGACGGCGCTCCACCGCACACAAGTCGCATAACAATCGATTTTCTGAAGAATTTGTTTCCGGGCCGTTTGATGTCGAAAAGTGGTGATTTGGACTGGCCACCGCGTTCGCCCGATTTGACGCCGCCTGACTTCTTCTTGTGGGGATATTTGAAGTCAAAGGTTTACGTTAACAAGCCAAGGACCGTAGAAGAGCTCAAGGACAACATTCGTGAAGAAATAGCCGCTATTCCGGCCGAAATGTTGGCGAAAACGATGGAAAATGCTGCAAAAAGGGCACAATACGCCATCAACGCCAGAGGCGGCCATTTGAGAGATATCATATTCAAAAATTGATGTAAACAAATCTACTTGGAACAAATTAAATGATTAAGATTGCCAACCGCCAAATTTTTATTTTTTTCTTTGATTTTTTTTAAAAAAACATGGGTCCGTCGAATATGGGCAACCCTGTACATGAAGAAATACTGCCAAATTCGGAGAAAATCGGTTCAGATTTAGATATAGCCCCCATATATATGTTACCCCCGATTTGACATGTAAGCGCTGTAGAGACTGTATTTTATATCCGATCAGTACGAAATTCGACAGAAGGAGGGCTTTTTACATGAATAAGTATTCAGGGAAGATCGGTCAGATTTACATTAAAGCTCCATATATATATTCCTCCTGATTTGTTATCAAACCGCTATAGAATGACCCTTATCGCATTGTTAGGGAGGTGTAGGGTATTATATAGTCGGCCCCGCCCGACTTTCTGCCTTTCCTTGAAAGTGGGAGCTGTGGATGCTTGCAGGCCTGGGCCTTGTCACGACACATTTATTTGGGGCTTAAGTGGAGCTAGAAAGTATGAATACAGAAATGGCGATATGAATTCTCGCCTATTGTGTGACTCTGTCTATGGATTAGAACCGTTCTTACTGACGCCATACAAAGATGAAACCGTCGGAACTATACAGCACAAATTTAACAAAAAACATATATACATCAGCTCGTAACATTGTAGAGCGTTTGATTGGCGTTATAAAAAGCCGGTTCAGATGTTTACTGGTAACATTGGTCTTTAGCCCGAAAAAGGTTATTAAAATTATAAACGTGTGCTGTGCTTTGCATAACATCTGCAGAGAATACAACATTCAACTTGAGGAACCCAAATTTTGAACATTAATGAGGAAATTGAAGTAATGGATAAAATTGATTATGATGTGGTTGATTATGATACTGCTCAAAGAAGTCTGTTCAACGCAGATACTTTTATAAGGGACAGTATAGCAAACCAAATTAATTCCTAAAATAAATTTTATTTATTTTGTTTGTTGTATCTTTTTTATTTTCAGGGTTGCATTTTTTTATTTTTTTGTTTTATGATTGCTCTATGGGGTACAGCACTTCTAAGACCAAAAGTATTAACATTTTCGTACGAAAGGTATTGAAAATAGTTTTTTTTTGTTTGGAATTATTTAAAATATTATTCATTCTTAATCTTTAGTAGATTTTTTGAATTTTTCGGAGTTTAAATTACTAAAAATATGAATTTCACTTCCGATTTTGTGATCGTTTTAAACCGAAATTTATTGTTCGATTTACGTTTTCTGTAGAAGCTTAAAACGTTTTCGATTTCAAAAACGTAAATTCTTGTACGATTTTGCACTCTGTGACATGCCTGTATATTGCAATTTTTTAAAAGGAAGTCACGTCGCCCTATGAATAATGATCCAGATTTTAATTTCCAGTGATCAATTTCTAAAAGTAATAAAAAGTGACAATTGTATTGAGGGAACATCTGACATTCAGGGGTTATTTAAGCCGCAAATAGGCCCTAATTCCGCGATCGCAGAAACGAAACATTTTGAGAATATACTTAAAATAAACCATAAGTTGGTAAGCCCTGATCTAAATTGATTTCATAAACTTTTGCTATGCTGTTTATCCCCTCACCTTAGAGAGGAGGGTATATATCATTTGCTACGAGCCAAAAGTGTAACACATCGAAGGAGTGACCTAAGACCCTAAGTATGTTCGGCGGAAATCCGTTTTGGCTCATTTTAAGTCATTTGAGCAAAGTCCGTCCGTCCTTCCGTCCGTCCTTCCGTCCGTCCTTCCGTCCGTCTGTCTGTCTGTGTGTCTGTCCGCTGGCTGGTGCGCACAATAACTCTCGAAAGTAGTAACCGATTGACTTAAAATTTGGTATGCGGTAATATTTTTCTCTATCTCCGGCTAAGTTCGAAGATGGGCCGTATTGGTTCACTCCTTCTAGTACCTCCCCCATAAAGGGTTAACTTTTAGTGACATATTGATTCTTTAATACATTCTATACTACTTACTCGAATCTTCTGAAATTTCACACATAGTATTAGTTTGTTAGTCGCTAACACGTCAAGAAAAACGGGCGAAGTGGCTACTCCCTTTTTGGTACATGCCAAAAAGTTAACTGTTTATGGCTTTAATATCAGTTCATACAAATACTAGAAATTTTGTACAGTGTAATGCTTTTATAGTACCTAGAGTCCAGAGAAAAGTGGGGGTTATTGGCACGTCCCTTTTGGTATGTTTCTTCGGAGAATTTTCTTAGTATTTAATGTAGATTACGTTTTTGTTATACGATTTTTATTTTTTTTTCATCCATACAAATCAACCCGCCCTAGTATACCCTCACTTTACAGTGACGAGGGTATATATCATTTGCAACGGAAAAAAGTGTAACACATCGAAGGAGTGACCTAACACCCCAAGTATGTTCGGCCCAAATCCGTTTTGGGTCATTTTAAGTCGAATTAGCAATGTCCGTCAGCCGGTCTGTCTGTCTGTCTGCTGGCTGGTGCGCACGATAACTCTCTAAAGGAGAAACCGATTGACTTCAAATTTGATATGTGGTAATAATTTTTTCTATCTCCGGCTATGTTCGAAGATGGTCCATGTTGGTCTACTCCTTCTGGTACCTCGCCCACAAATGGTTAAAATGTTGTGAAATATTGATTCTTTAATAACTGCTATTATGCTCATTAGAATCTTCTGAAATTCCACACATAGTAAAAGTTTATTATTCGCTATCAACTCGAGAAAAATGGGGAAGTTTCCACGCCCCTTTTGGTACCTCTCACACAAAGGTACCATTTTGCACCAAAAGTTAACAGCTTGTAACATTAATACCAGTGTATAAAAATACTTGAAATTTGGTACAGTGTAATGCTTTTATAATGGCTATAGCCCAGTGAAAAATGGGCCGTAGCACAACGACCCTTTTTGTACCGCCCACACAAACTGGCCAAATCATACAACATTATTATTACATACATAAACGCTTATAATTCGGCACAGTGCAATGTATTTAAAGTATCTACTGTTCAGCGAATTATAGGTGTATGTGTAAACCCCTCCTACAGAAATTGACAGAATAATTCGTGTAATCTATATATATAAAATTGTTGCGTGACTGACTGACTGACTGATCATCGCCCAGGCCAAACGGCTGAAGCTAGAATCATGAAATTTGGTGGGAGGGTAGTCCTTGGGACGTAGACGAGCAATAAGGCGCGATTTTTCGAAATTCGTACTATTAGCTGCACAATGGGGCAAAAAGGGATAAATATGGTACCACCGCCAAATCCAAATAAAATAAGCTAAAATCTTGAAATCTGGTATGAGGGTAGCCCTTATGAGGTAGACTCAGAAATTGGCAGGATTTTTCGAAATTCGAACATTTACGTGCACAGTGGGGTAAAAAGGGAAAACATGGGATAAATGTAGTACAACAGGCAAATTCAAATGGCGAGAGCTAGAATCGTGAAATTTGGTGTGAGTGTAGCCCTTATGAAGTAGACTCTGAAATTGACAGGATTTTTCGAAATTCGAACATTTACGTACACAGTGGGGTAAAACGGGAAAAATGTGGTACAACAGGTAAATCCAAATGGCAAGACCTATAATCGTGAAATTTGGTGTGAGAGCAGCTCTTGCGACGTAAACAAGAACAAGGAGAGATTTTTACAAATTTAGGGTCACAGTGTACCACCGCCAAATTCAAAGCCTAAAATTGGAATGGTGAAAATTGAAGCGAGGTATGTCTTTATAACAACGGATCGGGGTATTTCATTTTATTCGCAGTTTTCGGGGCACAGTGGGGCAAAAAGTGTAAAATATAGTACAGTGGCTTAAAAATGTCAAACGTGGATCAATGGTTCCAGGGTAACTTTTGGAACATAAACTAGAGATTGGAAGAGATTTTTGGTAATTCTAACTTTAAGAGGCACAGTGGGACAAGACGGGTTAATTATGGAGCATGGGGAAAAAAGGGAACAATCTGACAAAATTGGAACTTAAACATGATATATGAAGAGTTTATATGGTTTTAGGAGCACAGTGGTCAAAAACGGTTAAATACTGCACAGTGGAGAAAATATGAATAAATATGTTACAGTTGGGGGAAAAGGTTTAAGTCTGCTAGCGTGGAGACACATTTTAAATACGGTACAGTAAGACAAAAAATTGTTAAATATGGTACAGTGGGGTAAAAATTGTGCACAGTGAGATAACTAGTTGAATGAGGCACAGTTGTGCAAAAAGAAGTTAACTATGGTACAGTGGGGTAAAAATAGTTATATGTATATGGTAAAGTGTTGTCCCACTGGTTAAAAATGGTACAGTGGGGCAAAAAGGGTTAAATATGGTACAGTGTGACAAAAATGGTTAACTATACAGTACAGTGGGCTGTGTTAAATATTGTACAGTGGAGCAACGAGTGTTAAATATGGTACAATGGGGCAAAAACTGTTAAATATGGTACAATGAGACAAATGGTTTAATATGACACAGTGAGGCAAAAAGGGTTAACTATGGTACAGTGGGGCACAATTAGTTGAATATGGTAACGTGTGTCAAAATGGGTTATATATGGTACAGTGGGGCAAAAAGCATTAACCATGGAACAGTGGGAAAGAAGTGTGTTAGCTATGGTACAGTGGGACGCAAATGGTTAAATATGGTACAGTATGACAAAAATGGTTACAGTGGGCACAAATAGTAAAATATGTTAACGTGGAACAAAATAGTTTACGTATAGTACAGTGGGGAAAAAAAACGTTAACTATGGAACAGTGGGGCAAAAATGGTTCAATATAGTGGGCAAAATATAGTACGACAAAAAGGTGTTCAATTTGTTTCAGTGGACCCAAAACGGTTAAATATGGTACAATGGGTCAAGAAGCGTACATTTAGTACAGTGGGTAAAAATATGGATGCAGGGAGAGAGAAAGTTAAATATGAAATAAGAATGTTTTTTTTCATAATGTATGCTCTTAGTAGCACTGTGGTGCAAAAAAGTTAAAATTATGATGCAGTTGGGGCAAGCAAAAATTTTTCACTATGTTACAGAGCGGAGAAAATGTGTTAAATATGGTTTAGTGGACCAAAAAGGGTTAAATATGTTACGGTGAAGCAAAAAAGTTAAATACGGTAAAATGGTTAAATGTGGTAAGTGGGGGAAAAAGGGAACAAAATAGTCCCAAATATGTATAAAAATTCGTACTTTAGAAGCACAGTGTAATAGAAAGTGTTTAATATGGAACAGTGGTGCAAAAGAGTGCAAAGGTAGCTCTTACAGCATAAAAAAAAGCAAAGCTAAGAAATTGTTATTTCCAAATAGGTTCTTCTACTTAAACCGTGGGGAAAAACAAGTTAAACAAGTAAGAAAGTTTCACTCGGGTAAACCGACTAAGGTATACCCTCACTTTGTGAGTAATGTAATATATAACATTACACCAATAAATCTGTCAATTTGTGTGGGAGGTACCAGAAGGGGTTTTCCAAATACCCATATTTTTCAGTAAACAGTACATTCTTAAATACATTGCATTGTGCTGAACTATAAGCGTTTATGTGCACTGGTATATTAAAGTTACGAGCTATGTAATTTTGGTATGATTTGGTAATTTTGTGTGGGAGGTACAAAAAGGGGCGGGGTGATAACGCCCACTTTTTACAGGACTATAGGCACTATAACAGCATTACACTGTACAAAATTTCAAGTATTTGTATGCACTGGTATTAAAGTTACAAGCCGTTTACTTTGGTACGAAACGGTCCATTTGTGTGGGAGGTACCAAAAGGGGCTGTACAATGATGCGCATTTTTTACCGGACTATAGGCGCTACAAAAACATTATACTGTAGAAAATTTCAAGCATTTTTATGCACTTGTATTAAAGTTATAAGCAGTTAAATTTTGATGCAAAATGGTCCATTTGTGTGGGAGGTACCAAAAGGGGCATGCCAACTTCACCCATTTTTCTCGAGTTAATAGCGACTAATATACTAATATTATGTGCAGAATTTCAAAAGATTCGAATAAGTAGTATAGAAGTTATTAAAGAATCAATATTTCACTAAATTTTAACCCTTTGTGTGGGAGGTACCAGAAGGAGTAGACCAATATGGCCCATCTTCGAACTCATCCGGAGATAGATCAAAATATTGCCACATACCAAATTTGAAGTCAATCGGTTACTCCTTTCGAGAGTTATCGTGCGCACCAGCCAGCAGACAGACAGACACACAGACAGACAGACAGACAGACAGACGGACGGACATTGCTCATTCGACTTAAAATGACCCAAAACGGATTTCCTCCGAACATACTTAGGGTCTTAGATCACTCCTTCGATGTGTTACACTTTTTTCCGTAGCAAATGATATATACCCTCGTCACACTAAAGTGAGGGTATAATAAGGGACAGATAGGGGACAAAAATGTTGCAATGCGGCCTAAGCTTGCGAATTTGGATCTTAAAATATCTATTATCATTTTAAAATATTGTACAATCGTGCAAAATTGGTTAATTATGACACACAAATGGTTAAATGTGGTACAATGGAGCAATTCACTTTAGGTTTTTAAATTCGCACCTTTATAGACACAGTGGGACAAACATGGTTTTATATTGTACCAGGCTATGAATGAAGCTATGGGAACATAACTAGGGGAAAGTTGCTAACGTATAAACCAACAAATAGTTTTTCAACGTTCAGTGGTACAGTGGGAAAAGGGATAAATATTGTACCATGATGTCAGGGTAACTCTTGGAACACAAACTAGAAATGAAACAAGGGTTCGTATTTTATATATAAAAGTAATCAAAACTTCTTCATTTTGCAACATATGTAATTATCATGTCAGTTTGACTTAAAAAGTTATAACTATTTTACAGTACCCTAAACAGAAAATAAATAAAAGATGGGGCTGCGTAGGGCACCGGGTTAAAGCTAGTATTCAATATTGCATTACTCACAAAGTGAGGGTATACCTTAGTCGGTTTACCCGACTGAAACTTTCTTACTTGTTTTAACGTATATTTTTCCGAAAGTCAAATTTCAAATATCCGTTATTCTTTCTCCTTTGACGGTGGTCCCTATTTGTGGGCCTTATTCTTACATTTTACGCAAAAAGTACCCTTATTTTAGTGGAGGAGGTTATATATCATTTACTAGTGACCAAAAGTGTGTGACCTAATACGATCCTCGGAAATCCGATTTATAGACATTTTAAGCAATGTCCGTCTATCGGTATGTCTGGCTGGGGGCACGAATACTCTCAAAATTAATTTCAAATATCCGTTATTCTTTCTCCTTTGACGGTGGCCTTCTCCATTTGTGGGCCTTATTCTTACATTTTACGCAAAAAGTACCCTTATTTTAGTGGAGGAGGTTATATCTCATTTACTAGTGACCAAAAGTGTGTGACCTAATACGATCCTCGGAAATCCGATTTATAGACATTTTAAGCAATGTCCGTCTATCGGTATGTCTGGCTGGGGGCACGAATACTCTCAAAATTAATTTCAAATATCCGTTATTCTTTCTCCTTTGACGGTCGTCCCCATTTGTGGGCCTTATTCTTACATTTTACGCAAAAAGTACCCTTATTTTAGTGGAGGAGGTTATATATCATTTACTAGTGACCAAAAGTGTGTGACCTAATACGATCCTCGGAAATCCGATTTATAGACATTTTAAGCAATGTCCGTCTATCGGTATGTCTGGCTGGGGGCACGAATACTCTCAAAATTAATTTCAAATATCCGTTATTCTTTCTCCTTTGACGGTGGTCCCCATTTGTGGGCCTTATTCTTACATTTTACGCAAAAAGTACCCTTATTTTAGTGGAGGAGGTTATATATCATTTACTAGTGACCTAATACGATCCTCGGAAATCCGATTTATAGACATTTTAAGCAATGTCCGTCTATCGGTATGTCTGGCTGGGGACACAAATACTCTCAAAATTAATGACCGATCGACTTCAAATGCCACGTATCGTAATACAGCTTGTTTCGCAAAGGTTCACAACACTGCATTATTTGACAACCGATTTAACAGCTGATAGTTACATTTTGTTTATTTTGCTTTGTTATTTGCTATAATACGCATGTGGAAGCCAAAAATGGCTGAGCTATGACAGTGGGCTATAATTTGATGTCTGGGGTACGGTTGCTCCACGCACCTTGAAATTATGTAAGTGTGAATATTTGATAGTATTACTTAAGGAGAAAATTTTCAAAAATAAAAAGTATACCAATTTGTCGGAACTTGTCAATTTATATATACTTTTGGACGCTGAATAAAGGGCCTTATCAACAGCCTTCTTACGAGGATACTGCCTGCCTGCGACTATGTTAAGTTTGGTAATACAAACTTTAACCATTTCCAACATTCATTTGCTCATTTGTTCGTTCGGTCATTCATTCATTCGATAGCAAATGCATTTTGATTAAAAGTGTTATTTGTTTGTCGGTGGTTAAGTGAGAGTATCGGTGTCGGTGTGTGTCTGCGTATGTTGCAACCTAAGTAAGATATGATTCATTTTCCTGTGGCACGTCTTCGCAGTATTTCCTGCCACTTACAGCTGCAGCCTCCGTCCCAGCATCTTCACACACACAGGTCTAGAGTTCTTTGCTCTACTTTTGTACTGTTCCACTGGCATAGAGCACAAAGTGCTAATGCCACAAGTTCTATGGTGGCACAGTCACTGCCATCACTACCACAATCAACCCAAGTCAGTTCCTGGTGCCTGTGCCTCAGCCTCAGACATTGTTGTTGCTGTTGCCACAACTTGTCTTAATTAATTAGTTGCCAAAGTGCAGAACGTGATTGTTTTCCTTAAGTGTTTTACGCACATTACACACTGTCTCTAATTAGTTCAACTCGACTCGACTCTGCTCAACTTAACCCAACTCAAGACGACTCAACTCGACTTACTTTGGCTTGGGCCACCACCACTTCTTCTACTGCTTAACTTTTTCCGCGATATTCCTGCTGATGCTTTGTCTTCTGCATGCCGCCTTCAGCACGAAGACGACGGAAGAAGGGCGAAACTATTCGATGTGGCGTATCTGTATTTGACTGGGCTTGAAAATGTTTGGCTGCTGGAATAGCCGAGTATGCATCAAGAATTGCAAACGAACAACGGTGGCACTGGCGGCGGCATAAAGACGCAGAGTCCTGATGAAGTCTCTGACTGCATCGATGAAAAATGGAGGAAGGACGGAAGGAAGCGTGTTTAAGTGAAAATGATGTTGATGCAAATAATTTCATTTGCCTCGAAATGATACTGCCACCGACACTGCCGCACATTTTCGTTATTCGGTTCCCTTTCCGTTTTCGTGAGGCAGTTTCCGGCGTGTGCGTGTGATCGGTTTCAGGTACTTTGTTTGCATGATTTCCTCTGAAATTTTACCCTTTCGATAGAAATGCATTTTGACAGCTTGTGTTGGCAGTGCAGAGCTTTAAGTGAAATTTAAAAGTGTTGCTGAAGTGACAGCGCAAATTGTCTCATTAACGGCGAACAGAGAGAGAGAACAAGACCTGAGTGTGTGAACTCTTATGAGGCTTAAAGTCACTCATTAATGTAGCTGTCACAAGCCATCAAGACTTAATATACTTTTTAAAATATTTAAATGAAAATCTCGTTTAACATTAAGAAACATTATGTTACCAAATACGAGCATAAGGAAGGAGAGCATATTAATTGTAATCTGACATATGGTGGGAGAAATATAATGCGCTTTATTCAAGTAATGTAACATAAGCTATTCATATTTAAATTCGAAAAAGTGAGAGAACATAAGTCGAGTAAACCGAATTATGTTTACCGTCAATTTTTACTTGGGAATGCCGGGATGATGAAAACATTTTTTCATTCTATGTCGGACTAAAGTCATTGCAAATTAGTCTAAAATAAAGAGTAAGAAGACATTGAGATGGTTCACAGCAAAAACTCTCATTGCCAGGTAACCTGGCGGGTAAGTCAATTGAAAAAGATATAATAAGTTACCATTAAGCCAACCTTCACATTATTTTTACATGGGCATGATATTGGAGGAAAGTACTTCCATGCCTGCATACAAAGAGTTAACAAATAACTACTTTCCCCCCCCACGCTTACGAATATCCCACATATAAGTAGTTATTATTGTCATATTAACAAGGGGTTGAATAACCAAACCACATATACGTAGTATGTTCAAAGAATATAGCGAATTTTGTATTTTTTCAAAAAGTATTTATTTATTCATGAATCGTACATAATCATAAATTCTCTTTAACTCCTATCGGAGCATAGGGCCTCTCATTGCCAGGTAAACTGGTGGGTAAGCCAAATTGAAAAGAAATAATGACATAACCTTTAGCCACCCTTCAGATTACACTATGCAACAAATGAACACTTTTTGAAAAAAAAAACGGACTTGGCAGTATAGGTTCGATTCTGCTATCAAAGGGTAGCATAACCCTTTACTCCGCGAAATTGGTGAACAATTTTTTTTTTGGCCTCCAAAATTTCTGAAAATCAGTGGGCCCCTCGAAAAATGTGTAATCAGCTTCTGTCCAACAACTAATTCAGACTTGGTGATACCGCTTAAGTATATATGGCAATAATGTAGCTAAGAACACTATGCAACAAAATGTTTGTCCAAGGGATGTGGATAACAGTTTCTGGTGCAATTAGGAGCCACAAACACGAAAAAAATAGTAAAAAAATTTTATGGTAAAATTATTTTTAAAAAATGCCTGATTGAGCCGTGTTATGCCTCAAATTAAAGGGAATTATGAGGGCTACATATGCTGCAAATATCGCTTTCACGTAGACTCTTTGGTTTAGTAACAGTCGTCAAAAATATGAGAAAAAATTATTTTTTTTAAAAAACCCTTTTTCCTGGTACAAAAAAAAAAACATAAAACCATGTTTCATATTTTTTCGTTTTTAAATTATGTTTTTGCTTATATTGAATTCGCCATATGTGAGAGAGACATACAAAAGACATTGTACTTGCATTTTATTTTATGAGAATTGTCAGACTTTATAAAATTATAGAGAGGACGAGGTTTTATGGCCGTTCGTAACCCTCCATAAAACATGATATGCAATGTGAGAGCTATATTGGATGAGATCCGCTCAGATAGAGGGTCATTCAACAATATTTGTGGTTTTTTATTTATGAGGTTTCCATTCAGTTACGCCTTTTAGGGGCATGGACATCCCAGTCGTATATACAACAGGTAGTAAAATTATAAGTACGCAATACAAAGTAGTACCCTGCAGTCTTGAAAATCGAAGCAAACTATATGTCAGCTACAGGTACTGCGACTTATATACCTTAAAGTCGGAATTTATGAATTGATCGGATATAAAATAACATTTTACAGCGCTTACATGTCAAATCGGGGGTAACGTATATATGGGGGAAAAATCTAAATCTGAACCGATTTCTTCCAAATTTAACAGTGTTCATTTATATAATAAGAAACCTCTTTCTGCCGAATTTCATACTGATCGAATATAAAATACGGTTTCTATAGCGCTAACATGTCAAATCGGGTGAAACATATATATGGGGACTATATCTAAATCTGAACCGATTTTCCCCGAATTTAGCAGTGTTCATTCATTTAATAAGGGAACTCTCTCTGCCAAATTTCGTACTTATCTGATATAAAATACAGTTTCTACAGCGCTTACATGTCAAATCGGGGGTAACATATATATGGGGGCTATATCTAAATCTGAACCGATTTTGACCAATGTCAATAGGGATCGTCCTTGGGCCAAAAAAGAGCACTGTGCTAAATTTCATCACAATCGGATTATAAATACGACCTGCACTTTGATTACAAGAATACATGGACAGACGGACAGACAGACAGACGGACATGGCTAAATCGACTCAAAAATTGATTCTATGACGATCGGTATAATAAACTATGGTTCTATTTCTTCTCTTTTTGGGCGTTACAAACAAATGCACAAAGTCATAATACCCTGTACCACAGTGTGGTGTAGGGTATAAATATTGTTTGTGTCCGAAAATACAAGTGATACTATTTTATGAAAACAAAACAATATATTTCTATATTTTTGTCTAACTCAGGCTAAGGTCAACAATGGACTATGTTGGTCCATTCCTTCGAGTAACTCCCCCACGAAAGTTAAAAATTTAGTGAAATATTGATTATCTCACAACTTCTTTCTTAGTGTAGCGTTATAGTTGTGAGCTACTCAATTTTGGAAAGATTTGATCATTTTGTGAGTTAGGTTGCAGAAAGTGTGTGTTCATTACGCCGTAAGCTCAAATTTCAATGTGATCTGGTTGCAATTTAAGATTTGTTCGCTTTTCGTATACAATAATCCCAGTGTATGGGAGGGCGTGACATTTTCTTCAAGAATCAGACTCATTAGTCTGACCATCAGAACCATCTACGAGTAAAGATGCTATCCGAGTTGATTATAGCGAAGGGCGTTTCCGCTGTTAATGCGCCAAGCGAGTCATATGGCCTTGGATGGCGTAATGGAGTCAGTGGCATTGACGTGACGCCTGAAAATGGGGCAGTAATGACTGTGCCTACAGCTTTAGGTCGAGGGTGTGCGACAGGTGGGGTGTGAGTGATTGCAGACCCATCGAAATTATGGTCTCTCACGGGGACGGGCTAGGGATCGTGACATGGACTGGCGCTACTATGCGTACTGTGTTAAGGAGGCGGTATCGGATATGGAAATAGATGACATTAGAGCACTGAAATTAGACGACCAGGTAAATGAGGTGACACTTGGTCGACGTCGCATGAGTAATCCAAGTTAAATCAAATGGTGGACCCAGGAGCTTGAAGTGATAGAGGGGAATGTCCAATGTTGAGTTGATGGCTCCTAGAAAAGCTGCCCTTTGGACGTACAAAGACATGCTGCTTATGGGTGAAGAAGGAAAACTTAGGAGTCTTGTATGGGACAATAATAATGCCCCTTTGTGGAGTGCTGTATAGGATTTGTACACGGGGCAAAATCGCCTTTTTTGATATGTTTGAATCGAAAGAAAATATATTTGGAACAAAAATTTTTAAATATTATATATTTCTGAGCAAATAAATTTTATTTGAAAATCAATAAAATATATTTGGAACTCGTATATTAATATGTTACAACATATAATACTTGCAAACTAAGTTTCTCAAATAAAATATGTGTTTAAATACAAATAAAATTATTGTTTAGGAAATTCTCCAAATATATTTTATTTAAAAACGATTTTCAAAACATTTGTTGAATTTTCGAATTTCAGTTTTAATTTTTCTTGGTTTCGAACGGAACCTCCCAGTTTTGATATCAAATGCAGCATTAACTTCTGTTTTAAATAAAACATTTAAAATTTCTGAGTATTCCAAGCCATCATTAGTTGTCAATTATACGATTATTATTTTTGCGAAAATGAAAAATTTCTAAAAAATTATCTTTGAATTATTGAAAATTTAACACAATTTAGGTATTTTCTGAATAGTTAAATGCAAATAAATACTTGTTTGAAATAATGGTCACAATTAAAAATATATTTGGATGTAAACAAAGATTAGTTTAAAACAACATCTTCCCAAATATATAATTTTTGTGTGTACCAAATATTATATGTTTAGAGTGTACCCTAAACATATATATGTTTCAAGCCGAATATGTTTGGGACAATATACTACAGAAGCGATTTTTTTTCAGCGTGTAGAGGTCCTAAAGACAGTATTGAAGCCCTGGGCAGACAAACATTTCGGCCGCAGACCAGGGACATTCCAACATGACTCAGCACGCGTCAACCAAGAATGGCTTAAAAAGGAGGTTCCTCGCTTCATTTCTACCGCACAATGGCCACCAAGATATCCGGATCTCAATCCGTTGGACTTTTGCGCCTGGGGCATTTTAGAGAGTAAGGTTCGCACTAAGTTTCTCAAGTTTAACTTATGTAACCTCAATTTATAGTCACCTATTTAATGCAGACTTAAAATCACATCAAATGTCTACACCCAGAAAATTTTGACAGTTTTATTTGTCACTTTAAAACGGATCTAGATCCTTCAGTATCACCACAATGATTGGCTGATATTTTTGAAAGAAATATCAATAAATAGACAGCCGAACTGACGGACGGACGAATAGACAATATGTCTGCATTTGTAATTTCGCGCCATGTGATGTCAAAATAAAATTTATGTGCAGCGTATCTAAAATCACAAGAGAGAACTGCGAAAAAAAAGTGAGCAACAGTCTGAAAAGTCTGCGGAGTCTGCGGAGTCTGCAGACTACCATGAACTCAATACAAAACCGCCAATTCCATCATGGTCGCGGGGCCGAATGTATCACTCGATGCTTTTGTTTTTAGCTGCTAATGAGAGCAATAGGTTGCTGGGTTAGTTCGTCAGCAATGCCAACAGACCAACCAACCGGCCGGCCGACCGACCAACCAGTCGACCAACAATGAATGGCTGGTTGGCTGAGTGGATTGCAGCAACAGCAGCAGCTATTGCTGCATTCTGATCAACAACAGAACAGCAAGATTCATTATTACATAGACGAACGAACGAACAAAATAACCGACCGACCCATTGTGGCTAAGGCCAATTCCAAAGCTATCGACGTTTATCTTCTGTTCTTTGGCCCAGAATAGCATGGATGGATGGACAGAATGAGTGTAGTACTGCTGATGATAGTGATGAGGGGAGGAAGGTGACGACGACGATGATGACGCTGACGACTCTGGTGTTGATGGTAATGATGAAGGTTAATTTTAAATAATAATAATATAAAAAGAACTCAAACCGAAAAAGAAACTAAACCATTTTCGAAGCCATCAAGGTCTGCATTTATTTATTTCGGTTTTTTCTTCTTGCCACATATTTTTCCATCGTCGTAGTTCACTCGTAGTTGGTAAGCCCTGTAACATTGGCGGTTTTTCGTTGCATAAATGAATATGAAATGAAGAAGTTATTCGACAATTTCCATTCTTGTTTGTCTATGGTGAGGCAAGGCACAGTGTCTTGAAACATAATGAATTAGACTTTCAAATGTTCATTAAAATAAGAAAATTTAAAACCTATTGACGACTTTAAAGGAGTCTCTTATAGACGACTTTAAAGGAGTCTCTTATAGACGACTTTAAATGAGTCTCTTATAGACGACTTAAAAGGTGTCTCTTATAGACGACTTTAAATGAGTCTCTTATAGACGACTTTAAAGGAGACTCTATAGACGACTTTAAATGAGTCTCTATAGACGACTTTAAAGGAGTCTCTTATAGACGACTTTAAAGGAGTCTCTTATAGACGACTTTAAATGAGTCTCTTATAGACGACTTTAAAGGAGTCTCTTATAGACGACTTTAAAGGAGTCTTTTATATACGACTTTAAAGGATTCTCTTATGGATGACTTAAAAGGTGTCTCTATAGACGACTTAAAAGGTGTCTCTTACAGACGACTTTAAAGGAGTCTCTTATAGACGACTTTAAATGAGTCTCTTATAGACGACTTTAAATGAGTCTCTTATAGACGACTTTAAAGGAGTCTCTATAGACGACTTTAAAGGAGTCTCTATAGACGACTTTAAAGGAGTCTCTATAGACGACTTTAAAGGAGTCTCTATAGACGACTTTAAAGGAGTCTCTATAGACGACTTTAAAGGAGTCTCTATAGACGACTTTAAAGGAGTCTCTATAGACGACTTTAAAGGAGTCTCTATAGACGACTATAGACGACTTTAAAGGAGTCTCTATAGACGACTTTAAAGGAGTCTCTATACACGACTTTAAAGGAGTCTCTATAGACGACTTTAAAGGAGTCTCTATAGACGACTATAGACGACTTTAAAGGAGTCTCTATAGACGACTTTTAAGGAGTCTCTATAGACGACTTTAAAGGAGTCTCTATAGACGACTTTAAAGGAGTCTCTATAGACGACTTTAAAGGAGTCTCTATAGACGACTTTAAAGGAGTCTCTATAGACGACTTGGAAGGAGTCTCTATTGACGACTGAACAAAAATCTATATTGAATCCTGAACACTTGTCTATACTACCGACTGGAAAGGAGTTTTTTATTTAAGTTCAGAAAGGGTTAACAGAAAAGGAGCCGTTATAAAGTAACAGAAATTAAGTATTTATTGACAGCTGAAAATACCTTTTGGGATCGCCAAAGGGTCTTTTTGGGCGACTAGTATTTTGAATGTCTGGTAATAAGTGCTGGTGGACGACTGCAATTTCAGACGCCATTTTAGTGCGTTTCTTATAACTGTTCCAAATAACGTATGCTGCAGCTTGCGAAGCTGCACGGTGCGGGACCTTAAAGTTCACCTGAGTAATGTATGCACACATGAATGACCAGGGACAACAAACGGAACGAAGTCAGCTCAACGAATGGGGAAACTGAACTCATCAAAAGTTGATTGAAAACAATTTAAATGTTGGCAACTTTTGTCTACATCCATGTCCACATGCTCGTCCAGGTACTCCTAGTATATATGTAGTGTGCCACCACCACCACTCGACGACGATGGTATGTAGGTCTCTTGGGCGTATATTAAGTTTTGTTGTAGCTCGTATTGCTGGTGGTGCTCGTCGGGCTGTTGGTCATCACATGGCTGTGGCTAGTAGCCAAGAGCACGAATTTCCTCGCATTGGTTGTTGTGGAGTCCTGCACTTTCAGTTCAGTATGGTTGTTGTCTATTGCTTTGGTACTGGGACTGGGACGATTCCGACGCCGTGTGTGTGCTCCATAACTGGGCCATTTTCCTCACATCACATCATAGTTGGTCGGCCGTAAATGCATTGACATGAGACATGGATTGCAATGCCATTCCATATTCGTTTTGTATTGAATTCTGAATTCTATCAATTATGCAAACAAACAGCAACAACATCACATACGGCTACAAAAGCCGTCCAGCCAGAATATAAATGATGATCGCTGTACAAAGCGAGTGGAAAGAAGATGGCAAACAAAACCAACAAAAAAAAACTTTCAAATTTCCTTAGGCTCAAATATGGTGCACATAAAAACAAAACATGTGGGACATCCGGGACGGACATGGCGAATGGGTTAGATGTCCGTAATAACATCTTGTGGATAGCTGCTGTGCGTTAGGAAGAAAAAAACTCTCGTAACATGAATTCATATTTTCAGACATACCACAGGGAGAATGGATTTAGACCACAGCGGAAGTTTAAGCAAACTTCGCAATGTGGATGAAACGCATCTTGAGGGCTAAGGCGTGTTCTGTCCGAGGCAAAATATGTTTATTAAATAGTTAATCAAAGGAATAGTTAAATAATTTGATGATATTATTTTGAGACACTTTTGAGGTTTGATCTCTGTAGGGTGTTATTTGTGATTCCAAAATACATGTAATTCTAATGAAATATACAAATTTTAAATCTTAAAGAAATCATGTCGCAGTCGGTATTTAGTGGGGAATATGGTGTTTTTGTGAACAGTTTTGTCTCCAAACAACAATCAAAATATCAAATTACAAAATCTGACATTACAAATTTAAACCTCTTATATGATGTACCAAAAATTAGCTTCTTTTCTTCAAAACAATGTCTACAATATTCCTCTATCTTACACCCAATAGAGTTTTCTTAAAAATATGAGAAAATTTATTATCGCTTGCAAAATTTTAAGTCACCTTCCTAAATAAATCGATCGGAAAGATATGGAAATGTAAACTGTCAATACCTTCTCACTTTCTATCAACGAAGCGGTATTTCCCTGCAACAGATTTTGCCCCATGCGCTACTGATACCAACAATTGCTTATGAGATATGCTACCACAAGCCCGTGGCTTTTTCCACATCCAATTACATCTTCCGTGGCGGTCGGGTCTTCTAAAGGGTGGTTAAATTGTAAGGGCCGATGTTTTTTCTGGATATCATTTGACATTTCTCAATTTCAGACTAACTAATTTTGAACCAGCGAAAGATACAAAATCGAACAAAGCGTTAAAGTTTTTTAAGCCTTTTACGAAAATGGACGTTCAAATCAAAATGAATTTCGTGCACTTCGTGATGTTTTTTTGATCAGCATAGTCGACCACATGTGTCCACCATCGGGAGAATTGTGCGCAAATTTCAGCAAACCGGGTCTGTAGGAGATGTGAAAACACCTGTGCATGCTCGCCTAGTTCGTTTGGTGCGGTTTATGGGCTGGCGACGTCATCGGGCCACACTGCTTTGAAATGACGCCGGTCAGGCAGTTACTGTGAATGGTGTTCGCTATCGTGAGATGACAACGAACTTTTTATGACCCGCATTGGAAGATATGGATGTGGACAATATGTGGTTTCAACAGGACGGTGCCACTAGCCACACAGCCATCGAAACAATGGCTCTTTTGCGCAACAAATTCAATGGCCGCGTTATCTAACGTCGTGGCGATGTCAATTGGCCGCCAAGATCATGTGGTTTGACACCGTTGGACTTCTTTCTTTGCGGTTATTTGAAAAAATAACCCCAGCAACAATTCAAGAGCTAAAGGATGAGATAATTCGGCACATTAACGGCATAGAACCTCAATTATGCCTCAGCGTCATCGAAAATTTGGACCATCGGATGGAGGTGTGCGGCCGAGGTCGCGGCGGCCATTTGTCCGACATTTTGTACCATACATAATTTACCATACCAATATTACCATAATAAAAAGAAATGACAATAATTTCCTAAATAATTTGTGTTTTATTCAAAATCAACATCGGCCCTTAAAATTTAACTACCCTTAATTTGGAGCCCCAGTTTTTATAGAATAATTTGGAGGGTGTGCTCTATCTTTACCGCCTATACTCGACTGATTCTGACTAGAAACTCCTATACGAGTTTCGAGTTAGTTTACACTTTGACTATCCTACCAGGATTGGTGGCTTGGGGATTGATTTGTATCAATTTATTAAGGTTGAAGGCACCATACATATTGGTTTGGGTTATCTGATATGTATTGGTGGCTGATATGTATTGCAACCAACTTCAGGTTGCTATCATTTCTAAACCGCTAGTCTGATAGCTGACAGATTTATTGCAGTGACAGTTCATTTTATTGTTTACAAGCTTACAAAAGCATTTTGATCTATTGCATTCAGAAAAAAGTTATTCGTGATGGAATTCAAGCGTGATAGTGTAATTGCTTTATTTGGCGCTTTACTTTGTTGCATTACATATCAGCCACCCTGTACTACTTATTATCTACTACTTAATAAAATTGTTGTATCTACTGCTTAGTATAGGCCCAGTTGGGTTCTCTAGTCCTTAGCAGGTGGCCACTTGGGTTATCTGCTTCATAGTAGACGAACAGTTTCTACTTTTTTCCAATATGTTTAATGACTGTTACTAAACCACTGTTTTTTAGTGAAATGGATATTTCCAACATTGGTAGCCCACGTTAATAGCTTCAATTTAACGTATAAGTCGACCTGATCGGGCATATACTCCAACAATTATAGTGCAAATACTAAGGGTACCTTCGACGATAACAGCATTTTTAATAAAAAAAATTTAAAAAAAAAATTTTATCATAAAAAAAAGACAAACAAAATCTCAATCTTGTCATAATTTACATACCGATGAACTGCAATTTTATATTATTGTTCCCCGGCATAGCTTTGCAAAAAAAATTATTAGTCATCTCTCACATATATATATTTGTTTAAACCGTTGAATTCATAGAATGAACTATATCAAAATTATCATATTTATGCTTGACTATACCATAAGTTTGACTATAGGGTCAGTTTGACTATAACTTTGACTATAGATTCAGTTTGACTTTAACTTTGACTATGGATGCTAGTATAATACTTATTCACAAGGGTTGTTGTCTCGACTGTTTGACTTTAACTTTATCTTCACTCCCTTCCAGATCTGTGGTACTGTACTAGTAATATACTTTTCCTTGTCAGAATGCTTCCTGCGGCACTTCCTAAAATTACGAGGCCGTTCCCAAAATTAGCCGACCTGACATATAGATGGCGGTAATAGTTTGAAAAACACTAAGGAATCCCCTCACCTTGAGTCTCAAAAAAATATTCGTAAATTTATTTTTTTTATACCCCACACCACAAAGTGGTACAGGGTATTATAACTTTGTGCATTTGTTTGTAACACCCAAAAGGAGAAGAAATAGACCCATCGTTTATTATACCGATCGACTTAGAATCACTTTCTGAGTTGATTTAGCTATGTCCGTCTGTCCGTCTGTCTGTCTGTCCGTCTGTGCATGTATTCTTGTAATCAAAGTACAGGTCGCAACTATGGTCCGATCTCGACGAAACTTTACACATATCTTTTTTTGGCCCAGGGACGATCCCTATTGAATTTGGTTAAAATCGGTTCAGATTTAGATATAGCCCCCATATATATGTTACCCCCGATTTGACATGTAAGCGCTGTAAAAACTTTATTTTATATCCGATCAGTATGAAATTCGGCAGAAAGAGGTTTCTTATTATATGAATGAACACTGTTAAATTTGGAAGAAATCGGTTCAGATTTAGATATAGCCCCCATATATACGTTACCCCCGATTTGACATGAAGGCGCTGTAAAAATGTTATTTTATATCCGATCAGTGCGAAAGTCGGCAGAAAGAGGTTTCTTATTACATGAAGGAATACTGCCAAATTCTGCCATTGTGGGGGAGGTACTAGAAGGAGTGGACCAAGCTTCGAACTTAGCCAGAGATAGAAGAAAATATTACCAGTTACCAAATTTGAAGTCAATCGGTCCTTTCGAGAGTTATCGTGCGCACCAGCCAGCAGACAGTCAGACTGACATACATACAGACAGACGGACGGACGGACATTGCTCATTCGACTTAAAATGACCCAAAACGGATATCCGCCGAACATACTTAGGGTCTTAGGTCAGTCCTTCGATGTGTTACACTTTTGGTTCGTAGCAAATGATATATACCCTCCTCTCTAAGGTGAGGAGATAAAAAATACTTTCTTGAAAAATGGCAACCTTCTAAAAAATATGTTTTAAGTTTCAAGGCGCCACGTTGCACTTGGTCTCAAAGCCCAGTTTACTTGGCCAAAATTAAATTTTTCTGAAGAGTACCATTTTAGACAGAGTACCATCAAAGTTGGCATATTTTTGAACAGTTCAAGAAAGAATTGCGTGCGCTCTATTTTTAGTGTTCTTATATTGTTTCGTGTGGTTTAATGGACAAAGTTACAAAGATTGTAAAATATGGAAAATAACGGTGAAAGTGAGTACTTTAAATATTTAAAAATAAAAAAATATGAAAAAAAAATTTTGATTTAAAAAAAAACAGGTTGTTCTACACATCGAATTTTCTTTAACGGCCTGTTTCTGTATTTCTAACGAAAGTCTCTGCGAACGAAAACCAGTCACTCACTTTCGTCAGGAATTTTGTTTCTCTAACGTTCTATCGTTCGTTCGCCTGGCCTTACGTCAATGACGTTAGCAATTTACCAATTGGAAAATAATGTAATTGCCAGATCAATAATTTCACAACTTCCGGTCTAAAAAAGGCACACATTTTTGTATGGTCGACCTTAGCAAATACAACTCTGTACTATTTACAATAGCGGTGGCCAAATAAGCAACCCTGGGTGGTCAGCTGAGCTACACCAAGACTCTCATTTCTTTCTCTCTCTCACGTCTCTCTCATTGTGCACTGATAATTTTTTTCCATCTTAGCGAGCAACCAATATTGACTTCTTTATGCTAAAATATGTACGCATATGTACACAATTTTATTATTATTTAATTGTTTTTACCATAATTATATTAATATCTACTTATTTTTTGCTTTTAATAATGTTTATTTTGTCATTGTTCCTATCAGTCGACAAATAAAATAATGTGACTCGATCTGACATTTGTGTTCGCCGAGATGACAGCAAAGAGAGATAGAGAAACCAAAATTTGCACTGAAATGATTACGTTTTCGTACGAGTTCCCTATCGTACGACTTCTCGTTGTGATGGTAGTTAGTGAAACCCAAATCAGCTGTTTGTCGTCTGGCAGGCGAACGAAAGCAAATTTTTAAGTAACAGATACAGGCTGTAAATATTTACTTAATAGTGGCCTACACAATTTCGATAGCATTTGCTAGACCTAAGATTAAAATATATATTAGATTGTGACGTCATGTGTTTGTGTTTTAACTCCTGACTTGCTCTTTTTTGCACTTTTTAAGAAATTTCAGACGATTCCTTCTTTAAAAATTCAGAGCTGGTCAATATTTGGCTACGGGAGCACACAAAAGAAAAGAGGCATGACCTTATTTTGATTTTTTTGCAAACTGAACAAAGTAATTCAGATGAATTTGAGCACTCTTTGAATGAAAATGTTCGAATATTTTGCAGAAATCTTTTATCTATGTGGGAAATGTGCCACAGAATGCTGGCCAAGTTTCAAGCGAAACATGCAGTTTGGCTATCTTTAGACTCAGGATTCCATAAGAATAATAGAGACACAATTCCTGAAAGTATATCAGAAGCAGGTACCTCAGGAGCAGGGCGCCCTCGTCTCTCATACACAATAAAATCGGATCGGAGTAAGAGAAGGGAAGCTGCTGAGCTTTCTTCTGATAAAAACAATGAAACTGACTTGTTAGTTCATGTGGCGTCAGTGTCAGCTCGTAAGCAAGGAATAACAGATTTGGCAGTGGTTCTTAAGGAGTTAATAGAAAGCCCAACAAGGCCAACAAAAATCAGGAAATTATGTTTAAAGGAACCAAAAACACCTACTCCACTTTCGGGGGAGGAAGCATTAGCGTTTCTTCTTGAAAACAACTTTTCGAAAAAGCAATACTGCAGCATTCGTATGGAAGGTATACAAAGAAACGCAAATATATTTCCTTCTTATATGAAAATAATAGAAATGAAAAAAATTTTAGACCAAGTGGTATCATTATTAATGAAAGAATTGCCAAAGTGTCATTACAAATGCTTCTATCGCACACTGGAGAAAGAATAGTGGAGTTGCAAAAAGAAGTTATTGCATCAGTTATGAATTCTAATAAAAACAATTTAATATCAGCTGAATTGATTCTGAGCTACAGATTTGATAGCAGTACTGGGCAATCTCTGTATAAGCAAGGCTACCGGCATCCAAGCACATCAGGAAGAATTCTTTGGAATAATCGGACACCACAGTCAACTAGGTTTTGTCGGCCTTTGAAGTTAGAATTTGTAAAGGAAACTAAAGAAGTTATTTTAAAAGAAGAAACTGATTTGAATGTTCTGGTGTTGAATGTTCTGACTGGAACTAAATCAACTCAAGCTTGTCCAATATGTGGCTCAACATCAAAGGATTTTATGAATATTAAAACTTGTTATTCCGAAAAATATCATCCAATCGAAGGCAACATAAATTATGGCCTAAGTCCATTGCATTGTTGGATTAGATTTTTCGAGTTCCTATTGCAGCTGGCTTATAAAAAGGATATTAAAAAATGGCAGATAAGAGATGATGATGATAAGGATGCCGTAAAAAAAAAAGGAAAACAAGAATTCAAAGCTCCTTTTGGGCAGAACTCGGCCTACGTGTAGATATTCCTAAAATAGGTGGATGTGGTACCACTAACGACGGTAATACCTCTCGTAGGGCATTTTCGGAGCATAAGACGTTTGCAGAAATTACAGGAATTGACGAAGAATTAATATTTCGATTAAAGATTGTTTTAATATGCCTATCATGTTAATTTCCTTTGGATTTGGAAAAATTTGAAAAAATATTGTTTTCATACAGCTGATTATATTCAAAGCAAAGTGCTTATTCACTCCAAAGACATAATGAAGAATACAGCACTTCCTGTGGGCTGTTTTGCAGAAGATGCAGCTGAATCAAGAAACAAGATATATAAAGCCGATATTTTGTAGAGTGTTTGACACATCCGATCCAAAAATTTCATCTCTCCGTTTAAATACTCGAGTCCACCAACGAAAACGATTATCGCTTCCGGCACACGGGGCAAAATCGCCTTTTTTGATATGTTTGAATAGAAAGAAAATATATTTGGAACACTAATTTTTAAATATTATATATTTCTGAGCAAATAAATTTTATTTGAAAATCAATAAAATATATTTGCAACTCGTATATTAATATGTTACAACATATAATATTTGCAAACTAAATTTCTCAAATAAAATATGTATTTGAATACAAATAAAATGATTGTTTAGGAATTTCTCCAAATATATTTTATTTAAAAAAGATTTTCGAAACTTTTGTTGAATTTTTGGAATTTAAATTTTATTTTTTTTGGTTTGACCCTCCCAGTTATGATACCAAATGCAGCAATAACTTATGTTTTAAACCAATCATTTAAAATTTCTGAGTATTCCATGCCATCATTGGTTGTCAATCCTCCAAGTATATATTTCGATCCAAGATTATATGATTTCAATTATTATTATTATTTGTTATATTTAAGACGTTAAAATTTTTGAAAAAATTAACTTTGAATTACTGAAAAATTTAACACAATTTAGATATTTTCTGAATACTTAAATGAAAATAAATATTTGTTTCGGAAAAAATAGTCCAAAATAAACACATTGGGATGTAAACAAAGATTTGTTTAGAACAACATCTTCCCAAATATATAATTTTTGTGTGTACCAAATATTATATGTTTAGAGTGTATCCTAAAGATATATATGTTTCAAGCCGAATATGTTTGGGACAATATACTACAGAAGCGATTTTTTTCAGCGTGCAGAAGTAATCGAACTATTAACCTGTGAAGGTGTCAAGGAAACAACTTTACCAAAACCGTATGGGGACCATAACGAAAGTTCAGATGAAGAAATAAGAACCGATGAAGTAGATGATGATGAAAATTTGTTTATGGAAAACGAATATAATTTAGATGGAAATTAATTATAAATAAATTATTTTAAAGTGTAGTGTTATTTTTTCTTCAAATTCTTTTATACATATTAAACCGGGTTGGCCTCCATGTAACAAAAAAAGTTCCCGAATGCGAGGTGGAATATGATAGCTTACCTCGAGACAATCACAAAAACATTTTTTTTCAATTTTTTCGGAGCCCGCGGAATCGGCCCAAAATCGTTTTTTTATCATAACTTTTTTGTTTGTAGCTCGATTTTTACATGCAATACATTAATGTGTTGGTCTCAATATGTACTAGATTTACCTCATAGACGACGCTGATGTACAAAGTTATTTTCTAATAAAGACTCCACTTACTGCATTTTCTACCCCTAATATTTCAAAATATTTTTCTATAGGATTAAAGCGTTTTAAAAACCATGAACATTTTGCTTTGGGTGTACACTCTTGTATTCAAAAACAAAAAAGTTAAGAATTCATTACAATATGACGTGGTATATCGGCGACATCTATGAGGCAATGTAGTACTCGTCGATACCAACACATTGATATATCGCATGTGACAATCGAGCTACAAACAAAAAAGGTACGATAAAAAAAGGATTTTGGGCCGATTCCGCGGGCTCGGAAAAATTAAAAAAAATGGTTTTGCAATTGTCTCGAATTGAGCTTTCATATTCCGCCTCGCATTTGATAACTTTTTTGGTGACCCGATACGATAAAAAAAACGATTTTGGGCCGATTCCGCGGGCTCGGAAAAAATTTTAAAAAATATTTTTGCACTTGCCTCGTTGTCGCCTTTAATATTCCGCCTCGCATTTGACAACTTTTTTTGGTGACCCGGTCTAATACATATATATCAAATATATGCTTTGAAATTTTATTTAAAAGTATGTACCTTTCAAATTTAGAATGCAATTTTAATAATAGTTACATTTGTGTTGTTTCTCCAATATGCCTAGAATCGCGGTAATAAACGTTTATTTAATTTTATAAAACTAAATTGTAATTAGAAATCACAAAAAAAATTAATATTTTTCATTTAATTAATTTTGGCCAAGAAAAGTGCTAATCGAGACCATTGTGCGTTGTTTAGTTTTATTTTTTTGAGCACTCAAAGGTAAACATATAAACATGGACAAAATTGGTCACCGATATATAATACAGTACTTCATTTGAAAGGTCTCAGTTCAACCAATACGAGTAGTGAGACCGAGATAGATTCTACTTTGGGGAAGTCTGCTCCTTCGCTTACAACTATAAAATATTGGGTGGCAGAGTTTAAACGGGACCGTACGAGCTGCCAAGACGAACACCGTAGTGGTCGACCAATTGTGGTGTCCCCGTCAAACTTGTTTTAAAAGAAATCCGCAAAATGGTATTGGATGACCCTGGGATGAAGGCTCTCGAGCTAGGCATTTCAAAAATTACTAAACATCGCATTGACGGAAAATTTGATGATGAGAAAGCTGTGAGCAAGATGGGTGCCGCGTTTGCTCACAATCAATATAATGCACCAATTTACACATCCACTATTTCGATGGCCAAACTCAATGAATTAAAGTTCTAATTGCTTCAGTGTGCACTTTATTCGCCAGATTTAGCTCCCTCGGATTATTTTTTGTTTACAAACAGGAAAAAATGGCTCGGCTGAACAAGATTTGCCAGCATTAAAGAGATGGAGGTTGTGGTTGATGGCTACTTTCAGAAGTTAGACAGTTCGAAAGTGTATCGAGCTAAAAGGAAATTATGTTGAGATATAAAGAAAATTTTTTTTTGTGTTTTCTTTGTTAGGTTGGCTTATTTTTGTAAGGCCCTCGTAGCTATATTTGATGACCTTTGCTAGTTGTGTTCTCGACAAGACGTCTTGCTGCATAGATCTGCATATAGTTTGTTTCAAAAATATAAACAACAACACTGTGTAAAATCGCAAAGTAAATTTTGTCAGTATAACGGTTTCAAATTTGAAAGAATTTGAAAAATAAATAAATAAATCTCCACAAGTAACAAAAAAAAAAAACAAAAACAACAAAGAACATAATTATTCGTCATGAGTATTAAACAAGTACGTCTAAGCGAGTCAAGTGATGATAATGATGATGATGATGACAATAATTGGCAAGTTATTTCTACCAAACGAAAAACACTAATGTCACCTTTGGGTAACGAATCGAAGCGACATCAAATCGATGATAACCAGCCATCAACTTCAAACAGATATAGTGCACTAGCTACAAATGATGGAGATTCTAAAGACAACAATCGGACAACGCAATATACACCAAAACCGCCGCCGCTTTTCATTCCGGTGATTTCAACGCCAAGCACACATGGTGGGGATCCCGGTTATCAAATCCTACAGGAAACAGCTATTTAAATGTACATCTAAAAATCATTATAATGTTTTATCAACTGGTAGTCCAACATGCTGGCCAACAGATGTCAATAAAATTCCAGACCTTTTGGATTTTGTAGTTTATTCGGGAATATCGTCATCTATGCTAGATATTATAGCATGTGATGACCTCAGTTCTGACTACACCCCAATAATAGTAAATTTCAGACTAGAATCATCCAGACAAACCAAACCCGCAGATTAATTACAAACCGTACCGATATACTTTTATTTGAAAATTGGATTGAAAATAATATAAACTTGAATGTACAAATCAAAACCAGCGAAGAGTTGGATAAGCAGTCGAATATTTCACGCAGCTTATACATGAAGCAACAAATGTATCCACTCCAAAGGAAGGCAATAACAAAATATCTAACTTTTTTATTACTGCTGAAATAAGGAAACTCATACAAATCAAAAGACGTCTTCGTAAAATCTGGCAAAGAAATTTTATCAACGTTATATCCTTTAATGCTAGAAGTGTATCTTCAATTGGAAAATTTAACCGTTTTAAAAATGAAATCAACAAATTCTATAAGTTACCTGAAATCATAGCCGTACAAGAAACTTGGTTCAGCGGCCAATATTTGAATTTGTATTCGATTGGTGGATATGATGCGATTCATTGTGCGAGGTCTGATGGTTATGGAGTTACTATAATATATGTTAAATCTAACATCAAATTTAAAGTTATTTTAAGAAGAGCGAAGATAGTTTGTATGTTGTTGCAATCGAGTTGCCGGATGTTAAGGTGAAAAACTCTAAATTGATTGTTATGTCCGTTTATAGATCGCAGCGTTGTAAGTTAAACTTGTTTTTGACAAAAATGGAAAATGTTCTTCAAAACTTCGGTGTTTATCCTACCTTGATTGTAGGAGACGTGAATGAAGATTTGTTTGTTAATAATCGGAATTATCAATGTTTGAACAATTTTATTTAACGAATTCAGTATGCTTTCTTGCCATAAGCTCATTACTAGACCGCAGAGTAAAACCTCAATTGACTGTGTTTTTAGTAATCTACCCGAAGATATTCTTGTTCATAGCATTGAGAACAATTTGTCTGATCACAACATGTTATGTTGCTGTGTTCTTTTAGATTTTCTATCAAGTGACCAAATCTTGAAACAGAAAAAAATTTTAGATTTTGAGAAATTTTCCGAAATTTTGGATGTTGCACTTCCCGATCTGCATAATGATTTGGACTCATCAGAACTGTGTGGAGATCTTATTCATGTCTTTACTTCCGCTATATCTCAATGTACGAGGATTACTTCCAGATCTGTTGATTTTCGCTTCAAACTTACTCCTTGGATGAACGATAATTTACTTTCTCTAATAAATTTTAAGAAAAAATTGTTAAAACAAAGGCGTAAAAATAAAGATAATAACAATGTTAAACTGCAACTGTGGCGTATAAGCAAAATAATTAAAATTTGCAATAAAAACCTAATGCAAGATTTTTACTCACGAACCTTGAGTTCGTACAAAGGAAATGTGAAAAAAAACATGGCAATTTTTGAATAAGCAACTAGGTCGTACCAACAAATTGAATAAGGAAATTTTTACAGTTGATGGTGCATCTATCTTAAATGATGATGATAAAGCCTTCCTTCTGTAATTGAGCTCAATGATAATATTCAGCACTATTATAATGATGACGTCAATATGTTTAGAACCCTAATTCCTGAGTCCACAAATTTCCATCTTAATCGAGTTGATGCATCGCAAGTTGAGAATATTCTGGATGATTTAAGAGTTAAGAAAAGTCCTGGTTATGACAACATTACGCCGAATATGCTATTTATTAAAAAACAGTTAATAATAGATATTCTAGCAAAAATATTTAACAACATGATTGTAGATAAAAATACCCTGAATCCTTGAAACTTCATAACATTTTACCGATACCCAAAAAAGCTTAATCGAGCAATATTGTTGACTTTAGGCCCATATCCGAACTATCAATTAGAGACAAAGTTTTGGAAAAACTTATATTTGATCAGTTGTCTAAATATCTTCTTGTTAATGACATTTTGTTTGAGAGACAATATGGTTTCAGAAAGGGATCTGGCACTGAAGAAGCAGTTATAAATGTAGAAGAGTATATTTGTAGTGAAATTGATGATGGGTCTAAAGGAGTTGCAGGTGTCTTCTTTGACTTTTCAAAGACGTTTGACTTGGTTCAACATGACATTTTAGTGAGGAAGCTTAAAAATATAGGGTTGTCTAATGATACTTTGGCACTATTTAAGGATTATCTTAGTAAAAGGTATCAGTATGTTCAATTTGGGGATTCCAGAAGTAGTACACCTGTTACCTGTTCAACATGGTGTTCCTCAAGGGAGTGTTTTGGGCTCCCTATTGTTCAAAATCTACATTGATGATCTTATAAATATAAATTTTTATGGAAAGCTTTACATGTTTGCGGATGATGTTTGTTTGTTTTATAAATATAGTCACGAAAAGGTCCTCAAAACGCAGATTGAGTATGATGCTGCTATTCTAGCTGAATTTGCCCGTTTTAATAAATTGGTTTTAAATTCTGGTAAAACGAAATTCATAAGATTCAAGCCCCATGTTAATCGTAGTGACGGTGATATGTTTGTTCACATAAATGGTGTTCTTGTTGCTGAATCAAGTAAATCAACAGTAAAATACTTGGGAGTTACTTTTAGTTATAATCTGTTGTGGGATTCTCATCTAGAAGATGTAAAAGCAAAAATATCTTCAGCTACAGGAATCTTATACAAATTCAAGAACAAGTTAAACTCTGAAACGAAAGAACTGATCTATCAAACCCTTGTACACTCTCATTTAACGTATCTTCCGATAATATATGGATGTAAAGTGAGTACTCCATTAAAATCCTTACAATCTGCTCAAAATAAGGCTCTAAAAATTGTACATAACCTACCAATCAGATATCACACACTAAATTTGTATAAATATAAAACTAAAAATGTGTTACCAATCAGAGGTTTATATAAACATCAAATCCTAATGTACATGTTCAAGTCAACAAGAGGTGCAACAACTATGACATTTGGAGAAAATCGAATGAGAACTGGTAGAAATACCAGACAAGCAAATAATTTGGTAGTTTCAAGATGCCGACTTGATTTAACCAAACAACGTATTGGTTTTGCTGGACCAAGTGAATATAATGATTTGGCTGATGATTTGAAGAATATATCGGTAATATCAACTTTTAAAAAAATGGTAAAACAACACCTTTTAGAGAATTTAGAAACACTTCTAACATAAAATTTAGAACTATTTTCAATTTCGAATTATAATTTATGTACATTCATAATTATTTTATTTTTTTATTTTTGAGATATTGTTTAATATTATTGATTGAGATATTTTGTTAATGTTGCCAGTTTTGCCTCTATAAAGCCTATAAGGCGCTGGGGCTCTAAAGATATATTGTATAAACAAATCTATGAATAAAACTAAAATTTCTAAAAAAAAAAACTAGGCAACCAACTGATAAAACAATTTTTAACAGGGCATCAAATAATTGGAAGCAACGTCTCTCTGATTATCAAAATGAATCAATTGTCAAATTTTTGAGTAATCTAAGTCCTCATGACAACAATGATCACCACCTTTGGAGAGCTACAAAATATCTTAAAAAGCCTCTAAAGAGAAATGTTTCTATAAAAAACTCAGACGGGATATGGTGTAAATCAGACAAACAAAAAGCTGATGCGTTCAAAGAATTTTTGGAAGATACGTTTGCTCCATTTCAATTCAGAACAAACCAACTAAGTCAGCGATTTTCTTGATATCTGTTGCCAAATGTGTAAACCTATTAAGAATTTTAGATTTCGCGAAGTAAAAAATGAGATAAAGAAGCTCAATAAGAAAACACCCGGCTATGATTTAATTGATTATTAAGTTATCAAGTCCCTTCCCAAGAAAGCAGTGGTATTCCTCACAGTAATCTTCAACTCCGTTCTAAGACTCTCTCATTTCCCTACCCAATGGAAATATGCGAAAGTTACAATAGTACCAAAACCGGGAAAGCCAGTATTTTCCAAAAATTATTTCGTAACCGAGTGCTTCCAATCTTAGAAGCAGAAAACATTGTGCCTGATCACCAGATTGGTTTCAGAGAAAAACATGGAACACCTGAACAATGTCATAAAGTAGTGAAAACAATAAGAGATGCCTTGGAAAATATGAAATATTGTTCATCAGTTTTTCTCGACGTAAGACAAGCTTTTGACAGAGTTTGGCACCAAGGCTTACTATGTAAGCTAATGCATTTAGGTTTAGGTTAGGGTGGCAGCCGTTTTTGTATACAAGCTCACATTTAGGTCCCTAGTGTTACCACGGGCTGAAATGCCCCTCATCGAAACCATCCTGTTTGATATACAAATTTGTCGATAGTACGAATATCGGTACTGGAAATATCTGTTAGGCTGCCTAGAAAAGCCGAACCCAGTATGTCCAGTAGTCGTTTACTCAGAGAGGGGCAGTCGCATAGCAAGTGCTCAATGCTCTCCACTTCTTCCTCATCTCCGCAGCTTCTGCATAAGTCATTAGAGTCAATACCCAATTTTTTGGCGTGTTCGCCGATCAAGCAGTGTCCCGTCAGAACTGATACTAACGTAGACAATCTTTGCCTCTCTAGTGCGAGGAGATATTTTGATCTTCTCAGGTCATACCTTGGCCAGATTTGTCTAGCTACTCTGCAGGTGCCGATTTCTGTCCATCTTTCGTTGGACTGCCTGATTGCCTCTTGCCTAAGCCAAAGCTTGCACGTGGATAGTGGCGCACCAATATATGCAAATTCTTCGAGAATTTGAAATGTCGTCCCTTTCCTAGCAAGTTCATCGGCTTTGCAGTTCCCCGGGATATCCCTATGCCCAGGCACCCATATGCGGTGTATGTATATTAAACTGCTCAGCCATCTCGTTAAGAGATCTGCGGCAGTCGAGGGCTGTTTGTGAATTTAGGGATGTTGCCTCCAGAGAATTGATGGCAGCCTGGCTGTCCGAGTAAATTACAACGCCAGTGTTGGTTACTATGTTGCGACTCAGCCACTTGGCTACTTCCCATATTGCCATTAGTTCGGCTTGATAGACACTGCAGGTATCTGGTAGTCTGTGAGCTATATCCAATCTAAGCTCTGCACAGTGTACTCCGAAGCCAACCTTTTCATCAAGCTTCGAACCATCCGTGTAAAAGTGGAGATGGTTTCTATTACCTGGTATTCTTCCAACACATTCATCTCTGGCGGGAATCATAGTGATGTAATTTCTCTCGAAGGTGTACACCGTTGGTATATAGTCCACTCGGTCGGTTACCATAGCACTACACTTTGATATCCTCATGTGACCGTAGTTTTTGTACCTCCACATTGATAGGCAGTTTAATCTTTTTGCCGCTTTGGTTGCAACTTCTCTCGCCACAATATTAATCGGCATTATATGGAGTAGGGCTTGAAGAGACTCGGTCGCGTAGTCCTTAAGGCTCCGCTTATGCTCAGGCAGGCTGTTCTCTGAACCTTTGTTAGTAGGTTGGTGATGGTTAGTTTGTCAGTTGCCGTCCACCATACCTAAAGCATTTACTTCCGACCCCTTACCATCTAGTACTAAGATCATATTTAGATGTAAGGAGTTTTTATGTCAACGTAAATGGGATTGAATCTGAAAATGGAACGATACATGCAGGAGTGCCACAAGGTAGTATACTGGGTCCTGTACTACATATATACAATATTTACTTCCGACATGCCTGTTTCTAATGATGTCACAATCGCTACCTATGCTGACGATACGGCTATTCTAGCAACATGTAATTGCCCTTCCGAGGCCACACTGATTCTTCAAAGGCACTTAAGTGAAACAGAAAATGGTTAAATAAATGGAGTATCAAGGTAAATGCTGACAAATACACGTAGCATATACCCTACGAAAGGGTGACTGTCCACCTCCGCAAATATTGTGAAGTATCTTGGTCTTCATGTAGACAGAAAAGTGAATTAGAAAAATCATATACAATCAAAAAAACAACAATTAAATTTAAAAACCAAGAAAATGTTGTGGCTGTTTGGTCATAATTCTAAATTAAATTTAAGCAACAAAGTAATTTTGTACAAATCCGTTTTAAAACCAATCTGGACATATGGAATACAGCTTTGGGGTACAGCTAGCAACTCAAATCTAGAGATATTACAAAGATATCAATCTAAAACTCTACGATTAATTACAAATGCTCCTTGGTTTGTCAGTAATAATGCAATTCATAGAGATATGTTAAAGATTAAATTAAACGCTTTACTATTAATTACATAAAGCCTAGCCTCTTCAAATGGCAACCTCACCCACTGTTCTTGGTACTCCCTGTTTCGCTAACGAGGCTCTGTCGTCCGAATAAAGGCGGGATAACCTAAACAACGGCACAGTGGAAATACTGCTGCCACACGCCTGTCTGGAGGCTACAATCGGCACCCCCGGTACCAGACTCGGATGCGGCAGCCTAATCAGCCACCCATCTTAAAAAAATTACGATTAACGAAACCATAAATAACATAAATTCGAAGAAAATGGATAAAGCGATGACGACAATTGGAATGAAGAAACGGATACGGATTGGATCATGGAATGTGCGGACGCTAACCGAACCATCACGAATTAACCAGGTCTGCAAAGAATTCAACAATTATAATATGCTTATACTAGGGATGTGTGAAACAAGATGGCCAGAATCGGGAGAATTCAGAACATCTGACGGACTAACCTTCATATACTCCGGAAAAGAAGCAACAGAAGGGAGATCTAGCGGTGTTGGTATGTTGTTATCGAAGGAAGCGCACACTGCCCTTCGGATAGAATAATCACGGCGAGATTTCGAACAAGAGCCCGGAAGTTAACATGTATTCAATGCTACGCACCCACCGAGATGGCCGAATACAGTGTTACAGAACGTTTTTACAGCCTGCTAGATCGGACAATGTCAACAATTCAACGAGGTGACATAATAATCTTAATGGGGGATCTCAATGCACAGGTAGGACCCTCAAATACCAACCTAGAGAATGTGATGGGTAAACATGGTATCCGAAAGCGGAACGAAAATGGCTCACTTTTTGCAGGTTTTTGTGCTAAATACAATTTGGTGATTGGTGGCACACTGTTCCCCCACAAGCGCAAGCACAAGATCACCTGGGTATCACCAGATCGAATTACCGAAAACCAAATTGATCACTTCGCCATAAGTAGAACGTGGAGAGGATCGCTACTAGATGTGCGCAACAAAAGGGGGGGCGGATATAAGTAGCGACCATCATTTATTAATTGGCACACTACGCATAAAATTAGCTGCTATTAAGTCAAGCGCACAAACTTCCTGCAGAAAATATGATGTTGCTAAACTTAGAAATCCCACAATCTCCAACATGTATGTTGAGTCACTAAAGTCAGCGATTTCAACACGCGGAAACGACAACGCCACCGACTGGGATTACATACGTTCCACTTTTACCGATCCAGCTGTCAACCACCTAGGGCACCGTCAACACAAGCGCGCGATATGGATGTCAGATACTACCTGGAGCCTAATTGCCGAACGAAAAACAGCAAAAAGTCTACTAAACGAAGCAAAGACGCGTGGCCAAAAATTAGATTTTGCGAGGAAACACAACAACCTGGACAGAGCAGTTAAGCGCAGTGCACGCAAGGATAAGAGAACGTATGCAGATGGGCTGGCGAAAGAAGCACAACCTGCGGCAGAAACTCACCGTGTTAGAGACCTACACTGCATAACCAAGAAGCTAGTCAACAAAACGAACATCTCCTCGCGGCCTTTCACGGCTGATCCCCAAACAAGTGCCCGACTACTTCTACCTCTTGTGCAGAACTTCTCGGAAACGGAGAGCCTACCCCAAGAACTGAAAGAAGGCATCATCGTAAAAATTCCCAAAAAGGGCAATATCTCGGAGTGCGGAAACTGGAGAGGAATCACTCTCTTAAACATGGCGAACAAAGTTATAGCGCACATAATAACAAATCGCCTTGCAAGCTCCTTGGAACCGGACCTCAGGCCACAACAGGCAGGTTTCCGTCCTCATAAATCGTGCGTTGATCACGTCAATAGCCTCAGAGTCATAGTGGAGCAGTCTATTGAATGGAGATCCCCCTATACCTGATATTCATAGACTTCGAAAAAGCTTTCGATACCCTCGACCACAAATCGATCTGGAACGCTCTGCCATGCAAAGGCACACCACCAAAAATCATCGGCCTCATACAAGGATTATACAGAGGAGCCACATGCAAAGTCTCGCATGAGAATCAATTAAGCGACCACATAAACGTAGCAGTCGGTGTTCGACAAGGATGTGTAATGTCACCACTCTTGTTCAACATAGTACTCGATGTTGTGATGAAAACTGCAATAAACTCCACCAATGGGATTGCGTGGGGACTGCTGGGGCAACTTGGGGATCTAGAATATGCCGATGACATCTGCCTCCTAAGCCACAAATACACCGACATGTCCACCAAAATAAAACGGTTAGAAGCAACGGCATTGAAAGCAGGATTGAAAATTAATATCGGAAAAACGAAATCGATGCGGTTAAATGCAAATTACCTCCACCAATTCCAAATAAACGGTTCCCCTATAGAAGACGTCAGTACCTTCTGCTACCTAGGAAGTATTATCGATAGCAAAGGGGGATCTAGCGCCGACATAACTTATCGGATAAGCAGCGCAAGGCGCGCGTACGGAATACTGAGCTCTGTATGGAATTCTGCACATATCTCGAGGCAGACGAAAATTTCAATCTTTAACTCCAACGTAAAATCATCTTTACTGTATGGATGCGAAACATGGAACGCATGTCCCCGCGATGTAAACGCGCTTCAAGTCTTCACCAACAGATGTTTAAGAAAAATACTCAAGGTTTTCTGGCCAGCAAGAATCTCAAACACAGACTTATGGTCTTCAACAGAACAATCGCCCATCGCAACAGAAATCCTTAAACGCAAATGGAATTGGATTGCACACGCTACGAAAACAACAAGACGACCTTACACGTGTCGCACTTGATTGGAACCCGCAAGGTAACCGAAGAAGAGAAAGACCAGCACACACCTGGAGAAGACAACTCGATGCCGAAATCATGAGAATGACGATGACCTGGAGTGAAATAAAAGTGTTAGCTTTAAACAGACATGAATGGAATTTATTTGTTATGGTCCTATGCTCCACAAAGGAACGACGGGAATAAATATATGATATATATTAATTATCTAAATAGACTTAGTACACAGTCTAACGTATTAGCTATTAATTTACTAGATGACACAGATGAAGTCAAAAGATTGAAAAGACGCCACATTTTAGATCTCCCATATATATAATAATTAATTATAACTACATAAATCTATAATGTATTATGTTAAAAATGGAATATGTACATATTGTTGAATTCGCTGGAATTTAACAAACCTGTCACTTGTTATTTATAAATAGATTTGCTTAATGTTTTTGTAAATAGATTGCAAATAAAATAAATTATAAAAAAAAAATCTTTCATCATTTCGTTGTGATTTTATGATTTTGGGTAGAAAGGATAAAATCTGAACCATCTCAACTAAATTAGGGCTTTAGTTTGGTTTCTCCGAAATCTTCTTGGGCACTGAAATGATGTCCAAGAAGATTTCGAAGTCTTTGAGAAATAAGTTTTGGACTCTCTTACCTGCCTCTATAGCTGTGGTAGGATGTCAGAATAACAAATTCACATGAAATTGGTAAATTCATAGAAAAATAATTTCCCAATACCTTCGGCATCAATCATCTACACATTTGAGTCGTTCCAATTTCTTGTAGTGTCATATATTGCAGTCATTTTTTACGTAATTCTCAGACAGTTGAAGAATGCACCATCAAATTGAAAGCGTTTACTGCAGCACATCCTAATGTACATACATTGAGAACCTCTCCTGCGATGGACACCTAATTCATGAGCATAACTAAAAATTAAAAATTGTTTAATAAATTCACTTTTTGATTATTCAAAAGGAAACAAAATTCCGCCAAAAACAAAACCGCAGAAAAAGAGCAACGAACTGCACCCAAAATAAACGAAAAATTTAATTGAAAAAACTGAACATACGCTGTCAATTTCGGAGGACTCTTTGTCATTAGCCATTGCACCAAACTTTGAAAACAAACAAAAAGAGAAACAATCCCAAAATCAGTTTTAAATGAAAAGGATATTTTTTTTCTGCGGCAGGGCCAATGATGTTCATATTGCCACAGCCAAAGTCATTGCCACTGCAGACCAAATAAATATTCATACCAAATGTCAGCTGTCAATCTTTTTGCTTTCCAAAAATGAAATCAACTCAACTCAAATGAAATAAATGAAATCATGAAATGAAAAAGAAAAATGTTCACAATCAAATACGACATAAACAGAAACGCTCTTCAAACTGCCCGCCCAGAAGGGTGCAAGAGGGTCCATCGGAGCGGTCGACTATGGAGGAAGCTTAATGTTAAAAGTAACTAAACTAAAAAAAGAATATACTTTTATTTCATTTCCGAAGCTAAGAGTTTGAATTTTTGGTGGTGGCAATCGATCGGTGTTGGTGTTGCGGTGTTTGCCCCGCTTCATGAATATGGATTCGCAAAAATACATGAAAACGCCATGTCCAGAAAAAAAAACAAAAGAAAACATTTGTCCAAATATAAAATGTGGAATTATGTACGACTGTGTTTTTGTTTGGTATTCCCCTCTTAGCCTAGTTGGACAGCCACACGGATGGGTGAATGGATGGAAGAACGGAGAATGGCGGAGAAAGGTTCAGGCCGAGTTAATTTTTCAATTAATTAAAAACGCATTTTAATAAGAATTTATGGATTCTTTATATTTAGTGGTGTGTGCATTGTTCTGTTGTTGTCCGTATGTTGCCTTCTCATTTCATTTCATTTGTTTGTGTGTTCCTTTTAGGGACTTTTTGCCAAATTTCTATCCACAAAATGCTGTTGGTCGATCAGGATTACCACCTTTGTTACTTAAAATTGGGGACGTTTGTGGGAAATAGTTATTGAAGGTAAAAATCAGAATACATCACTCCCTAGCATTCTGCAAATCTATGGAAATGTCATGGTTTTTACTTTATGATCCCTTGACAATGGTATAAGTCTACCCTTAGAAAAAATTAAGTTAATAAATATATACTATATGATTGTTCGATTTTCAAGATATTGGGATTGATGTATTCGTATTGCACCCAGAAATGACACTGTGGTGGAGTTTTTTGGATTGGCCAAAGGGGTGTCGCGCGGTCAACCGAACCTTTGTAACGGACAAAATGTTATTTTATCCGCACATAGTCATTTATCACCACTGTGCTTTGGCATTTTCTCTGAGTTAGCCACTACGATCCCCCATTGGCGTCATCAACCGCAATAGCAAGAGCATCCACCATAGCCACTGTGCTAAGCCATCACAGCGAACACACTCACGCACCCACATACAACCATTGACAGCCACAGCTACTCAGAATGAATATATGGCTTTGCTTATACTTTCTTGTTTCGGGTGTAGCATAAAAGTAAATTGAAATACACGCTGTGCATATAATTCTCGTTGACTCTATATAGCCAGTGGTATAAGATGTTGACATTTTTCAGTCAATGGTGTGGATCAACGGAGCTACCTACCAAGTTGAAAGACAAGTGGCATAGTACGCAGTCCGAATACTTAACCCGAAGCAACAAAGATCCGCCCCAATAGTCCTTTCCAGGACTAGTAGTCGTAGAAAAGTCCTCCTCAGGACTAGTAGTTGTAGCTCTGTCCTTTTCAGGACACTAACGCGATTCGCTCGCATACGCGGTTCGCCCGCATACGCGGTTCGCCCGCATACGCGATTCGCTCGCATACGCGATTAGCTCGCATACGCGGTTCGCCCGCATACGCGATTCGCTCGCATACGCGGTTCGCCCGCATACGCGGTTCGCCCGCATACGAGGTTCGCCCGCATACGCGATTCGCTCGCATACGCGATTCGCTCGCGTATGCGATTCGCTCGCATACGCGGTTCGCTCGCATACGCGGTTCGCCCGCATACGCGATTAGCTCGCATCCACAAATGTCCTTTACTACTTGCCACTAAATAAAAGCCTCTGTCCCATTCACAGATCGTCGCCGATGCCCAATACCACTCCGTTATACCGAAGGTCTGGTCCACGCCACATCATCCGCCAACCGTACATGTGTCAGGACTAAGGTGTCCACCGAAAACCAGTTTATCGCAGCAGAAACCGTCTGTGCGTTAGAGCTGGGTCATCCGTGTCAAGCGCCTGCACACATTATTCCAAGATATAAAATATAAAAAAAATGTATAAATGCACACTCTCACAAAATGAGAAAACGTTACGCTCGTTTTTCTCTCAGCTCTCTTTAAAATAGTCAATCGTGTTTAAATACAATATGTTTTCGTAAAGGTTTTTCGTTTACCATAAACGAAAATAATGAAAATTTTGGAATGAAAGAATGTTCGTGTACCGCAAAAGAAACTACGTTTACGATAAACGTTTTCATTCACTAGAAATATTTCAACCCTTACGGGAAAAGTAGAGCGTTTGAGAAAAACGATGTATTTTTGCGATAAACGACCTCCAAACGCTTTTTTTTTTCTTTGCATGTAGTAAAATTTTGTGGCCAACATTTTTGTAGAACATTTCATCCTCGCCTTGCCTATTTTTAGGGGTGTGTTTACGATTTCTTAAAATAGGGCCAAAAATTACAGTTTTGTGGTGGAGCAAGGGGTTTAATATGTTCCACACAAATATTGGTTTAACTATTTTCTACCAATTTGATGAACATACCCTATAACAAAAAACATATTTTTGTTTTATAGTTACTGAATTGTGAAATACTAACATTTTTGAGGTATAGGGTTTTCCAATAAGAGTGATATGATTTATTCGAAAAAAAAAACACTTTTTGTTAAGGAAATTCAAAAGTTTTTTTATTTAATGTGAAGTTCTAAATAAAACGTCATTCAAATGGCCCCCACGACTTCTTCTGCAGGAACGAATTCGATGAACCCAATTTTCGAGCACTTTTTCCACTAAATCAAGTCGTATGTCATGAATGGCACGTTAAATATTGAATTGTAAAGCTTGGCGAGGGTCTGGTTTATTTCGAATTACCAATGACTTCAATAACCCCACAAGAAATAGTCTAATGGTGTTAAATCACAACTTCTTCGAGGACATTCAATATCACATTTTATATAATCGAATATCCAAATTTTTCTCGCAACAATTCAATTGTTTCATTTGCTGTGTGGCACGTAGCCATAATCGGTCAAAAGTAAAAATATAGCTCTTAACGAGAGGTAAACTATCGGTCATGGGTGTTAAGGTCGTAGGTCGACTGGAAAGTGTTTGGATTTTTATTGGATTTTAAAAAAATGGACTTAGCGCACAAAAAGTTGCAATTGGAGAACGATTATTTTGATAATAAAACTGAATAATTTGTAAACGTTGTTCTTGCGTATATCTCTCCATGACGAAATTGTAAACACTACTGAATACAATGAAAAACAAATGACAGATCATGACATATTACAAATGGCTGAAACGTCACTTCAAAATCATATCATTCATATTGGAAAACCCGTTACAATCTTGTCTTTTTGAGCTAATTAGGGTGCCAAGACAAAATTTTGCCAAATATTGTTAGTGAAACATTACGAGTCCCTGTAAGTTATGCTGAAAAAAGTGAAGAAAATATTTTTTCCTTCACTTTTTCAAAATAAAGTGCGGGAAAAATTTTTTTTCTCATAATTTCTTAACAAGCTTCGTTCAGCGTATTCTTAGCTACATTATTGCCAAATATATATAATAATGCGGTATCACCAAGTCTGAATTAGTTTTTGGACAAAAGCTGATGACACCATTTTCGGGGGACTCACTGATTTTCAGAAATTTTGGAGGCCCATAAAAATAAATTTGTCACCAATTTCGCCAAACCAAGTATAAGTTGGCCCGTCCGCCCGACGTTTGCATTTTCTTACTGATTTAAAATACCTTTTTCTATAACTCTAAAATACGTCATATACTTTTTCGGAAAAAAATGGAAAAAATATTTTTTTTTTTAAATACGGGTTCCTTTTTATATTTCGGGTCCTGGCAATACTAGTGTTGCCAGATGGAAACTGGAAATTACATTGTTAAGTTTGTCATTTTTGGCATAACTTCACTCAGAACGTTTTGTCATTTGAGCGCGAATTGTTTTGTTTAAAGTGTACTGAAAAATTCATTTCGGTCAAAAAATGGAATTAATCCGTGAAAATTTTCGTGCGATGATCTTTTACATGCATTGAAAAAGATTTGTTCTCGTTGGATCCCACATAATTTGGCAAATTCTCAAAAAAGGCTCGTGTCAATTGTACCAAAGAAATATTGAAACAAGTAAAAAAGTTCAGTCGGGTAAACCTACTAATGAATCCCCTCACCTTGAGCCTCAAAAAATTTTAGTAAATTTTTTTTTTGTTTTATTTAAATTATTATCACTTTAAATTGCAATTGATGACTTTAAAGTATGTACTGGTATTAAAGTTAAAAGCTGTTAACTTTTGGTATAATTTGCTACGGAGAAAAGTGTAACACATCGAAGGAGTGACCTAAGACCCCAAGTATGTTCGGCGGAAATCCGTTTTGGGTCATTTTAAGTCGAATGAGCAATGTCCGTCCGTCTGTCTGTCTGTCTGTCTGTCTGCTGGCTGGTGCGCACGATAACTCTCGAAAGGAGTAACCGATTGACCTCAAATTTGGTATGTGGTAATATTTTTTTCTATCTCCGGCTAAGTTCGAAGATGGGCCATATTGGTCCACTCCTTCTAGTACCTCCCGCACAAAGGGTTAACATATTGTGAAATGTTGATTCTTTAATAACTGCTATACTACTTATTCGAATCTTTTGAAATTCCACACATAGTATTAGCTTATTAGTCGTTATCAACTCGAGAAAAATGGGCAAAGTCGCGTTATTGCCACACCCCTCTTTGTACCTCCCACACAAAATGCCCAAATCATACCACAATTTAATGTCTCATAACGTTTATACCAGTGCACATAAATGCTTATGTCGGCACAGTGCAATGAATTTAAAGTATCTAATGTTCAGCAAAAAACAAGGTGTATTTGATAAACCCCTTCTGGTACCTCCCACACAAATTGAGAGAATAATTCGAGTAATATTCAATATTACATTACTCACAAAGTGAGGGTATACCTTAGTCGGTTTACCCGACTGAAACTTTCTAACTTGTTTTTTTTGTTTTTATTCAATTCTTTAAATTGAAATTGCTTTTAATAACGTTAAAGTATGTACAGGTATTAAAGTTAAAATCTGTTTACATGTGGTACAAAATGGTGCATTTGTGTGGGAGGTACCAAAAGGGGCGTGCCAATAGCGGTCACTTTTCTCTGGACTCTAGGTACTACAAAAGCATCACACTGTACGAAATTTCATGTTTTTGTATGCACTGAAATTATACTTAAAAGCTGTTAATTTTTGGTACAAAAAGATCCATTTGTGTGGGAGGTACCAAAATGGGCGGGCCAATAACGCCCATTTTTCTCTGTACAAAATTTCAAGTATTTAACGCCAATTTTTCTCTGGACTCTAGGTTCATAAAAGCATTTTACTGTACAAAATTTCAAGTATTTGTATGAACTGATATTAAAGCCATAAGCAGATCACTTTTGGTGCAAAATGGTCTATTTGTGTGGGAGGTACATAAAAGGGAGTGGCCACTTCGCCCATTTTTCTTGACGTGTTAGCGACTAACAAATTAATACTATGTGTGAAATTTCAGAAGATTCGAGTCAGTAGTATAGAAGGCATTAAAGAATCAATTGTTCACTAAAAGTTAACCCTTTGTGGGAGAGGTACTAGAAGGAGTGGACCAATATGGCCCATCTTCGTGCTTAGCCGGAGATAGGGGAAAATATTACCGCATACCAAATTTGAAGTCAATCGGTTACACCTTTCGAGAGTTATCGTGCGCACCAGCCAGCAGACAGACACACAGACAGAGAGACGGACGGACATTGCTCAAATGACTTAAAATGCCCCAAAACAGATTTCCGCCGAACATACTAGGGTCTTAGGTCACTCCTTCGATGTGTTACACTTTTGGCTCGTACAAAATTATATATACCCTCATCTCTATGGTGAGGGCATAATCAGTGGGCACCCGAAAAAGGTGTCGTCAGTTCGGGTCTAAGAGCTATTTCAGACTTTGCGATACCGCCTATCAATATTTGGCATTAATGTAGCTAAGAATATGCTGAAAAAAGTTTGTTTACATTTTATGCCAAAAATATTTTTTCCTCCACTTTTTTTGAAAAAGTTAAGGGAAAAAATATTTCTTTTCACTTTTTTCAGCATAACTGTAGGGGACTCCGAATTTTCCAAAACCATTATTTGGCAAAAATGTAGCAACGGTAAATTTGTACAACTTTTGTAATTTTACTATTTTTTGGTGTTTGTGTTAAGTTTAGGTCTTTGTTATGTATGTTATATAGTAAAATTGTATGGCCAACAAAATGTGGTTTTGCGAAATGTTGTTTTCATTGGTCCACCATATTCGTAGTATACAGTATATAGTATTCATATGTATACAGTTCTCCAGTGTGAAGTTATTATACCCTCCACCATAGGATGGGGGGTATATTCATTTTATCGCTCCGTTTGTAACACCCCTAAATATTGATCTGAGACCCCATAAAGTATATATATTCTTAATCGTCGTAAAATCCTAAAACGATTTAGCCATGTCCGTCTGTCCATCCGTCCGTCCGTGTGTTGTAATCACAATACAATATTTAATACTTCAGCTAGGTGGCTGCAATTTGGTATAGATACTTCTTATAGCTGCAGGTAACTTGGGATTGAAAATGGGCGATATCGGTCTATATTTATGTAGATATAGCTCCCATATGTGTATAGCATCGAACTTGTTGTGATTCCTACTGTTCCCATCTACTATATTTATACCCTACACCAACCACACTGTGGTACAGGGTATTATAACTTTGTGCATTTGTTTGTAACACACAAAAGGAGAAGAAATAGACCCATCGTTTATTATACCGATCGACTTAGAATCACTTTCTGAGTTGATTTAGCTATGTCCGTCTGTCTGTCTGTGCATGTATTCTTGTAATCAAAGTATAGGTCGCAATTATGTTCCGATTTCGACGAAACTTTACACATATCTTTTTTTTGGCCCAAGGACGATCCCTATTGAATTTGGTTAAAATCGGTTCAGATTTAGATATAGCCCCCATATATATGTTAGCCTCGATTTGACATGTAAGCGCTGCAAAAACTTTATTTTATATCCGATCAGCATGAAATTCGGCAGAAAGAGGTTTCTTATTACATGAAGGAATACTGCCAAATTCGGAGAAAATCGGTTCAGATTTACATATAGCCCCCATATATATATAACCCCCGATTTGATATGTAAGCGCTGTAAAAATGTTATTTTATATCCGATCAGTGCGAAATTCGGCAAAAAGAGGTTTCTTATTACATGAAGGAATACTGCCAAATTCGGAGAAAATCGGTTCAGATTTACATATAGCCCCCATATATATATAACCCCCGATTTGATATGTAAGCGCTGTAGAAACTGTATTTCATATCCGATCAGTGCGAAATTCGACAGAAAGAGGTTTCTTATTGCATGAAGGAATACTGCCAAATTCGGATAAAATCGGTTCAGATTTAGATATAGCCTCCTTTAATATGTTACCCCCGTTTTGACATGTAAGCGCTGTAGAGACTGTATTTTGTATCCGATCAGTACGCAAATCGAAAGAAAGTGGTCTTTTTACATGAATGTTTATTCATACAAAATCTGTTCAGATTTATATATAACCTTCATATATATATATATGTTCCTCCTGATTTGGTATCAAAGCGTTTTAGAAGTTGTACTTTACTTCCCATCATTAAAATTTTCCAGAAATATGTTTCTCAATTTAGGAACGAACATTTCTTAATTTAGCGATTATCGCTTCGAAATTAGATAATATGTTCCTACCCATTTACCAATTATTCCAAATTATTATCGCAATGACAAATTATTATCGCATTGTTAGGGAGGTGTAGGGTATTATATTGTCGGCCCCGCCCGACTTTCTGCTTTCCCTACTGGGTTTCTTTAGGTTTGAGTTATTTTGTGAGGTCACATGCTATCCATGGTGGAGGGTACACAAGATTCGGCAGGGTCGAACTTAACGCTTTTACTTGTTAAATTTTAAACTTTCCACCTGTCAAAAGAAATAAAATACATACTATCGAAAAAGAAACTCGAACTTGAAGGATCCTACGTATATCTCGAGCTACTGGTTTCTTATTGTTACGGTTATTGCTCCTGGTCTCTTTCTGTAAAATTTTTGAAGGACCCCTTTCAACAACAGTGTTATCACTCGTTGTTATTATCGATAAGTGTTCTTGATCCTACAAATATCCAGGTAACCCTTGTCGAATGCTCTCTGGTTAGGCGGACGAACAAAATCAAAAGCTTTTGGGCCATGGCCATTCAATGGTTTTTTGTTGCTGTTGTTCTTGGTGTATGCCGAAGCAACGAACGCTATGCGAAAAGTTATTTGAAACAGTTGCCAAAGTTATTCTTCTTTTTGTTGTTGTTGCCAGTGTTGCTGCTTCTGTCTGTAGTTGTTGTTGTCCTCCTTGTTTTTTGTTGTTTGTTTATAAACATTTCTACACAAAAATTCTTTTGAGTTTAACAAACAAAAACATATTTTTTTGTTCATAGCACCAGCAAGAAAAAAAACAAGCAAATATCCAGCAACAGAGGAAAAGGACCAAAGCTCAACAACAACAGCAACAAAATGCCCTAACAAAAAGAAGCCCAAAATTTCCTTTTGTGGCATATTTGTTAACTCTGCTGTGTGTTGCATCAATCACCACCGAGAGCTCTGGGAGCAGAGAGCGGTCGGCCGATTGGCCAACAAAAAAAAAAAACAAATGCTCCTCCTCAATCTCATCGACGTTTCGACGTCATCAGTCAGTTGCTTGTTTGGTCGTTCGTCCGGACAGAGCGTCACGTGAAAGGAATTTCAGTTTGTGTTAATGCAATATCACTGGAAGTATTTACGAGTACTTTAGGCCAGATTTTTTCAGCTCTTGTCTTTCCACCCCACTTTTTGTTAAGAATTATTAAAAACGGAATCCAAAAGCAAATAGCGGCAAAAAGTGATTTTTGTTTTCATTTTTGCTTCTTATTAAATCCTTCAGGGAATGCGATTGCATGGTCAGTTGGTCCATTGGGTGGGAAACTTTTTGGTTGTTTTAGACAAAAGCCTAAGGCGGTGGCTGACTGCTTCTATGAGAAGCTACATGATGTTCCCCCATAAACGTCTGCCATTTTCAATATGCATTGACAATGCAAAAATTAATAAGAAAACAATTTCACAGGACTTTCAAATGGAAAATTCCTTACAATAATAGAAAACTGAGTGACATCATTTCTTGGCAAACATTCTTATATGACGAGAACCATGTTAATTGTACCTAAAAATGTCTGATGGTCTCCAATTTTGATGAAACTCTGATATAGGATATACAATTATGTTGAAAAATCGTCAAAACAATGGGAGATATGTACATTTAAACATTCGAAATTGGGCAAAAAATATCGAAAAGTGCTTGCATTCGAATGGTCATACGAGAGATATTTAAATATTTTGTATTGGCCTAGATTCCTAAAGACTTCAGCTTTAGTAATATAAAGATGGATGTTGTTTGGGAGCTGCATGGCATATTTTTATTTTTAAAACACTAATTAAAATCTATATTTTTCAAAAAGTTATATTTTTAGATTGAACAAAGTTGGACCGGGTGATAACCCATATTGTGCCCTATATGCCCAAAAAAATCATTTTGGGATCGCCGGTAGTTTTTGAGATATCAACAAAAGTATAAGATAAGTTCACGTTCACACATTAAAATGAAACACAGCAATAGATCCCATTACCAAATAATCTGACGGGTAAGCTAAATTCAACAGTAATAACTGCTTATAATTTGGCCACCATTCGAATTACTTTGACACATATGTACATGTCATTGGGGGAAAGTGCTTTCACTCAAGCATACAAGAAGCTGACAAATAGCCACTTTCCTCCACGCTTACAATTACTTCAAAAGTAAGCGTGAATGTAAATTAATACCTTATTTCCGAGTTGCTATTGCTTGATTACCACCATCAATCGGAGGAACGTAATTAGCGATTGTTGTCGTCAGTTTGGTTGCCTCAACCGAATTATTTGCCAACCGAATTTTGGTAGCTCTGTCTACTATCATGCGATTCCATCAGCACAACCAACATTTTGGTTGTTGACAACAATCATATTTGGTTAGGCCAACTACGAAAATGGTGGCTAAAATTATCTGCTGCAAGTTTCCACCGGCAATTAATTAAAAACAGTTTTCATTAAATTTTATTCTAACAGGTGGCGCAAAAGTAACCTTTCGATGTTTTGTGCCAAATTCACCGACCTATTATTGGTCAAATAAATAGTCAGCAATATTCCGCGTTCTGGAGCAGTGTAGCGTAACATTGTTTATTAACGTGTATTTCGCATGTGTTTACTACACAAATGTCAAAACAGAAATGACATTAGGGGCCAATCGCAAAGTTTATAGCATTTTCTGATAGGAGGATTACTTTTGCGCCATTTATAGCATTTTCTGATAGGAGGATTACTTTTGCGCCACCTTGTATTTATTGAACAAAAAGCCCAAGAATTCATAAAAAGATAAAAAATTCCATATTACAAATTCATCACTATTATGAGATGTGGAAATATTTGACACCGATTTTAGTACATAATAAAAACACAAAACTTTTATGCAATTATCGCTTAACCCAAAGCACAATTTAATGGTTGTTGCTTTTATTTTGTATTTATGTAAAACAACATTGTGCACAACATATTCTGCATTCCACACATTATTATCGAGTAATTTTATTTATTGTTTGTCATGTATCAGGAAAAGAACACCAACCAATCTTTCGGTTGTATTTCCCAAATTCATTTAATTTGGAAAATTATTGGGATAACCAAAAAACGATTATTTATTAATATTTTTTCTGTTGTAGTAACCAATTATTCGTTGCAATAATAATCTTTGGTCTATTGATACAATTTCTGTCGTCAAGAACAAAACATTGGTTGTCACAACCAAAAATCTATCATATGGTACTACAATGAAAATTTAAAAGTAGTTACCACAAATTTTAAACTGTTTGATACAACCATCGATTTAGTTGCAAGCATTTTCATTGGATCGTATCCATGTTATTATTGTTGTTTCAACTGTTTATATACAGGGTGGCTGATGAAAGCTGCTACCAAAAAAAAATTTAATAACTTTTTTTCTATTTAATGAATCTTGTTTATTTTTTTTTTATTTTGCAGATTGATTTTTAGATTTAACAAAAATGGATAACTGGGACACTGAAACAAGAATTTGGATTGTCCGCCTCTATTACGCACTAAAGTCCGTAGTTTTGGTTCAAAGAGAGTATAGGGGCACGTTTGGCGGCAATCCTCCGAGCAGATGGACCATAAAGAGACTTGTTAACAATTTTTCCGAGCATGGGACAGTCAACAGAAGACCTTACCATCGAAACCCTTCAGTTCGGATGGAGGAAACAATCGCTGCTGTAGCTGATGCCATACAAAACATTCCAAGAGTTTCGACAAGAGCCTTATCTGCTCAAATGGGTATAAGCAGACAGTCATTGCAGTCAATTATGCACAAAGATTTGGAGTTATTCCCATATAAAATTCAAATGGCCAACAAAGTGAACTCAGCAGACTTCCCGATTCGCTTGGAATTTTGCCAGAAGATGCTTCAAATGGTGGAAGAGGACGGAAACATGTTGAACTGTCTTTTCATGTCTGACGAGGCCCATTTCGATTTAAATGGCAACATAAACAAACAAAATTGTCGAATATGGAGTGCTTCCAACCCACAGATACTCCATGAGACGGAATTGCATCCACTTCGTGTCACAGTGTGGTGTGCAGATTCATCACGCTGCATTGTCGGGCCCTACTTCTTCGAAGAAAATGGTCACACCGTTACAGTTACTTGAGCATGTTGAGAGAGTTTTTCTATCCAGAATTACGCCGAATGAGAATTTCTTTCATCTCTGTGTGGTTTCAGCAAGATGGTGCAACTCCTCACATAGCCCGGCCTGTTATGACAGAATCGCGGCGAAAATTTCCCAATAAGCTGATATCCAGAAACTCCACATTCCGTTGGCCCCCCAACTGAGAGGTACAATTCGAAACAAAGGAAAAATTAAAACTGAAATTTCAAAAAAGTCAAATATATTTGGAGAAATTCCTAAACAATAATTTTATTTGTATTAAAGCACATATTTTATTTGAGAAATTTAGTTTGCAAATATATTTTGTTGTAATATATTAACATATGCGTTCCAAATATATTTTGTTGATTTTCAAATAAAATGTATTTGCAAGAAAATATATATTATTTAAAAATTTGTGTTCCAAATATTATTTCTTGCGATTCAAACATATCAAAAACGGTGATTTTGCCCCGTGTACAATTTAAAGAAAATTGTTTGAGATAGATATAGACTCCATAACATATATTTCCCAATGTTGAATGTAGACGCTTTAAATTTTCAACTAACGTTGAAAAATTTTACGAAAATAAGTTCAGATTTATGTATGTCCCCTGTATGTTTCTATATCCTGATTTTGAATCTATGCGCCATAAAATAAAAATTTTTGAACAAATTCTCGTTACGAAAACAACTTTGATAAAATTTGGATATAATGTTGTCGTCTCTCCCGACAAAAGCAATGTGTATTATAGTTTAGTGCCTTTTTATGCTTTTTCAATTTTTCATTACGCTTTTGCTTCGGAAAAAGTTGGCATCACTGGTCATTTTTAATAGGTTAAATTGGATAATGTCATTACAGCATTTTCCTTCAATTTATAGAGAAAGACTTCTTAATAAAATAGGTAAAGAAGAAAACTAATATAATTTTCGATAATCATTCAAAAATTCAAATTTAAAAATATTTAATTTGAAGTGGACGTTTAAGGCAGTACACTTGCGATAAGTAGGGAACCCTCTCAGCCATGACATACCCACCAAAGTTACATCATCTGCAATGTACACAAAAAATCCGACTTGGATCTGCTCTGTTTGTTGCTCCGGTTCTGTTCTGTTCCAATATTCGCACAATGTCAACAGTCTCTAAAATTTGTGTTATCGCCTAATTTTCGTTCTCTGATTTGAGTTAATAAATCTTTGTCATTGTCACATGTCTGGGGCTTCTCCACTTTTTGTTTTGTGACAATTTTCAATTTTTTTGTTGGTTCTTGTTGTTGCAGCCTTGGCTTCATCTTTCTCTTATTGGGTGTTGTCCCAAAATATTGCTGGACATTTTGTGATATGGATTTGTTTTGTTCCGTTTTTTGGTTGTTTATTTTTGGGTGTCTTGTGGAAGACTATTAAAACAGTTGCACAATTCAGTTGATTCACTTCGTTTATTTCAGTGATGCGTAACATTTTGTAAGATGGACATATTGAAGGGACAATAATGACATTATATCAGGTTTGTGGATGACATTGATTTCTGAGTTGTTTGAGTTTTTGTTCTGTTCTTTTTTTTTTGAAGCAAGGTGATTCGTGTTTTCTCTCCTCAGCTCCAACAATTGTCAGCAATGTGAAACAATGTAACTTTGAGATTTATTTGAAATTGACTTGAAATAATGATAGTACTTTGGAATGAAATGGATGTAAGATGAGGATGGAGATGTGCTTGTTAGGAGAATCTTTCTAGAAACTTAGCACTTAATTAGAGTTCTGTATCGACTTCAATGTTAATACAAATTAATCGATGGTGTGGTAGATAGTGTGTTCGTCTGTCATACAAATAGCGGCGAGAGTACGATTGATTGCGATATTTTTGTAACTTTCTTTTTGGCAAAACTGTTTTTGGCAGCTCAGCTGTTTTCGTTTCATGTTAATGTCAATGAATGAATCAAATCTTCAGGGAATAATAATCATCCATAAAAATAGTAATTGAAAATTATAAACATTAATAGAAAACATAAATTATTAAATATTTTATTTTACATTGAAACAATTTTATTAAATAACCAGTAAGGAAAGGCTAAAGTCGGGCGGTGCCGACTATATAATACCCTACACCACTCTCGTAATATTGAATAACTCTGATATATAAATTTTGTAATTCATGTATAAATTGTTTACATAAATTTACTTTTGGGAAATTTTATACATAAATAACACCCTGTACCACAGTGTGTTGTAGGGTATAGAAACGATTGGATCTAAAGAGCCAAATCGGATGAAACATATATATGGGAGCTATAGCTAAATCTTAACCGATTTTCTTCAAATTCGGCAATGTTGGTTCGTGGATCAAGAAACTCTACCATTCTAAATTTCAAAACGATCGGATGTAAAATACAGCTTTTATAGGACTAAAGGGCCAAATCGGACGAAACATATATATGGGAGCTATAGCTAAATCTTAACCGATTTTCTTCAAATTCGGCAGTGTTGGTTCATGGATCAAGAAACTCTACCCTTTTAAATTTCAAAACGATTGGATGTAAAATACAGCTTTTATAGGACTAAATGGCCAAATCGGACGAAACATATATATGGGACCTATAGCTAAATCTTAACCGATTTTCTTCAATTTCGGCAATGTTGGTTCATGAATCAAGAAACTCTACCATTCAAAATTTCAAAACAATTGGATGTAAAATACAGCTTTTATAGGACTAAAGGGCCAAATCGGACGAAACATATATATGGGAGCTATAGCTAAATCTTAACCAATTTTCTTCAAATTCGGTAGTGTTGGTTCATGGATCAATAAACTCTACCATTCTAAATTTCAAAATGATTGGATGTGAAATACAGCTTCTTCAGGACTAAAGGGCCAAATCGGACGAAACATGTATATGGGAGCTATAGCTAAATCTTAACCGATTTTCTTCAAATTCGGCAGTGTTGGTTCATGGATAAAGAAACTCTACCATTCTTAATTTCAAAATGATTGGATGTAAAATACAGCTTCTACAGGACTAAAGGGCCAAATCGGACGAAACATGTATATGGGAGCTATAGCTAAATCTTAACCGATTTTCTTCAAATTCGGTAGTGTTGGTTCATGGATCAATAAACTCTACCATTCTAAATTTCAAAACGATCGGATGTAAAATACAGCTTCTATAGGACTAAAGGGCCAAATCGGACGAAACATATATATGGGAGCTATAGCTAAATCTTAACCGATTTTCTTCAAATTCGGCAATGTTGGTTCGTGGATCAAGAAACTCTACCATTCTAAATTTCAAAACGATTGGATGTAAAATACAGCTTCTATAGGACTAAAGGGCCAAATCGGACGAAACTTATATATGGGAGCTATAGCTAAATCTTAACCGATTTTCTTCAAATTCGGCAATGTTGGTTCATGGATCAAGAAACTCTACCATTCTAAATTTCAAAACGATTGGATGTAAAATACAGCTTCTATAGGACTAAAGGGCCAAATCGGACGAAAGATATATATGGGAGCTATATCTAAATCTGAACCGATTTCAACCAAATTCAATAGCGATCTTAACAGCCGCAAAATACTCTAAACTGCAAAATTTCAGAACGATCGGAGTGAAATTGCGACCTGTAGTCGACGAACAACTTTACATGGACAGACGGACGGACGGATCTGAGTCGATCGGTATACTTTAAGGTGGGTCTAGCTGTGTTATTTTCAGGTGTTACAAACATCTGCCGTAAAACAAACTTATAATACCCTGCACCACAGAGTGGTGTAGGGTATAAATATTCACTACTTTTGTCAAACAATTTTACAAAAATAAGTGAAAGTAGAGTTGGGGCTGCACGCTAGCTACTCACCTATTGGGGCGCTCTATAAAATATTTATTTTCTATAATAATATAGAAATCAAATGGTCTTGAAGCCAGGTGAATAACCTAGTTAGAATCAGAAAAAATACATCTAGTTTTGTAATCTGGAATTCAGCAGAATAACGCAACATAAAATCTATGGATTTTATTAAGTTTGAAAATCAGTTTCAAAGCATCCAATTTCAAGTATATGTAAAATTTTAATTTCCTTAAATTTTCTTCTAATTGCTTATGCAAATACTAAACTTCCTGTGTTCCTCTTTATTGCTGTGTTCCTATGCAATTTCACAAATGTTGCTAAACTTTTCCAATCGTAACATTTCATTCACGCAACACTTCAATTAAAAAGTTAACACACATCGAAAACTAACTTATGAATCACCCTAACTCTGCGCTCGAGCTGTTCCACAAATCACGTGAAAAACTTTAGTTCAATTTTCAAAACACCCCATAATAAAATTCTATTCTTCCCTTCATCCTGACCTGTCTTTAGGTGGTTGCACCGCACCGACTCCGTGTTGTAAGGAATTCCAGGCAATAAAAATTTTACCAAATGCGTTTTTTTTGTGTTCATATTATTTTTATTACATTTATTACCATGCAACGGATGAAATCAGGAACAACATCCACATTGGGGACCACGAAATGGGCGAGAAACGTGTGTTCCTATAAACGGACATAAATTTAAAGTTAATAAGCGGCAGAAAAAAGTCAACAACGACAATAAGCGTAGTGCACAGTGTGAGCTATAGCAAAAACAAATATTTCGCCAATACTTACATAGAACATAAAAAAAATCTTTATTTTTGAAATTGTTGATGGTTAGGCTCGAGGTCATGTATTAATTAAAAAACTGGTGGTTAAGTTTTTTTTAAATTTTATTGTTTCCAATATTTCGAATGTCTTCGACAATCATCATCAGGGAACTTCACTTTAAAATACAAACAATAACAAATTATACAAAAATTAAAAACAATAATAAAAGCACAATAATTACATTTAAAACAAAACTATGGACTTCTTCTCTTCAGAGTTTACAATCAACTAAACAATTATTTTCTTCGTCCGTATTTTTCAACTAGATTTCTATAAATTTGCGCACAATGGTCCGTATCAGTCTTATAATTCATTCGTTTGTCATTCGGTACATTTATAATATGTAGCATTTCTAGTGTATATCTCCTTTTGTAATGATTCTCCTGTGTCAATATGTCAACTTCCTTAAGATTTGGTTTGTGTCCCGTCAAAGTTCAAAGTGCTGCAAGTGCCATCTTTTGTTCAATTGGTTTATCAGTTGCGTTCTGATCAGACTTGTGTCCGGAAATCCTGGTCTTTAATTTTGATTTAGTCGTGCCAACATATACCTTCTGGCATATGTTGGTCTCGTCACCCTCACATTTAATCCTATAAACTACGTTCGATTTGTCCTCTTTTTATACCCTACACCACACTGTGGCACAGGGTATTATAACTTTGTGCATTTGTTTGTAACACCCAAAAGGAGAAGAAATAGACCCATCGTTTATTATACCGATCGACTTAGAATTACTTTCTGAGTTGGTTTAGCTATGTCCGTCTGTCTGTCCGTCTGTCTGTGCATGTATTCTTGTAATCAAAGTACAGGTCGCAATTATGGTCCGATCTCGCCGAAACTTTACACATATGTTTTATTTGGCCCAAGGACGATCCCTATTGAATTTGGTTAAAATCGGTTCAGATTTAGATATAGCCCCCATATATATGTTACCCCAGATTTGACATGTAAGCGCTGTAAAAACTTTATTTTATATCCGATCAGTCTGAAATTCGGCAGAAAAAAGTTTCTTATCATATGAATGAACACTGTTAAATTTGGAATAAATCGGTTCAGATTTAGATATAGCCCCCATATATAGCTTACCCCCGATTTGAAGTGTAAGCACTGTAAAAATGTTATTTTATATCCGATCAGTATGAAATTCGGCAGAAAGAGGTTTCTTATTATATGAATGAACACTGCTAAATTTGGAAGAAATCGGTTCAGATTTAGATATAGCCCCCATATATACGTTAACCCCGATTTGAAGTGTAAGCGCTGTAAAAATGTTATTTTATATCCGATCAGTATGAAATTCGGCAGAAAGAGGTTTCCAATTATTTGAATGAACACTGTTAAATTTTGAAGAGATCGGTTCAGATTTAGATATAGCCCCCATATAAACGTTACCCCCGATTTCACATGTAAGCGCTGTAAAAATGTTATTTTATATCCGATCAGTGCGAACTTCGGCAAGAAGAGGTTTCCTTCTACATGAAGAAATACTGCCAAATTCGGAGAAAATCGGTTCAGATTTAGATATAGCCCCATATATATGTTACCCCCGATTCGACATGTAAGCGCTGTAGAGATTGTATTTTATATCCGATCAGTACGAAATTCGACAGAAAGATGTCTTTTTACATGAATGAGTATTCAGGGAAAATCGGTTCAGATTTATATATAACATCCGTATATATGTTCCTCCTGATTTGGTATCAAAGTGCTATAGAAGTTGTACTTTACTTCCGATCTTTAAAATTTTCCAGAAATATGTTTCTCAATTTAGGAACGAATATTGCTTAATTTAGCGATTATCGGTTCAGAATAAGATAATATGTTCCTACCCATTTACCAATTATTCCAAATTATTATCGCAATGACCCTTATCGCATTATTAGGGAGGTGTAGGGTATTATATAGTCGGCTCCGCCCGACTTTCTGCCTTTCCTTACTGGTTTGAGTTTTGTTTTGGTGTTACTGAAGAAATTGTTCACTGTGTTGTACGTCCTTTGTGCTAACTGGAAATTGTCTTTAATGTAGATGTTAGAGTGGCAAAATCGTTCGGAAAAATTAGGAATATATGTCAATGGTTTATACATCTTTTCTATGTTTATACCCTACACCACACTGTGGTACAGGGTATTATAACTTTGTGCATTTGTTTGTAACATGCAAAAGGAGAAGAAATAGACCCATCGTTTATTATACCGATCGACTTAGAATCACTTTCTGAGTTGATTTAGCTATGTCCGTCTGTCCGTCTGTCTGTCTGTCTGTCTGTCTGTCTGTCTGTCTGTCTGTCCGTCTGTCTGTCTGTCCGTCTGTGCATGTATTCTTGTAATCAAAGTACAGGTCGCAATTATGGTCCGATCTCGACGAAACTTTACACACATCTTTTTTTGGCCCAAGGACGATCCCTATTGAATTTGGTTAAACTCGGTTCAGGTTTAGATATAGCCCCCATATATATGTTAGCCCCGATTTGACATGTAAGCGCTGTAAAAACTTTATTTTATATCCGATCAGTATGAAATTCGGCAGAGAGAGGTTTCTTATTATATGCATGAACACTATTAAATTTGGAATAAATCGGTTCAGATTTAGATATAGACCACATATATACGTTACCCCCGATTTGACATGTAAGCGCTGTAAAAACTTTATTTTATATCCAATCAGTATGAAATTCGGCAGAAAGAGGTTTCTTATTATATGGATGAACACTATTAAATTTGGAAGAAATCGGTGCAGATTTAGATATAGCCCCCATATATATGTTACCCCCGATTTGACCTGTAAGCGCTGTAAAAAACTGTATTTTATATCCGATCAGTGCGAAATTCGGCAGAAAGAGGTTTCTTATTACATGAAGGAATACTGCCAAATTTGGAGAAAATCGGTTCAGATTTAGATATAGCTCCCATATATATGTTACCCCCGATTTGACATGTAAGCGCTGTAGAGACTGTATTTTATATCCGATCAGTACGAAATTCGACAGAAGGAGGTCTTTTTACATGAATAAGTATTCAGGGAAGATCGGTTCAGATTTACATTAAAGCTCCATATATATGTTCCTCCTGATTTGGTATCAAACCGCTATAGAAGTTGTATTTTACTTCCGATCATTAAAATTTTCCAGAAAGATGTTTCTCACTTTAGGAACGAATATTGCTTAATTTAGCGATTATCGTTTCAGAATTAGAATACGTTTCTACCCATTTACCAATTATTCCAAATTATTATGGCAATGACCCTTATCGCATTGTTAGGAAGGTGTAGGGTATTATATAGTCGGCCCCGCCCGACTTTCTGCCTTTCCTTACTGGTTTCTTTCTGGCCTTCTTGTTGTCGCTGCTTAACATGTCTTATTAGTTCATCGATCGTTTTTCTCGGAAAATCATTCGTTTCTAAAATGTGTCTTATATTATCTTCATTGGTTTTATGAAACATTGGGTCACTAATACTAAGTACTCTGCTAATGAAGTTCGTCGCCGTGTTGATTTTTATTCGTCTAGGGTGCTTTGAGTAAAAGTTGATCAATCGTCCGGATGCTGTTTTCTTTTGATACAAGTCTAACTTTAAAATGTTGCCTCGTCTGAGCATAATTGTATCCAGGTATGGAAATTTGCAGTCTTCTTCTTGCTCCATTGTAAATTGAATCTGTCTGTTGTATGAGTTTAGTATCGTCAGAGTATTTTCGACTTCTGCTCTCTTCTCAATACAGAATATATCGTCCACATATTTAGTCAATAATTTTGGTTTTATATTTAATTTTTGTATAGATGACTTAAGCAATTCCTCCATGACAATATCCGCAATTATCAGTGACGCTGGCGATCCCATCGGTAATCCTTTTCGCTGCTCGTACACCTTGTCCTCGTACATAAAATACCTGGAATCTTTTATGCAAAACGTCAAAATTCCAATAAATAAGTCCATAGGGATATTTGTGTTTTCTTCTATATGATTCCATTTCTCCTTTATCGTCTTAATCGCTAAGTTCACTGGTATACTGGGGAATAATGAGATTACGTCAAATGATATTAATAATTCGTCATCTTCAATTTGTTGTTGATTCTCGATTTTAATTGTACGACATCTTTCACGTTGTAATCAGAGTCCTTTGTCAAATTCTTTAAAATGTCTACTATATATTTAGATAGGCCATAAGCGGGTGAATTTATCGAAGAACAGATGGGTCTTAAAGGGGTACGTTCTTTATGAATTTTTGGGAGTCCGTATATTCTGGGTGCCATGGCTGTCTTAGTAATCAGTTTGTTTTTTCCGTCAAGTTGATTATATTCATATTGACTAATTTTTCTACGAATTTGTTGTTCTTATTTTGTAGTCCTGTCGTTGGATCTCTTTTCATGCGTCGGTATGTGCATATATCTTGCACAATAGAATTCATTTTTAGATTATAGTCCTCTTTGTACATTGCTACTGTCTTTCCTCCCTTGTCTGCGCTCAATATTAGTAAGTCATTATTTTCCTTGAGAAATTGTCTAGTCTGTCCCACTGTGTCAAGGATAAGTTTGTCTCTCCTACTTAGTTTCGTGTTTTGTAAGTGGTCGTCAATAAGATAAACTTAATTTATTCTAGCATTCTCTTGCTCCTCTCTGCTCTTCAATGTCCGTACACGCTCTTCACCATCTGCTATTACGTTGAACAATGGAAACGACGAAAATCTTTATTTTTTTTTTTTTTTAATTTTGAAGTAAAAACGTGCTTAAGAATCAAAACTTGAATAATAAGATAAAGTGAGGCTTTAAAGTTTTTTTTTTTTTAATTTAAAGCGGAACTAATTTTTTGTTGTTCATTAAATGCTAACTTTACTTTCGGCATGGATGGACTTAGGATAGCCTCACTACATTAAATGGAACATATTACCTCTGGTTTTTGTATATAAATATAAACAATTTGATTTATTCGACTTATTGGCTTATGGACATAGTTTTTATTGCTTCAATGTTTTGTTTGTTTATTTATATCGAAAATTTCTTCAATTAAGGGCAGTAAAGGGTGGTTAAATTTTAAGGGCCGATGTTGATTTTGAATAAAACACAAATTATTTAGGAAATTATTGTCATATTTTTTATTATAACAATATTGGTATGGTTCAATTATGTATGGAACAAAATATCGGGCAAATGACCGCCGCGACCTCGGCGGCACACCCTCATCCGATGGTTCAAATTATCGATGACGCTGAGGCATAATTAAGTTTCTCTGCCGATAATGTGCCGAATTATCTCATCCTTAAGCTTTTGAATTGCTGGCTTATCGACGTACACTTTCCGTTTCAAATAACCCCAAAGAAAAAAGTCCAACGGTGTCAAATCACATGATCTTGGCGGCCAATTGACATCGCCACGACGTGAGATAACGCGGCCATTGAATTTGTTTTGCAAAAGAGCCATTGTTTCGTTGGCTGTGTGGCAAGTATCACCGTCCTGTTGAAACCACATATTGTCCACATCCATATCTTCAAATTCGGGCCATAAAAAGTTCGTTATCATCTCACGATAGCGAACACCATGCACAGTAACTGCCTGACCGGCCTCATTTCGAAGAAGTATGGCCCGATGACATCGCAGGCCCATAAGCCGCACCAAAAGAACTGGGAGAACATGCACAGGTGCTTTCTATACAATTCTCCCGATTGTGGACACATTTGGTCGATTATGATGATCAAAAAAACATGACGAAGTGCACGAAATGCATTTTGATTTGAACTCCCATTTTCGTAAAAGGCTTAAAAACTCTAACGCGTTGCTCAATTGTTTATCTTTCCATGGTTCAAATTGAGTTAGTCTAAAATTGAGAAATATCAAATGAAATGCAGAAAAAAACTTGACGTTTAGGTGTGGTTCACATTCAACATCGGCCCTTACAATTTAACCACCCTTTATAATTATCTCAGAGATGTGTAGGATATACATATACATATATGTATATACTTAGTAGGGACATAAATATTGTTACACATTTTATGCTATAACATTAAACGTAATTAATCCTTTTGGACCAATTTTATTGTATATATTTATTGACATATATTGTATACAAAAAGCAAACACTCATTCGAAATGTCCGCCTTCGGCCTTCACACATGCCTTAAGTCGCACGGACCAATCATCAATAGCCGCACGCACCTCGTCCCTTTGCCAAAGTGGTCACAGCACGAATCAAAGCAGTCTAAAGAGAATCGATGTTGGAGTATCTTATGTGGCAGACCTTGTCCTCTAAAACATTCCACAATTTGTAGTCCAGTGTGTTTAAATCAGGTCCGCCGAGAGCCTTTCAGCAGAAAAAACCAGTAAGGAAAGGCAGAAAGTCGGGCGGGGCCGACTATATAATACCCTACACCTCCCTAATAATGCGATAAGGGTCATTGCGATAATAATTTGGAATAATTGGTAAATGGATAGGAACATATTATCTAATTCTGAACCGATAATCGCTAAATTAAGCAATATTCGTTCCTAAATTGAGAAACATATTTCTGGAAAATTTTAATGATCGGAAGTAAAGTACAACTTCTATAGCGCTTTGATACCAAATCAGGAGGAACATATGTACGGATGTTATATATAAATACTCATTCATGTAAAAAGACATCTTTCTGTCGAATTTCGTACTGATCGGATATAAAATACAATCTCTACAGCGCTTACATGTCGAATCGGGGGTAACATATATATGGGGCTATATCTAAATCAGAACCGATTTTCTCCGAATTTGGCAGTATTTCTTCATGTAGAAGGAAACCTCTTTTTGCCGAAATTCGCACTGATAGGATATAAAATAACATTTTTACAGCGCTTACATGTGAAATCGGGGGTAACGTTTATATGGGGGCTATATCTAAATCTGAACCGATTTCTTCCAAATTTAACAGTGTTCATTCAAATTATAGGAAACCTCTTTCTGCCGAATTTCATACTGATCGGATATAAAATAACATTTTTACAGCGCTTACATGTGAAATCGGGGGTAACGTATATATGGGGGCTATATCCAAATCTGAACCGATTTATTCCAAATTTAACAGTGTTCATTCATATGACAAGAAACCTCTTTCTGCCGAATTTCAGACTGATCGGATATAAAATAAAGTTTTTACAGCGCTTACATGTCAAATCTGGGGTAACATATATATGGGGGCTATATCTAAATCTGAACCGATTTTAACCAAATGCAATAGGGATCGTCCTTGGGCCAAATAAAACATATGTGTAAAGTTTCGTCGAGATCGGACCATAATTGCGACCTGTACTTTGATTACAAGAATACATGCACAGACAGACAGACGGACAGACGGACATAGCTAAATCAACTCAGAAAGTAATTCTAAGTCGATCGGTATAATAAACGACGGGTCTATTTCTTTTCCTTTTAGGTGTTACAAACAAATGCACAAAGTTATAATACCCTGTACCACAGTGTGGTGTAGGGTATAATGAAAGCTGGCAAATTGTTTTAAAGCCATGTCTAGGTCATTTTAACATTATTTGCCGGCGCAGAATCATACTGGAAAGTCCATGCCTTGTTTTGGACTAGAGAATGGTTAAGTGGTTTCACAACAGCTTCCAAAACGGTTTCTTGGTAGTTTTTGCCCAATGTTTTAACGCCTTGTTCACAGAAATGCAACTCAGGGACCCCAACGTATTAGACGCCCCATCAAACCTTTTCGACCCGTGGAATCACTTGAGATGCTTCCTTAAACGACCGTGCATACACCATATCATTTCGTTTGTTAAGTTTTCTTTCTTTTGTTTCATTTGTGAACAAGATTATTTTGTAAACGCAAAGAAAAAAATAGTTTCTGCGAAACGAAATATTAGACAAGCACAATTCTCGTTTGCCGGAACTGAAATTTCGTTTGTTGTGACAGAAACATATTCTGACCAAAAGGAATTTCGGTCGACGTAAACGAGAATTGTAGTTGTCTAATATTTCGTTTCGCAGAAACGAATTTTTTCTTTGCGTGTACAAGTTATCAGCGTCCGCCACCAAAGACGTTTGCATTTTGATTTTCTATTTTTTAAAAACCTGAAGTCGACAAATGTCTATTGCGGCCTTTGAAAGCCCCAAGTCTCAAGTCTTTTTTGACAATTCGACTCATGGACTTTTGTGTAATATTCATCTCACGCTCCACGAATTTTTGTTTTCGGAGCGGAATTCGCAGTGATACACAATGATCTGCAATTACAATTAGAATTTGCGGGTTTTTTCAATTAGGGTGGGTCGATGTAGACTACATCTAAACGATATGGATGTGGGCGACAGTGGTTCTAGCAGGACAATGGACATTCTGCACTAACGATAAGAGGGTATGTATAGCTCTAGTGGATGTGATGTGAATTGGCCACAATTAATCATGACCTCACTATACTTCTTATTTTTAGTTATCCTCAAAATCAGCATAAACCTAGCAATCCCTAAAATACATCCGAATTTATGCGGCAGAGTCCTGGAAAATTTGAACCCTCAGATCCGTGACAGAGTATAAAGCCCCGTGAACGATTGAACAATATAATAATCAATTCACAAGGGCATAAATAATTCCGTAATACCTCACAAACATTTTGTTATTTTCCATTTCAATATCGAACCACTCTTATTAAACGAAAATCCAAACTTTTGCAAATTGTTTAAAATGTCTTCGGAAGCATAATTATGATAGGTTGCACATTCTTTATATAAACTCGATTATTTTCTCTCGAGTTTATTTAAAAAAATCTCCCACTGTGCGGCCACAAGCAACTTGAACTGCAAAACAAACTACCGCACTGCAATAATAAAACGACAAAATTATACGAACCAAGAACATTTACAACATTTACACTCAATATATATAAATTGTAAATTGTAAATATGTTGATGTACTCTACTCGTATCTCGATATCTGCCCTGTGTACCATTATCTGGATGGGATGCAAGATAGCAGCTAGCAACTGGCCAGCCAGGGTGTGTGTCTGTTGCTGGTGGTTCCACAGCCAGTTCAGCAGATATCAATGCTACGAAAATGTAGCAATGACGCTAAGACTGTTGAAGGAGAAACCTGCAGAGAAAGCGGTGCAGGACTACCAGGCATACAGACAGACGGACGGACACAAATAATAGTTGCAACAATGTTGCAAATTTAAAAAGAATTGCATGTTTTACCATTTAGGCCATAATACATATATGCCAGCTTGTTTTACGAGACCTTTTTTCTCACTAGGTTTGGGCGATAGCGACAGCGATGGTGTTGGTGGTGGATCAGATCGGTTGGATCGGCTGGTCGGTGGGTCGGCCGGTGGTACATCCTCCAGCTATACTTGTACTTGTACTTGCGCCACGTTTGCATTATTAACAGTAACCAGACATGATGTGTTTCGGTTTGGCCGTTTTGTTGGGTGGGATCTTTATTTGTTTGTTGGACTGTCGGTTTGTCTGTTCATTTGTTGTTTGTTCCTAGGCGCACTTGTATTTGTTCTACAAAAGGGGGTTGTACCTAAACGTTCTTCTTCTTCTTTATGAATTTTGTGAAAGAGTCTATCCCATTGCCAAAGTTCGCAGATGCGAGGATGGTATGAATAGCAAAGAGCAACTACAAGCTGATTGAATCATAAACACTCTCACCATCTCTTCTTAGTGTCTACTGCATTCTCTCGGTAGGTATAATTGGATTTTCTGCTAAACTGAACATTTCCATTGGCGTTTTAAATTAATACATGTCACTTTTAACGCTCGTACTGTTTGAATCATAAACACTCAAACTAATAGATGGTCCGTCGTACTCTTTAAAAAGTGACAGTTACGAACGATTAAATTTTTGACAGTTGTTTTGCTCTCTTCGAGATATTTTGGCACTCTCTTGTTAGCTCTCAAGATTTAATTTGCCGATTTAAAGATGTGTTTTTTGCTATTTTATTTTAAAAATCAATTGTGTTTGCTCCAATTGTGATTGTAAAGTAAAATGTTTGAGGAAACATGCCAAAAGTATGTATAAAAAATAAAAACAAATTTGTGCTCTTTCTTCTCTTAACAACTAATGTCAAAAATTTAATCGTTCGTAACTCGAGAAATTTGCTTAAGAGAGCGAAGGACCATCTAGTAGTTGAGTGTTTATGGTTTGAATGACTTTTAATAACATATTTCAAAATTCTCCTACAGAAGTACTGTATCTCAGCACAAAAGTGACAGCCTAACTGATCACTGCTCATATCACACATTAGAAACTATAGCCTTGTCTTGAAATTTGTTTTTCAGAGATTTAAAAGATATTATTATTGATGCGCCTTGCTATTCAAATGGGCACCTACCTCTAAAGAAAAAAATGTTGCCATTGGAAAAATAACAACATTTCCGCTAATTGTGAATTTCTCTGGTGAATCAAATAACTATTTTGATTACTCTCTGGTGAATCAAATAACTATTTATACCCTACACAACACTGTGGTACAGGGTATTATAAGTTTGTTTCACGGCAGATGTTTGTAACACCTGAAAATAACACAGCTAGACCCACCTTAAAGTATACCGATCGACTCAGAATCACTAGCTGAGTCGATTTAACGATGTCCGTCCGTCCGTCCGTCCGTCTGTCCATGTAAAGTTGTTCGTCGACTACAAGTCGCAATTTCACTCTGATCGTTCTGAAATTCTGCAGTTTAGAGTATTTCGCGGCTGTTAAGATCGCCATTGAATTTGGTTGAAATCGGTTCAGATTTAGATGTAGCTCCCATATATATCTTTCGTCCTATTTGGCCCTTTAGTCCTATAGAAGCTGTATTTTACATCCAATCGTTTTGAAATTTAGAATGGTAGAGTTTCTTGATCCATGAACCAACACTACCGAATTTGAAAAAAATCGGTTAAGATTTAGCTATAGCTCCCATATATATGTTTCGTCCGATTTGGCCCTTTAGTCCTATAGAAGCTGTATTTTACATCCGATCGTTTTGAAATTTAGAATGGTAGAGTTTCTTGATCCATGAACCAACAATGCCGAATTTGAAGAAAATCGGTTAAGATTTAGCTATAGCTCCCATATATATGTTTCGCCCGATTTTGCTCTTTAGTCCTGTAGAAGCTGTATTTTACATCCAATCATTTTGAAATTTAGAATGGTAGAGTTTCTTGATTCATGAACCAACATTGCCGAATTTGAAGAAAATCGGTAAAGATTTAGCTATAGCTCCCATATATATGTTTCATCCGATTTGGCTCTTTAGATCCAATCGTTTTTGTACCCTACACCACACTGTGGTACAGGGTATTATTTAAGTATAAAATGTCCCGAAAGTTAATTTATGTAAACAATTTATACATGAATTACAAAATTTATATATCAGAGTTATTCAATATTACGAGAGTGGTGTAGGGTATTATATAGTCGGCACCGCCCGACTTTAGCCTTTCCTTACTGGTTTTATTATAGTTTTGTCCTAAGATGTGGCTCATTCATATGAAATTGGTACAGAAACATCGTATCGATTACAAATTAGTCTCTGTTTCAAGATATTTTTTGTGGGGAATTCCACGACAAATCGACAGGTCCAAAAAAAAACGGTTTTGATTTCTCACTTTAGTGTGACGAGGGTATATATCATTTGCTACGGAAAAAAGTGTAACACGTCGAAGGAGTGACCTAAGACCCCAAGTATGTTCGGAGGAAATCCGTTTTGGGTCATTTTAAGTCGAATGAGCAATGTCCGTCCGTCTGTCTGTCTGTCTGTCTGTCTGTGTGTCTGCTGGCTGGTGCGCACGATAACTCTCGAAAGGAGTAACCGATTGACCTCAAATTTGGTATGTGGTAATATTTTTTTCTATCTCCGGCTAAGTTCGAAGATGGGCCATATTGGTCCACTCCTTCTAGTACCTCCCCCACAAAGGGTTAAAATGTTGTGAAATATTGATTCTTTAATAACTGCTATACTACTTATTCGAATCTTTTGAAATTCCACACATAGTATTAGCTTATTAGTCGTTATCAACTCGAGAAAAATGGGCGAAGTCGCCACGTCCCTTTTGGTACCTCCCACACAAATGCACCATTTTGCACCAAAAGTTAACAGCTTATAACATTAATAACAGTGTATAAAAATACTTGAAATTTTGTACAGTATTATGCTTTTATATTGCCTACAGTCCAGGGAAAAATGGGTGTTGTTGTCACGCCCCTTTTGGTACCTCCCACACAAAGGTACCTTTTTGCACCAAAAGTTAACAGCTTATAACATTAAAACCAGTGTATAAAAATACTTGAAATTTTGTACAGTGTAATGTTTTTATAGTGTCTATAGCCCTGTGAAAAATGGGCGTTATTGCCACGCCCCTCTTTGTACCTCCCACACAAAATGCCCAAATCATACCACAATTTAATGTCTCATAACGTTTATACCAGTGCACATAAATGCTTATAAGTCGGCACAGTGCAATGAATTTAAAGTATCTAATGTTCAGCAAAAAAAAGTGTATTTGATAAACCCCTTCTGGTACCTCCCACACAAATTGACAGAATAATTCGAGTAATATTCATTACATTACTCACAAAGTGAGGGTATACCTTAGTCGGTTTACCCGACTGAAACTTTCTTACTTGTTTTTATATTTTTTAGTAAATCTGAATAAAATCTTTGTGAATTTTTTCAGACTTTTCCTTTATTCTTCTATTATTTCTCTACCATATAAGCTATGGATGGCAGTGGACCTAAAATTATTTATAAAGCGTGATCCACTTCTAGGTTCTCTACTTTCTTAAGGAAAAAACCCAGAAAATTCAAATTGAATGGGGAATGTTTTTTTTTATCATTGGAAAGAACATTCTTTGGCATTTATTTTTTGAAGATTATGTGTATCAAATGTTGGCCGCGGCTACGTGTCAGATGGTCCATCCGTTGAGTCCAATTTTCGATGACTCTCCACGGTCTTCGTGTACACTCTCAGCTACGGCCGCTACATTTTCTTCACTGCGTGCTGGACGTGGTCTATTCGGTCGAATATTATCCAATAATAAATGCTGGGTCTCAAGATGGGTGATGGTGTTGCGAATAGTACGCTCAGTGGGCCAATTATGTTGACCATAAGTTGAGCGAAGTGCAAGAAACACATTCCTCACAGAAAGTGAATTTTCGTAATAATGTTGAACGATTTGTGAACGTTGTTCAGGCGTAAGTCTTTCCATGATGAAATGCCAAACAATACTTAACAAAAATAACATGACAGCATGACACGACTCACACGTGATCTGTCAAAAAAAGGCTATTGAAAAAAGTATCTCTACTTGGATCAACCGTTATTTTCTGTAAATTTTTTTAAATTAAAAAAAAACGCTTCAAACCACTGTGCTTGTGGCTTGAAAGCTTCGGAATAGACATTTCACGTCAAAGAACAATATAAAGGAGACATTTCAGGAAGTATTTTTTCCAAAACAACCGCCAACCCCGCTGATCCCCTTACCACTGATAGTCCCCTACAATAATAACTATATATCAAAAGTAGTAGAAATCCATGGATTTTTGGGTGATTCCTTGTAAAAAATTACTATATGTAGGTGCCCACAATACACTTTTATGGAAATTCAAGGTTTTGTTAAATATATCGTATTTATTGGTTGTTTTTGAAAGGAAATTTTCAAGACCAAAAACAATGCAAAACCAATAAATACGATATATTAAAATTGAATTGAATTATATTATTGAATTCACATAAAAGTGTATTGTGGGCACCTATAGTGACTTTTTACAAGTAATCCTTTTGTCGAATACATCACTCAAAAAATCCATCGTTTTCTAATACTTTTTATATATACGAGTATCAATTTTTGTAGCAAATTATCCGGGGTAATGGGATCTACGGGGGTGGGGGGATGTTTTGGGAGAAATACTTCCTACTGATCTGATTGTATCATAACTACTATCCAAAAGGACTAAACTTGGTGCAAGTTTCATCCCGATCTGAAGACATCGCTTTTCAAAAATAACTTACTTGACATAAAATACCCCATATATAGGCACTTATGTAATTATGTATACATGGATTTAAAATGAATCCTATTTAAAAATATTTCACACCTCCAACAGAAAATTCCATGCAAATACACTCAAAGAAAAGGATGTTTGGAGGTCGTTTATCGCAAACATAGTTATATACCTTAAAAGCTCTACTTTTCCCGTAGCGGTTGAAATATATTTCTAGTGAATGAAAACGTTTATCGTAAACGTAGTTTCTCTTGTTGATTGAATATTTTAAAGAGAGCTGAGAGAACAAAGAGCATAAGTTATTTTCATTCTGTGTGTGTGCGGTTTTATATTTTTTTTATTTTTTATAAAGGGTTTTCCAATATGGTTTTGAAGTGAAGTTTCGGCCATTTGTAATATGTCATGATATGTCATTTGTTTTTCATTGTATGCAGTAGTGTTTACAATTTCATCATGGAGAGGTATACGCAAGAACAACGTTTATAAATTATTCAGTTCTATTGTCAAAATAATCGTTCTCCAAATGCAACTTTTCTTGCGCTAAGTCCATTTTTTTAAATCAAAAAAGAAACACTTTCCAGTCGACCTACGACTTTGACACCCATACGCAATATTTTACCTCTCGTTAAGAGCTATCTTTTTGCCGTTGACGGATTGTGGCTGCGTGCCACACAGCAAATGAATCAATTGAATTGTTGCGGGAAACGTTTGGAGATTCGATTAGTTCAAGAAATTGTGATATTGAATGGCCTCCAAGAAGTTGTGATTTAACACCATTAGACTATTTCTTGTGGGGTTATTTGAAGTCATTGGTCTTTCGAAATAAACCAGACTCTCTTTAAGCTTTACAAGTCAATATTGAACGTGCCATTCATGACATACGACTTGATTTAGTGGAAAAAGTGCTCGAAAATTGGGTTCATTGAATTCGTTCCTGCAAAAGAAGTCGTGGAGGCCATTTGGATGACGTTTTATTTAGAACTTAATTGTATCGATTGTACGTCAAATTAAATAAAAAAAACTTTTGAATTTCCTTAACAATAAGTGTGTTTTTTTTTCAAATAAATCATATCACTCTTATTGGAAAACCCTGTATTTTGCAACAGTATGTGCACATGTGTACACAACACAAAAAAAAAAGTTGTTTATCCGCGTTGTTTTATTAATGGTGAATTCTATTCTGAAAAAAATGTTGCCCCGTCGACTCGAAATTCTGAAAAATATTTGCGCTTTTTGGGTGGAACATATGCAGCCCCTCGAAATTAACTTACCTCATATTTCAAAATTCCAAAATATTTCTCCAGATTTCGGGAAAAGGGCAACGAAAATGTTGCACTTTTTTGCAGAAAAGAAATCGCCATAACTGTTCTGCAGACGGTGGAGGAAATTTTTCTCTACATACCTCCTTCCGATCTGTTGCACTATTTCACAATATATGCAATCGTACTCAGCATGCGTAGAGTCATATGCTGTTTGACTTTCAGTTTTGTACTGGCGTTTGTGGTGTTCGGTATACGTGCGCAGCTATTTTTATTTCATTCAAAGAATTAATTAAACCAAAGAATCTAAATTATCGGAGGTGCGATAACTCCAAATACAGGGTGGCTGATGAAAGCTGCTATCAAAAAAAAATTTAATATCTTTTTTTGTATTTAATGAATCTGGTTAATTTTTTTTATTTTGCAGATTGATTTTAGGATTTAACAAAAATGGATAACTGGTACTCTGAAACAAGAATTTGGATTGTCCGCCTCTATTACGCACTGTAGTCCGTAGTTTCGGTTCAAAGAGAGTATATGGGGGACGTTTGGCGGCAATCCTCCGAGTAGATGGACCATAAAGAGACTTGTTAACAATTTTTCCGAGCATGGGACAGTCAACAGAAGACCTTACCATCGAAACCCTTCAGTTCGGATGGAGGAAACAATCGCTGCTGTAGCTGATGCCATACAAAACAATCCAAGAGTTTCGACAAGAACCTTATCTGCTCAAATGGGTATAAGCAGACAGTCACTGCAGTCAATTATGCACAAAGATTTGGAGTTATTCCCATATAAAATTCAAATGGCCAACAAAGTGAACTCAGCAGACTTCCCGATTCGCTTGGAATTTTGCCTGAAGATGCTTCAAATGGTGGAAGAGGACGGAAACATGTTGAACTGTCTTTTCATGTCTGACGAGGCCCATTTTGATTTAAACAGCAACATAAACAAACAAAATTGTCGAATATGGAGTGCTTCCAACCCACAGATACTCCATGAAAGCAATCCATTCGAGAAACAATTGCGGCTATTCCCGTCTCAACTCTCCACGCAGTAATCAACAACTTTTTGGTAAGATGCCGCACATGCATCAACGAGCAGGGGGGCATTTAAATTCCATTATTTTTAAAAATAATTAAGCTGTATTTAATTAAATTAAATGAGCTTTAACATGAATAAAAGAAAACTGAATTCCATACACTGAAAAAAAAGTTATTTGAGTTTCTTAATGTAGCAATATTCATCAGCCATCCTGTATACTGCGGACTCCAATTTAATGTTAAAGGTAAATGAAGTGAAGACATGTGGGAAAATAACTAGATAGTCAATAACGAAAACAAGAGATCGAGCAATGCATGGGAATATTTTAAATTTTGTAGAAAGCTGGAATACCAAAAACAATAGATTTCCGCACAAACTATGACGAACCATCTATTGTTTTTGTTAATGACTAAATGGTTATTTTTCCACACGCCTTTAATTGCGAATAAGCAATTTAAAACTATTAGGAATCAATCATCACACGTTTAATGATTTGTGCAATAAATTTGTTGTCAAACCCATCGCCACTCAATCAGGTACAAAATACTTGAAATTTTCAACACTCAAGAGGTAAACTTTGTGTTTTAATGACTATGCTTCACGATTTTTCACCCGAAGTTTTTCATGTTATTTTCTGATGTAATTTGGTATTCCATTCACAGACGTGGAAACTATTGTATGTTCAGCATTTAGGTCAGAATTTTGATAATATTGATGAAGTTCACTTTTGACTAAAAACTTTGATATATGGTAAGATTACATCTTGCTTTGATCCATACAATGGCCTCCTAAAATTTTAATATATTCTTTTGCTTTTTATACCCTACACCACACTGTGGTACAGGGTATTATAAGTTTGTTTCACGGCAGATGTTTGTAACACCTGAAAATAACACAGCTATACCCACCTTGAAATATACCGATCGACTCAGAATCGACTCAGCTGAGTCGATTTAACGATGCCCGTCCGTCCGTCCGTCTGTCCATGTAAAGTTGTTCGTCGACTACAGGTCACAATTTCACTCCGATCGTTCTGAAATTTTGCAGTTTAGAGTATTTCGCGGCTGATAAGATCGCTATTGAATTTGGTTGAAATCGGTTCAGATTTAGATATAGCTCTATATCTTTCGTCCGATTTGGCCCTTTAGTCCTATAGAAGCTGTATTTTACATCCAATCGTTTTGAAATTTAGAATGGTAGAGTTTCTTGATCCATGAACCAACACTACTGAATTTGAAAAAAATCGGTTAAGATTTAGCTATAGCTCCCATATATATGTTTCGTCCGATTTGGCCCTTTAGTCCTATAGAAGCTGTATTTTACACCCGATCGTTTTGAAATTTAGAATGGTAGAGTTTCTTGATCCATGAACCAACATTGCCGAATTTGAAGAAAATCTGTTAAGATTTAGCTATAGCTCCCATATATATGTTTCGTCCGATTTTGCTCTTTAGTCCTGTAGAAGCTGTATTTTACATCCAATCATTTTGAAATTTAGAATGGTAGAGTTTCTTGATCCATGAACCAACACTACCGAATTTAAAGAAAATTGGTTAAGATTTAGCTATAGCTCCCATATATATGTTTCGTCCGATTTGGCCATTTAGTCCTATAAAAGCTGTATTTTACATCCAATCGTTTTGAAATTTAGAATGGTGCAGTTTCTTGATCCATGAACCAACATTGCCGAATTTGAAGAAAATCGGTTAAGATTTAGCTATAGCTCCCATATATATGTTTCGTCCGATTTAGCCCTTTAGACCTATAAAGCTGAAATTTAGAATGGTAGAGTTTCTTGATCCATGAACCAACACTACCGAATTTGAAGAAAATCGGTTAAGATTTAGTTATAGCTCCCATATATATGTTTCGTCCGATTTGGCCCTTTAGTTCTATAGAAGCTATATTTTACATCCAATCGTTTTGAAATTTAGAATGGTAGAGTTTCTTGATTCATGAACCAACATTGCCGAATTTGAAGAAAATCGGTAAAGATTTAGCTATAGCTCCCATATATATGTTTCATCCGATTTGGCTCTTTAGATCCAATCGTTTTTATACCCTACACCACACTGTGGTACAGGGTATTATTTAAGTATAAAATGTGCCAAAAGTAAATTTATGTAAACAATTTATACATGAATTGCAAAATTTATATATCAGAGTTATTCAATATTACGAGAGTGGTGTAGGGTATTATATAGTCGGCACCGCCCGACTTTAGCCTTTCCTTACTGGTTGCATCTTTATTTATAGTTTGTCTACAACTCAACTGGAAGATATCATTCAATTTATAGCAGAGGAGTTTTTCGGGGAGCTCCGCAGGCATTTTACTAAAAATTGAGACATTTTTGAGAATGAACATAATTTTATAAAACATGTTAAATATCATAGTTCAAACAAATTATTATTTTGCGACAAACATTTTTAGACCACAAACGAAATTCGTATTTAATTTTTCGTTTGGGAATAACGAATTTTTTTCTTTGCGTGTAGTATAAATGATAAATAAATCTACGACTTTGCATATTCGTTGGGTGTACCATCCGCAGATTTGAAATTGGAATATCCTTATACATATTTAGAGGCTAGGAACATTTCAAATTCGACACTTTGCAATTTTTTGTAGCGCCTAAAGTTCAGTGAAAAAATGGGCCTATTAGTAAAGCACTCCTTCTGTTACCTGCCATACAGATTGACAAAATTTTAAGAAAATCCATTTCGCATAAAATCCTCTTAGCATTTAGTCATCCTTCAAAAAATTGCCTACACTAACCTCGTCTTATTGTCTATGATAGTGTTGCTACTGCAACTTTGTTGCAGTTCCAACTTTTACTATTGCCTCTGCTGCTGCCTTTGGTCTTGTTGCTGATGCTGATGTCGAAGCGCAAGCGTGTTGTCACCGTTTTTGGTATAAATTTAGTTTTAAGATTTTGTAAGTTATTCATGTCATTCGCTGCAACGCTCGTTTGCCCATGAGCTATGTCTCATTGCCTCCTAGTAACAGGAAATGCTGCTCATGTTATAAATGTTCCTTTACTCGTGTACCCAAACCCAGGCAGCTCAACCCAACCCAACCAACCCCAACACATACAATTTCAATTTTTCTTGCAAAGTTGCCTCTTTCTCAACTTGACTGTCTCGTTTCCATTTTCATTTCAATTTCATGAATACACTGTGGCAAATAAATAAAAACTGAAACTGCAAAAATACTCTTACATACCAACCAAAAAAAGATGAAAGCCGAAGAGGACAGCAACACAACGACATTGTGTCTGCATAACAAATGTTGGGCCCACCGTACATATGAGTACTCACAGTAGTTCACGGACCACTTTTTTTGCTCCGGGAGGAAGTCTTCGAGGGGAGTCAGTTGACAACCTGGCCGGGTTCTCCACACAATAAATCAACACTCCCCGGGGAGTCAAGTGTGGAAACTTACGCATAGTTTTCAGTCTAGTCAGTGTAACAGCAGCAGCAGCAGCAATTGGATATTGGATGCGGAGCAAGCAATCCTGTAATGGAGTTAGTTGAAGGGCAACATTGTTGTGCTTTAATGCGATAAAAGGATGAATGGATGGATGGATGGATAGCTGTATGGCTGACTAGCCCTATGGATGATTGCGAAGATTCAGATTTCAAGGACACAGCGGGACAATCTCTTAAAATTGCTCTCAAATTAAGGTACATTTAAATGTAATAAATTTTTACAATATGTCAGCATGTGGCCCTACTGTGTCAACTACGATCCTTTAGGAAATCACATTAAGCTTCGCTGTTGTTCAAAGTGCATCACATGACTCTAAGAACCATCAAATTTTAGCCATTTTTCAATTCGTGCTGTAATGAAAAATTACTTTATATCATTTAAAATAGGTGATTGGAATTTATTAACAGATGCCTTGTTGTAATAAATCGAGGGGAGTTATGTTGAGAAAAGTGTGTGAATATTTAATTTCAGACACCCTATTTATTTAAGACATCGAGGAGCATGTCCCCGCCAGATGGGTCAAAGAGTACGGAGACTCTCCTCAGCCCCTCAGTTACAGAAGTAATGCTTTCGTCCTCAGAGAAGAACAGATTACAAATCTTCTGTTAGAGTTGGAGTCACCAGAAATAATGGGAGTGGGTAAGTCCGCACTTCCAGAAGGCCGTTTATCAACCACGGTGGATGACTCTTCTTCCGCAATGGGAACTTGTATACCTTCAAGGCTATAGACTCTATACCATATTGTAGGGCTACACTTGCACGTTGTATATGGGAGGTGGATTCAGCGTCCAGGATCAAATTGACCTGCCGTTTTTTTACCATCCGCCCAACCACCTTGCTCTAATATGTCAGCCGAGTGGGAGGGTTCTTCTGTAATCAACGTGATGGCTCTAGGGTGACTAGGGATGTTGTTTTTTCGACAACATTCAACTGGGCGCCCGGACACACCTCAGCCACTCGACTCAGAACAGTCTACTGATCCGGTATCGCCGAAATAAAAGAGCTTTGCTGTGGGCAGTCGGTGGCAGGAAAGGTGGGCTACCTCCCCTAGTGGTAGAGTCACGTATCGTTTCATACCAGATGTGTTATTTGTTGAGTGTCTCTTCCCCTGAGACACTAGCATCATCTGAACGTTTTGCTGGCGCTTGTTGTTGAGATGATGGACCGTTAGGACATTGAGTCATGGACTTGTCTATGCCTCAATGGAAACATTTGGGGTACCAGTCCCCGTGCGGCGTAGAGCAGAAACTGGGAGTAGCTTTTGCTACAGAACCTGATCAGAGGTTTTCTGGTACCACGGACACATAGTTGTGAGTCTTTGGCTCCGCTTGTGTTAAAACACTTAGGTCTTGTTGGGGACTCGGCCGGTCGAAGCCTTAAAATTGGGTCCCGTGCACCGACTCCGAACGGAAGAGGTTGGGATCGACCTCGACTCCTCACGGTGAGGGACACACACCTACGCAGTGTGTGTCTAGACTGTTGCATCTGCGTGTTTAAGCTAACCATTCCGCAGGTTTTACACTGCTAGGGTTACCAGTCCCGGCATCGTATGGGGTGCAACTTGAAGTAGTTTTATCTACGAAGTCTGACCAGAGGCTTGTTCTGGTACCACGGGAGTCAGGAGCCCCTTGCTTCCAGCCTGACTGTTGGTATGGCCCTTGTTGGCAGCTTTGTGGTGGCTGTGGTTAAAACCCAAATCGCTGGAAAAGTTGCTTGAACTCGGTGTGGAGTTGCACTTATTCAACCGGGTGCTATGACCCATAGAATGGCAGAGGTATTAAATAGGCCTCGACCCCACACCAAGAGGGAAGTTCATACCCATATGTATGTCTTCGAATTGGTACCTGCGTATTAGTGATGGCCCTGTGGAGGATTACCACCCTCTAAGGGTCTGCCACTAATGCAAAGGGGCGCAGGCCGTCGCAATGTAGTGTGCTGTTGTGAGCGTTTCGCTCGCCGTGAGTGAAGCCGCGAGGTATGTATACACGATAAGCGAAATTTCTCTCTGTCCCCTGATGCCATCCTGCATCGTTACAGATTGGAGGTTTGCCCAGCATTTATCTACGGACATCGAGGTGATTAGCCATAATGGCTGATTGTATGTACATGGCTCCGTTTGTCATTGAGGATGGAGCCATCCTCACTACTTCTGTATATAACAGCTATCAGTAGACTCTCCTTCGCCACTTCATTTAAGGGCTTGGTGGGTATCCTGTTGGTGGTTACATTAGGGCCTCTTGCCTTTTTCGAAGGCATGGGTTCATTTTGACTTTATTAGTCGATAACACAGCTAAATTTTAAGCTCTTTTGGCCGACTAATTGGCTTTAGAAGCATCTATGACGTCCTTAGCCCAGATAAGTGACTCTTTTTGTTTTTCGGTAAAAGCCAAAACCTCAACAGCCTCCAACTTCGTCAAAACTCTGAGCGCTCTCCGGTGTTTATTGTGCTTCCGTTTCGGGCATGATGTTTCCCCCACCGTACCTCCTGTTGTGAGCACGGGGGGGGGGAGACCCCATAAAGTATATATTTCTTAATCGTCGTAAAATTCTAAGACGATTTAGCCATGTCCGTCTGTCCGTCCGCCCGTCCGTCCGTCCGCCCGTCTGTGGTAATCACGCTACAGTCCGCAATAATAGAGCTAGGTTGATCAAATTTGATACAAATACTTCTTATAGTTGCAGGTTGTTTGGGATTGCAAATGGGCCATATCGGTCCATATTCAGATATAGCTCCTATATATAGCATCTAACATGTTGTGATTCCTACTGTTCTCATCTACTATATTTTTTGTGTTTTCGGTGTTATTATACCCTATACCACACTGTGGTACAGGGTATTATAAGTTTGTTTCACGGCAGATGTTTGTAACACCTTAAAATAACACAGCTAGACCCACCTTAAAGTATACCGATCGACTCAGAATCACTAGCTGAGTCGATTTAACGATGTCCGTCCGTCCGTTGTTCGTCGACTACAGGTCGCAATTTCACTCCGATCGTTCTGAAATTTTGCAGTTTAGAGTATTTCGCGGCTGTTAAGATCGCTATTGAATTTGGTTGAAATCGGTTCAGATTTAGATATAGCTCCCATATATATCTTTGTCCGATTTGGTCCTTTAGTCCTATAGAAGCTGTATTTTACATCCGATCGTTTTGAAATTTAGAATGGTAGAGTTTCTTGATCCATGAACCAACATTGCCGAATTTGAAGAAAATCGGTTAAGATTTAGCTATAGCTCCCATATATATGTTTCGTCCGATTTGGCCCTTTAGTCCTATAGAAGCTGCATTTTACATCCGATCGTTTTGAAATTTAGAATGGTAGAGTTTCTTGATCCATGGACCAACATTGCCGAATTTGAAGAAAATCGGTGCAGATTTAGATATAGCTCCCATTTATATCTTTCGTCCGATTTGGTCCTTTAGTTCTATAGAAGTTGTATTTTACATCCGATCGTTTTGAAATTTAGAATGGTAGAGTTTCTTGATCCATGAACCAACATTGCCGAACTTGAAGAAAATCGGTTCAGATTTAGATATAGCTCCCATATATATGTTTCGTCCGATTTGGCCCTTTAGTCCTATAAAAGCTGTATTTTACATCCAATCGTTTTGAAATTTAGAATGGTAGAGTTTCTTGATCCATGGACCAACATTGCCGAATTTAAAGAAAATCGGTGCAGATTTAGCTATAGCTCCCATGTATATGTTTCGTCCGATTTGGCCCTTTAGTCCTATAGAAGCTGTATTTTACATCCGATCGTTTTGAAATTTAGAATGGTAGAGTTTCTTGATCCATGAACCAACATTGCCGAATTTGAAGAAAATCGGTTAAGATTTAGCTATAGCTCCCATATATATGTTTCGTCCGATTTGGCCCTTTAGTCCTATAAAAGCTGTATTTTACGTCCAATCATGTTGAAATTTAGAATGGTAAAGTTTCTTGATCCATGAACCAACACTACCGAATTTGAAGAAAATCGGTTATTAGCTATAGCTCCCATATATATGTTTCATCCGATTTGGCTCTTTAGATCCAATCGTTGTTATACCTAACACCACACTGTGGTACAGGGTATTATTTAAGTATAAAATGTCCCAAAAGTAAATATATGTAAACAATTTATACATGAATTACAAAATTTATATATCAGAGTTATTCAATATTACGAGAGTGGTGTAGGGTATTATATAGTCGGCACCGCCCGACTTTAGCCTTTCCTTACTGGTTTTCTTTAGGTTTGAGTTATTTTGTGAGGTCACATGCTATCCATGGTGGAGGGTATATAAGATTTGGCATGGCCGAACTTAACGCTTTAACTTGTTTTATTTTATGTGATTGCGTAATAGGTACTACCTAATAGGTTTTAACTATCCGCTCTGTGATAAACACATCCCTTCTGAATGGTCTTTGTGACGTCGTGTAAGGAAGGCCAACTCCGCCTTATATTTCCGCAAAAAGAAGTAGTTTAGCTTAGCTAAAATAAAGATAACATTGCATATGGTTTCTGCAAACATTAACAATTTAAAAAAAAAATATTTATTTATATGATTTATTTAGTACCAACTGAATTTGCAGGGACTGATGATGTCAATGGAGTAGTTTAGCTTAGCTAAGATTTTTATACCCTACACCACACTGTGGTACAGGGTATTATAAGTTTGTTTCACGGCAGATGTTTGTAACACCTGAAAATAACACAGATAGACCCACCTTAAAGTATACCGATCGACTCAGAATCACTATCTGAGTCGATTTAACCATGTCTGTCCGTCCGTCTGTTCATGTAAAGTTGTTCGTCGACTACAGGTCGCAATTTCACTCCGATCGTTCTGAAATTTTGCAGTTTAGAGTATCTCGCAGCTGTTAAGATGGCTATTGAATTTGGTTGAAATCGGTTCAGATTTAGATATAGCTCCCATATATATCTTTCGTCCGATTTGGCCCTTTAGTCCTATAGAAGCTGTATTTTACATCCAATCGTTTTGAAATGTAGAATGGTAGAGTTTCTTGATTCATGAACCAACACTACCGAATTTGAAGAAAATCGGTTAAGATTTAGCTATAGCTCCCATATATATGTTTCGTGCGATTTGGCCCTTTAGTTCTATAGAAGCTGTATTTTACATCCAATCGTTTTGAAATTTAGAATGGTAGAGTTTTTTGATCCATGAACCAACACTACCGAATTTGGAGAAAATCGGTTAAGATTTAGCTATAGCTCTCATATATATGTTTCGTCCGATTTTGCTCTTTAGTCCTGTAGAAGCTGTATTTAACATCCAATCATTTTGAAATTTAGAACGGAAGAGTTTCTTGATCCATGAACCAACACTACCGAATTTGAAAAAAATCGGTTAAGATTTAGCTATAGCTCCCATATATATGTTTCGTCCGATTTTGCTCTTTAGTCCTGTAGAAGCTGTATTTTAAATCCAATCGTTTTGAAATCTAGAATGGTAGAGTTTCTTGATCCATGAACCAACATTGCCGAATTTGAAGAAAATCGGTAAAGATTTAGCTATAGCTCCCATATATATGTTTCATCCGATTTGGCTCTTTAGATCCAATCGTTTTTATACCCTACACCACACTGTGGTACAGGGTATTATTTAAGTATAAAATGTCCCAAAAGTAAATTTATGTAAACAATATATACATGAATTACACAATTTATATATCAGAGTTATTCAATATTACGAGAGTGGTGTAGGGTATTACATAGTCGGCCCCGCCCGACTTTAGCCTTTCCTTACTGGTTTATATCTACATTTGTATCCCCTCACCTTAGAGAGGAGGGTATATATCATTTGCTACTAGCCACAACTGCAACACATCGAAGGAGTGACCTAAGACCCTAAGTATGTTCGGCGGATATCCGTTTTGGGTCATTTTAATTCGAATGAGCAATGTCCATCCGTCCGTCTGTCTGTCTACTGGCAGACGCGCACGATAACTCTCGAAAGAACTGATTGACTTCAAATTTGGTATGTAGTAATATTTTCTTCTATCTCCGGCTAAGTTCGAAGATGGGTCATATTGGTCCACTCCTTCTAGTACCTCCCCCACAAAGGGTTAACATTTAGTGAAATATTGATTGTTTAATAACTTCCATACTACTTACTTGAGTCCTCTGAAATTCTACACATAGTATTAGTTTAGTAGTCACTATTACCTCGAGAAAAATGGACACAGTTGCCACGCCCCTTTTGGTACGTCTAACACAAATGGACAATTTTGAACGAAAATTTAAAAGCTTATAACTTTATTACCAGTGCATACAAAGACTTGGAATTTTGTACAGTGTAATGGTTTAATAGTACCTAAAACACAGTGAAAAATGGGCATTATTGTCACGCTCCTTTAGGTACCTCCCACACAAATAGACCATTTTGTACAAAAGTTACCAGCATATAACTTTACTACCAGTGCGTACAAAGACTTGAAATTTTTATAGTACCTAGAGTCCAGAGAAAAAAGGGCGTTATTGGCACGCCCCTTTTTGTACCTCCCACACAAATGGACCTTTTTGTACCAAAAGTTGACAGCTTTTAGCTTTAATACCAGTGCGTATATATACTTGACATTTTGTACAGTGTAATGCTTTTATAGTACCTAGAGTTTAGAGAAAAGTGGCCGTAATTAGAACGCCCCTTTTGGTACCTCCCACACAAATGGACCATTTTACACCAAAAGTTAAGAGCTTGTAACTTTTATACCAGTGCGTTTAAATACTTGCAATTTTGTACAGTGTAATGCTTTTATAGTACATAGTACCATTGGTACCTTCCACACAAATGGACTATTTTGTACCAAAAGTAAACAGCTTTTATCTTTAATACCAGCACATAATTTAAAGTTATTAAATGCAATTTAAATTGATAATAATTTAATTAAAACAAAAAAATTAATAAATTTGCTAATATTTTTTTGGGACTCAAGGTGAGGGGATTCATAAGTCGGTTTACCCGACTGAAATTTTTACTTGTTTATATTGTAATTTTTCCAGTCGTCTACTCTGGAACACTCGTGTAGTTAGGATTACTAAACAAATTGTATTTACTTTTTGTTAATTAGATTTAAGTTATAGCGTCAATATGTATAAACAAATGTGAACTTTTTTTAATTTGAGTAGTTTTTAGTGCATCTAAAGATTTATAATATGCATATTGTAATTTATTTATAATTTGCCTGAAGGCTTAGAATTACAAGTTGTAATGAATAAATACAAAAGGCTGTAGGGTCGCTGTGGAGCCTCTCTACTAAAATCGTCAACTGGATATATATAGCAGTAGTTCATCAAATACTATTATACGGCGTTGTGGTATGGTGGACGGCAACTGACAAACTAACCATCACCAGCCTCCTATCAAAGGTTCAAAAAACTGCCTGCCTGCGCATAAGCGGAGCCTTAAGGACTACAGCGACTGAGTTTCTAAAAGCCCTACTACATATACTGCCGATTATAATTGTGGCGAGAGAATTGCAACCAGAGCGGCACTAAGATTAAACTGAATATCAATGTGGAGGTTCAAGAACCACGGCCACATGAGGATATCAAAGTGTAGTGCTAGGGTAACCGACCGAGTGGACTATATACCAACTGTGTACAACTTCGAGAGAAATTACATCACTATGATTCCCGCCAGAGATGAATGGGTTGACTGAATACCAGGTAATAGAAACCATCTCCTCTTCTATACGGATGGTTCGAAGCTTGATCAAAAGGTTGGCTGTGAAGTACTTGGTTTGGATATAGCTCACAGACTCCTAGATACCTGCAGTGTCTATCAAGCCGAAATAATGGCAATATGGGAAGTCGCAAAGTGGCTGAGTCGCAACATAAAAATCAACACTGGCGTTGTCATTTACTCGGACAGCCAGGCTGCCATCAATTCTCTGGAGGCCACATCACAAACAGCTCTCGACTGTCGCAGATCTCTTAAAGAGATGGCTTAGTTTAGTTTAGTTTAGTTTAATTTATTGAGCCTTTTATACAATTATTATTGGAGTAACTACATTAATAATTTAGAAAATAACTTAAGATTATAATGCGTTATCCAGTTTAATATACCCCTTATATGGGTGCCTGGGCATAGGGATATCCCGCGGAACTGCAAAGCTGATGAACTTGCTAGGAAGGGGACGACATTACAAATTCTCTAAGAATTTGCATATATTGGTGCGCCACTATCCACGTGCAAGCTTTGGCTTAGGCAAGAGGCAATCAGACAGTCCAACGAAATATGGACAGAAATCGGCACTTGCAGGGTAGCTAGACAAATCTGGCCAGGGTATGACCTGAGAAGGTCGAATTATCTCCTCCCACTAGAGAGGACAAGATTTTCTACGGTAAAATCAGTTCTGACGGGACACTGCTTGATCAGCGAACACGCCAAAAGATTAGGTATTGACACGCCCAAAGATAGGTATTGGCCGAGATATTACCTGAGAAGGTCGAATTATCTCCTCGCACTAGAGAGGGCAAGATTGTCTACATTAGTATCAGTTCTGATGGGACACTGCTTGATCGGCGCACAAGCCAAAAGATTAGGTATTGACTTCAATGTCTTCTGTAGAAGCTGTGGAGATGAGGAAGAAGTGGAGAGATTTGAGCACCTGCTATGCGACTGTCCCGCTTTAAGTAAAAGACTGGACATTAGGCCGGGTCGATTTGTGGGGAGGCAAAAAAAGTCGCCATTGCTCAGTGATAATCGTATTCTAGGGATCAAAATCAGAAACTTTGCCGAAGGAACCATACCTCTAAAACGAATTCTGATGTCCCGGAATTTGGGTCGAAGTTTTGGGTAGGGGCACATTTTGAAAAATCTCACTTTGACCCATTTAGAGTGCTCCAATCGAGTCCAAATGTATGACCGACATACATTTGGACTCGATTGGAGGCCCGACCCACCCATGCCAGTGGCACACCCCCTGGAACCCCCTGGGGGTTCCATACATTTGGACTCGATTGGAGCACTCTAAATGGGTCAAAGTGGGATTTTTTCCGGGACATCAGAATTCGTTTTAGAGGTATGGTTCCTTCGGCAAAGTTTCTTATTTTGATCCCTAGAATACGATTTTCACTGAGCACTTCACTGAGTGGGGGTCGGTCATACATTTGGACTCGATTGGAGCACTCTAAATGAGTCAAAGTGGGATTTTTTCCGGGACATCAGAATTCGTTTTAGAGGTATGGTTCCTTCGGCAAAGTTTCTTATTTTGATCCCTAGAATACGATTTTCACTGAGCAATGGGCGATTTTTAAATCGACCCGCCCTACTGGACATACTGAGGTCGGTTTTTCTAGGCAGTCTAACAAATCTTTCCGGTACCGATATTCGAACTATCGATAAATTTGTATATGAAACAGGTAGGTTTCGATGAGGGGCATTTTAGCTCGTGGTAACACTAGGGACCTAAAATGATCCATGTGAGCTGGTAAAAAAATACGTCTGCCACCCTAACCTAAACCTAAACCATTTCACAGTTTTCCCAATGACTTGAACATATCACTTTGTCGACCCATCTGCGCTTATCTCGTAACTATCTTCACTTCTATACAGATGATTCGAAGCTTGACGGAAAGATTGGCTTTCGCTTAAACTGTAATGAACTTAACCATGATATAGTTCACAGACTATCCGATACATGCAGTGTCTATCAAGCCGAAATGATGGCAATAAGGGATGTCTGTAAGTGGCTGAGTGGCACGGAATGTATGACAGTCAGCCTCTTTCTGGTGGCCACATCCCTAAATTCGCAAACAGCTCTCGACTGCTCCCTTAACGAGATGGCTGTGCAGTTTAACAAATTCTTCATATGGGTACCTGGGCATATGGATACCTCGCGGAACTGCACAGCCGATGAACTTGCTGGGAAAGGGGCGCCATGGTCCACAGCAAGCTTTGCTTTAGGCACGAGGTAGCCGGGCAGTCTTCTGAGAGATGGACAGAAATCGAAACCTGTAGGGTAGTTAGACAAATATGGTCAATATACGACCTGCTAAAATCAACAAATCTCCTCGCGTCGTCAGAACGGGCATTGTTTACAGTTCCACAGTGAGTAAACGAAATCTGGATATACTAGGGTCGCCGTTTCTATGAAGTCTGACAGATCTTACCGGTGATACTGATATTCGTATTATTGATAACATTGTGTAACAAACAGGTTTGTTTCGATTAGGGGTACGTCTGATAGTACTAGGGATCTCTACTGGTCTATGTTAACTGGTAACTCCGGCTGCCACCCTAAGCTAAACCTAATGATTTGCCACTTCAGTCCAAATTTTGAATCATTTCTGAACTGATACTTGTATTTCAACTTCAGTCATGTTCGTCTGTCCTGCCACACAACAGTCCATAATAATAGAACTGTATACAAAATGTGTCCACATTGTAGTCAAATTAGGTCGACATTGAAATGCGTCATATCAGTTAATGTTGTCGCTCCCAGATATATTTCTCTATGCCATAAAAAACTATTTTTTTTATTTTCTAGACTAACTATAACTTTATTTAGTTACATCTTAGGTTTATTAATCTACTTCAGCTCTTTACTATGCCCTTAAAATGTCTGGAAAGGGGTTTATAACCACTGTAAATTCGCTCCTGTAACAGATGCACACAAACAGCGAAACAAGACATATGTTTCTAAAACGTTGCTATTTTCCAATTCTTATTCGCCATATTAGTGGCGTTGGCGGTGATGTTGGTGACGGTGGTGGCACTGGCATAGGGTTTATTATAAACAGGATTTACGTTCTTCCTCCACCCATGTCATTATTTCCTGTTCGTTCATGTAGTCATCATATACTTATACACATATACTCGTACGAGATATACTAAAAAGGAATAATTTAAATATATTCTTAAGAAAACTGTGTAAAACATTGTAAGAATGTTGCCACACTCTGCAGACTCGTCGTACGGATTTTTGGTATGTAATCACGGCTACAAGGCAATGGCGCGACAGCTGCTGCTGCTGCTGTTGTTGCTGCTCCGTGCGGACAGACAGAGAACATTGCGAGGGGCGTAAAGTGTTATATATAGATTCCAATATATTATTGTAATTTATCTTAAATGTAATCATTTCATGCTTTAGCATATGTCTCTGTAACACATATGCATGAAACGTTTACAACAGCAAAAACAACTAAATGTTGCCAACACGAAAAAACATCACCAACAACACCACTAGAAGAATCAGGAACAACATCCGCATCCACGTTGAAGCAAACAACCAACAATCGGGTAACATATCTAAAGTACTCACACGTGCTTTCTTAACACTTTTTGTTTCTGTTACCGCACGATGTGTGTGTGTGAGTGTTTGTTCGTTCCTTCCTTAGCCTGTCGAGAATAAGGATTCAGTCCGGATAGAATTTCCATATGCCACTGTGTGTTTACTCCACATATGGCATTTTGTGAGGAATTTAAATTATCGTATATGGAAATGCCCATATTACAACATTAGACATCATTACATTCCCCGCATAAGTGTTCGCAGATATGGCAGTGATGTTGGTTTTGATGTGCTATCCCAGTACAATAACAGTAACAACAAAAACGAGGAAAAACAAAGTTATTTACACATTTTTCCTTATCAACTCCAACTGCAAATCCAAATCAAGTAAAAATCTACGATTTGTGGTCAAGATGTTCTTATCCGGAGGGCAGTATTTGGTCGTAGTGTTGATGTTTGGTTGGATCTTGCTATGGCTATCAATGATGTTAATCTAAGTAATCACATCATATAGAGCTTTTTATAGCATCTACCATACAGTGGGACCGATTGCAAGAAATGTGGTAATAAATGTAGATCCTATGAACCTATATGGAATTCAAAGAAACGAAGGTAATTTATGTTCCATGCTCGGTCCATATTTAAGCATTTATGCCCCAGGGGAGAGTAAAGCTTTTATATTTTGGTGATGCCAGACTAGTAGACCTGTATAAGGCTGCTCTGAGTCGAGCGGGTGAGGTGTGGCCGGGCGCCCTGTTTAATGTTGTCGAAAAAACAACATCTCAAGTCACCCTAGCCATCACCTGAGTTACAGAAGGGCCCTCCAACACGGCTGAAATATTAGAGATAATACAAGATTCCAAACTTGGTCTGCCGACCCATACTTGGAGAATTAGCAAGGTGGATGAGGCGGATGGAAGAAAGCGGCAGGTCAATTTAATTCTTAACGCTAAATCCACTTCCCATATACAAAGTGCTAGTGCAACCCTGCAATATTGTTTCGAGACTATAGTCTTGAAGGATGTAGCTGCCACCGCGGAAGGCGATTCATCCACCGTGGTTGAAACGCGGCTATCTGGAGAAGCGGACTTACCCACTCCCATTATTTCTGGTGACTCCAACTGTAACAGAAGATGTGTTCGAGACTATAGTCTTGAAGGATGTAGCTGCCACTGCGGAAGGCGATTCATCCACCGTGGTTGAAACGCGGCTATCTGGAGAAGCGGACTTACCCACTCCCATTATTTCTGGTGACTCCAACTGTAACAGAAGATGTGTAACGTCCATCTCTGAGGACGAAAGCACTACTTCGGACAGTGAGAGGCTGAGGGTAGTCTCCGGACTCTTTGACGCATCTGGCGGGGACATGCAGATTAACTTCCATCACGCTAAAGCAGCCTCAGCGGCTCTATTGCTGCACCTGTCCACAGGTGCAGTAGACATCGTCCTGATACAGGAGCCCTTCGCAGTGAGATGAAGGGTGTGCGTTATCAGGACACCCAACTCTAAACTGCTTGTGGCTAACTGTGAAGGCACTCCAAGAACCTGCATTTTGGCTAGGAAAAATCTAAGTATTTTTTCTCTTGACTAATTTAAGTGATAAAGACCAAACATCTGCCCGTTTTTCCCGTAATAGTATGATATCAGAGGCGCTGCTACATTGATAGAGGACCTTTAAATACGAAGAAAAATTAATGGCATGGTATTGATATCTCGTTTAGTTATATACAAAATTACATTAAAGATTTTAAAAAAGTTAAAATTTTAAAATAATCTTAATTTTTTTATTCTCTTCGAAGTGCATGTAATCATTAGTCTTATATTGAATTCCAGTCTATGCATGTAACTTTATTAGATGAGGGATCTTACAAGACGGGTGGTGTATTTCTTTTGCTATGTGTAACACAGCGAAATCCGTTTTATGACATTTTAAGTAATTTGAGCAATGCCCGTTTGACCGTCTGTCTGGTATGTGATAATATTTATCCCCTCACCTTAGAGAGGAGGGTATACGAGGTATGTTCAAAGAATATCGCGAATTTTTAATTTCCGCGGGCTACGTGTTTTTGATTTTTGATATTTTTGTAGCGTTATGTTGGTACTCATCTTATTCATCTTATATTGGTCCCTTACATATGCTGATAAGGTCGGCCATTTTGAATGTTTAGTTAATTTTTGACAGCTGTTGTGCTTGGATGTGTTTTAACTTGTCTTTGATTTTTATCTATTTCAGAAAATGGATCAAAGAATCTGTATCAATTTTTTTTTTGTGAAAAACAAAATAAAGTGCGCGGACGCATTCCGAATGTTGACTGTGGCATATGGTGAAGCTACCTTGGACCAAAGCAACGTCTATCGGTGGTACAAAAAGTTTCTTAGAGGGCCGAGAAGATGCGAAGGACGAACAGCGTGCCTGACGCCCGAGCTCACAGTTTTCTTTGATTGCAGGGGCGTTGTGCATTATGAGTTCTTGCCACAGGGTAGTACGGTCAATAAAGAATATTACCTGCAAGTTATGCGCAAATTGAGCGATGCAATCCGCCAAAAACGCCCGGATTTGTGGAAGAAAAACTGGCTTTTGCACCATGGTATTTGGCCAAAAACAACACAGTAATGGTGTCGCAGCCACCGTATTCCCCTGACCTAGCCCCTTGTGACTATTTTTTGTTCCCAAAACTGAAAAGGCCCATGAAAGGACGACGCTACGCCACGATTGAGGAGATAAAGACGGCATCGAAGGAGGATCTGAACAAGATCCCAAAAATTGATTATTTGAAGTGCTTCGATGATTGGAAAAAACTTTTCGCAGAAGTGTATTACATATATCCGAGGGGAATTACTTTAAAGGGGACAAAATAGATATTCATGAATAAATAAATACCTTTTGAAAAAATACAAAATTCGCAAATTTTTTGAACATACTATGTATATTATTTGCTACGAACCAAAAGTGCAACACCTCGAAGGAGTGACCTAAGACCCTAAGTATGTTCGGCGGATATCCGTTTTGGGCCATTTAAGTCCAATGAGCAATGTCCGTCCTTCCGTCTGTCTGTCTGCTGGCTGGTGCGCACGATAACTCTCGAAAGGAGTAACCTATTGACTTAAAATTTGGTAACTTGTAATATTTTCTTCTATTTCCGGCTAATTTCGAAGATGAGCCATATTGGTCCACTCCTTCCAGTACCTCCCCCACAAAGGGTTAACATTTAGTGAAATATTGATTATTTAATAACTTCTATACTACTTATTTGAATCCTCTGAAATTCTACACTTATTATTAGCTTATCAGTCACTATTACTTCGAAAAAAAATGGGGGAAGTTGCCACGCCCCTTTTGGTACCTCCCACACAAATGGACAATTTTTACCCAAAAGTTAATAGCTTATAACTCTATTACCTGTGCATACAAAGACTTGTAATTTTGTACAGTGTAATGGTGCTCCTTTTGGTACCTTCCACATAAATGGACCATTTTTTACCTAAAGTTAACAGCTTATTACTTTAATACCAGTGCATATAAATACTTGAAATTTTGTACAGTGTAATGCTTTTATAGTACCTAGAGTCCAGAGAAAAATGGGCGTTATTGGCCCGCCCCTTTTGGTACCTCTCACACAAATGGACCATTTTGTACCAAAAGTAAACATCTCTTAACTTTAATATCAGTACATACTTTAATGTTATTAAATGCAATTTAAATTGGTAATAATTTAAATAAAAAAAAAAAATTTACTAATATATTTTTGAGACTGAAGGTGAGGGAATTCATTAGTCGGTTTACCCGACTGAACTTTCTTACTTGTTTTTTCTATCTCTTATTTTTAAAATAAAATATTTTTGGGAATGATGGTAAGAGGATTCACCATCGGGGTTTACCCGACTGAACTTTCTTACTTGTTGAATTTGAATAATGTCCGTCCGTCTGACTGGCTGGAGCGAACCATAACTCTCGAAAGGAGAAAAGGATAGTCTTTAAACTTGGTATGAAGATTGGACATATTGATCAACCAACTTTAGTACCTCTCTCACAAACTTAAATATTGATTCCTAGTAAATTCTATGTCCTGTCCTAGTATTTGGTAAATAAGTGATATTCAGAAAATGTAATGAGAAAAAAATTGGTATATACGCGATTCGTTGGAAGAAATCGGGAAATTAAAAAGAACATATTTTTAAAGGCAGGCGAAACTTTTGTAAATCTACAAATATTTAAAAATTAGTATATTATTCAGCCAGAATTTATTTTTGGTTTGAGACCATATGTTCCAGTTACTTTCTGTCTATTGCAAAAAAGTAATAGAAACAAATACAAAAATTGGTAGAGAGTTTTAATTGCTTGGTAGAATTGACTGCAGTTTCGATAGACACCACTCTATCATCTTCAGAATTTTTCTATTACTTTTTTGCAACAGACAGAAAGTAACTGGAACATATGGTCTCAAACCAAAAATAAATTCTGACTGAATAACAAAAGCACAGACCAACAATAAATAACAACAAATTAGTATATTTTAATATTTTTTTTTTGTATTTTGTTGTCTTGACACCAGAAATCGAGGCTAATTCTAAAATTAATATATTTGAAAAGGAAAATCCCACAATTCCCATAATAAATTCGAATGCCCCCAAAAACTGTTTTTTTTTATTTTCCCCAAAATATATTATACTAAAAGCCGGGCTCAAAATTCCTTTTTCAGATTACAGTGTAACACAATGACATATTTTATAGTTTGTAGTTCTTGACATCACAAATCGAAAGTAATTTGCGAATAATTATTTTTGGCAAAGCCAATCCCACATTTCCCATAATAATTTAAAAAATCCCCTAAAATTGGATTTTTTGGATTGGATTTTCCCCTATACTTACTATAATAAAAACCGAGCTCCAAATTCCCTTTGCAGTTCAATGTGCAACACCTTACCACATATATAATCAGTAAAGGTTTCAACTCTCTACTTTTGCGATTGAAGAAAACATTTATTTTTAATTTTCGTAACAAATTGTGTAAATTGGAGAAGCTTGGCAACAGCGAATATTTTGTTCATACGAATTTATGAATGGTCATATGCATTTTTTTGCTCAAGGTTGATTTTTTGCACTTTTTCTATATTTTTCTCGGTATACCGTACTGAATATCTCTTTTGTTTCTGAAGCAAAGTGGTAGATGTTAAATAGGAGAAAAAAATGCAGAACAAACCTACCCGAAAAAAGTACATCCAGTGCCCTTAAAATCGCAAAAATGCCCACAAAGACAACAAATATCTGGTAGGTTTGTTCCGCATTTTTTTTCTCATCAATATCTACAACTTTGCTTCAGACACAAATAAGATATTCCGTATGGTACACCGAGAAAAAAATATAGAAAAAGTGCTAAAAATCCACCTTGAGCAAAAAAAATTATTAAATGGACATACGAATTATAATTAATTGAGCCAACTTGACTGAACGAGTGATGCATAAGTTCTTTGTTTTGGGGCTACATTCAAGTCCACTTGAGTCACGAATTGAGTCTCAAAAATCGGTGTATATTCTGATCCGATATTCACAAAATACTAGGACACTGTCGGTGAAAATATGACAAAAAAAATGATTTTTGGAATCACGAAAAATACGTAAGTTACACGAGCATGAATATTTTGTTTACAGCGTTGGCTAACTTTGAAGCCCTCTAGCTCCGCCACTGTATACAATAGGGGAACAAAAATTTTAACTTAAGCTCTCTAATAGAGCTTCTACAGGGTGGCGCAAAATGAGCTATATGGTTTGAATTCTTTATACCTTTTTTAATTATTATTCTTTCTTTGTTTTTTTTTCAGCATTTTGTGAAGGAGACTTGGGTAATTGATTATGAACGTTGTTCAAACGTACTAAAATAATTGAATTTTTCCGAAATGTTGTGAAAAATTATGGAAAATATATGCTAAAAAGAGCACGTATGTGCGAAGCAGAAAATGGACATCACTTACCGGACATCATTTTTCCAAGCTAATTGCAAAAAATTCCCCAATAATACTGTATTAAAAAAAATTAAAAAATCGCATAAATAAAAAAGTAATAAACCATTTAAACCATGTAGCTCATTCTGCGCCAGCCTGTACAATCATGCCACTTTTATCGCAATCGGATGTCTGGTTAAGAAACGGCCGAACTATTTCCCCTTTTTATCGCCTCACCTTAGAGACCAGGCTATACTTATACATCATTTGCTACAAACCAAAAGTATATTTGGTATCCCCTCAGCTTAGAGAAAAGGGTATATATCATTTGCTACGAGCCAAAAGTGTAACGCATCGAAGGAGTGACCTAAGACCCTAACTATGTTCGGCGGATATCCGTTTTGGGTCATTTTAAGTCGAATGAGCAATGTCCGTCCGTCCGTCTGTCTGTCTGCTTGTTGGTGCCCACGATAACTCTCGAAAGGATTAAAAGATTGACTTCAAATTTGGTATGTGGTTATATTTTCTTCTATCTCCGGCTAAGTTCGAAGATGGGCAATATTGGTCCACTATTTCTAGTACCTCCCCCACAAAGGTTTAACAATTAGTAAAATATTGATTATTTAATAACTTCTATACTACTTATTTGAATCCTCTGAAATTCTACACATAGTGTTAGTTTATTAGTCACTATTACCTCGAGAAAAATGGGCGAAGTTGCCACGCCCCTTCTGGTACCTCCCACACAAATGAACAATTTTGAACCAAAAGTTAATAGCTTATTACTTTATTACCAGTGCATACAAAGACTTTATAGTGTAATGTTTTAATAGTGCCTACAATACCGTGAAAAATTGGCGTTATTTCCCCGCTCTTTTTGGTACCTCCCACACAAATGGACCATTTTGTACCAAAAGCTTATAACTTTAATACCAGTGCATAAAAATAATTGACATTTTGTACAGTGTGATGTTTTCACACACCTCCCACACAAATTGACCTTTTTGTACCAAAAGTTAACAGCTTAATACCAGTGCATACAAATACTTGTCATGGTACCAGTCCATGAATTATGGACAAAATGTGTGGACGATCTATTCTGTATTGTAAAGAGGACAGAAGTAGAAAATACCCTGACAACATTAAATTCCTTAAACAACCAGATACAATTTACCATGGAAAAAGAAGAAAACATCAAATTACCATACCTGGATACAGTTATACATAGACAAGGCCCCCTGCTAAAGTTAGAGTGGTATCAAAAGAAAACAGCATCCGGACGATTGATCAATTTTTACTCTAGACACCCCAGACGAATAAAAATAAATACGGCGACCAAATTTATCAACAGGGTACTCAGCATCAGTGACCCCCTCTTTCATAAAACTAACGAAGAGAAAATACGACAAATCTTAGAGACGAATGACTTTCCGAAGAAAACAATCGATGGACTCATAGGCATGTAAAAGAGCGACAACGAGAGGATCAAAAAGAGGCTATAGCAAAGATGTACAAACCACTGACGTACATTCCAAACTTTTCAGAAAGATTTTGCCATTCAAACATATACAATAGAGACAATTTCCAATTAGCACAAAGGACGTACAATACTGTGAACGACTTCTTCAGCAACACTAAATCAAAAGTCAAAAAGGAGGACACATCTAATGTAGTTTATAAGATTAAATGTGAGGGTGACAGGACCAATACTCGTATATGCCAAAAGGTATATATTGTCACGACCAAATCAAAATTAAGGACTAGGATATCCGTACACAGGTCTGGTCAGAAAGCTACTGACAAACCTATAGAACAAAAGACGGCGCATACAGCACATTTCACTCTGACGGGACATAAGCCAAATTTGAAAGAAGATGACATTATGACACAGGAGAAAAATTACAAAAGGAGATACACATTAGAAATGTTACACTTAATAAATGTACCAAACGATGAGAGAATCTATATATATAAAAGAGAGTGTCTGTTTGTGTGTTTGTTTGCGTGTTTGTTCCGTATAGACGTCTAAACGGCTAGACCGATCATCTTGAAATTTTCACAGACTGTACATGTATTGGGGGTGCTGAAAATAGGGTACTTGAATTTTCGTTAATCAAGTGGGCATGGACCCGCCCATATGGGTCCAATTTTGATATTGAGAAAAATTTTCAGCTAGAGTGCTGAAATTTGTTGTGTATGCATTTACCCAGCAAAATTTCTGATTACCAAATAATCCGACGAGTAAGCAAAGTTCGATAATGGTAAGTACTTATTATTTAGCCACTTTTCTCATTATTTTCACATGGGGATGTCATTGGAGGGAAGTACTGCGCAAAAGCATACAATAAAGTAGCATAATAAGTACTTATTTGTAGCATAGGCATACCACATAAATATGTGCTTATGTTTTCACGATTTTAAGTACTTGAATAATGCATTACCAATACGTTACAAAATACGTAAGTAGAAATGGTAGATAAGTAGAGATGGCCATTTAAAGTAATTTTGTGCATATTGTCGCGCATATTTCGAATTTCTGAACCCAAACCTCATGAGAAAAATTCTTCAATAGTCTAACATCATACGATATACGTAAATATTTTTGGTATTTTCATCCAATTTGCACGTATTTTTGGAAAACTTGTTGAAAATAAATAAATCTTCTACAATAACCCACATATAGCCAAAATTGCATTATACTAAAATTTGGCAAAAATTATTTTGATAAAAAATCACTTATTTCTGTTATTATTGGTAAGTCATTATTAATAAGCTGAAAGTAATTCACCGAATAATGAGATGTCGTTATTTGGTAATGCAGGGAATAATGACAGGTACTTACCAAGATTTTGCAGGGTAGTGGCAGAATATGTGAATTTTCCAAAAATGGGCGGAGTCGGACCAATGGCGCGGCCCAATGGGCGTGGCCCCGCCCACATATACCAAATTTTGAAATTTCGATATCTTGCACAATTTGCTAGCGAGAGTGCTGAAATTTTGTGTATATGTATATGGTGGCAGCCTGCGTGATTGGTAAAAAAATGGGCGGGATCGGAGCAATGGGCGTGGCCCCGCCAATATATGCCAAATTTTAGAATTGTGATATCTTGAACAATTTGTTAGTGTGAGTGCTGCAATTTAATACATATGTATCCGGTGACAGTCTACGTTAATGGTCAACAAATGGGCGGGATCGGACCTCTGGGCGTGGCTCCGCCCATATAAGCCTAATTTTGAAATTTAGATATCTTGCACAATTTATTAGCGAGAGTGCTATAATTTTGTGTACATGTATCTGATAGCAGTCTACGTGTTTGGTCCAAAAATGGGCGGGATCGGACCAAAGGGCGTGGCCCCGCACCTGTATGCCAAATTTTAGAATTGTGATACCTTGAACAATTTGTTAGCGTGAGTGCTGCAATTTAGTGCATATTTATCCGGTGACAGTCTACGTTATTGGTAAAAATGGGCGGGATCGGACTTATGGGCGTGGCCCCGCCCATATAAGCCAAATTTTGAAATTGAGATATCTTCGACAATTTATTATCGAGAGTGCTGCAATTTAGTTCATATGTATGTATCCGGTAGCAGTCTACGTTATTGGTCCAAAAATGGGCGGGACCAGACCAACGGGCGAGGCCCAGCCCATATAAGCCAAATTTTGATATTGAGATATATTACACGATTTGTTAGCGAGAGTGGTGAAATGTTGCGTATATGTATCCGGTGGCAGTCTACGTGATTGGTTCAAAAATGGGCGGGATCAGACTAATGGGCGTGGCACCGACCGAGTGAATCAAGTTTTGAAATTGGAATATCTTGCACAATTTGTTACCGATAGTGCTGTAATTTTGTGTATATGGTCCTGGTGGTTGTCATCGTGATTGACCCAAAAATGGGCGGGATATGTTCACTGGGCGTGGCCCCGGCCATATAAGTCAATATTTTAAATTGATATATCTTTCACAATTTGTTAGCGAGACTGCTGTAATTTTGTGTTTGATATATCTTGAGCAATTTGTTAGAGAGATCAATGTAATATTCTGCATACATATTTGGTGTCAGTCTACGTATTTTGTCCAAAAATGAACGGGATCGGAAATCTGAAGTCTGGGGCAACGAAGTGGACCGGGTCCAGCTAGTGAACTATAAAACTGACACGGACCATTGTGCACAGATTTACAGATATTTAGTAGACAAATACGGACGAAGGAAATAATTTGTTAGTTAATCGTTAACTCTGTTAAGAAGTAGTCGATAGTTCCTCTTCTAAATGTAATTACATATTGTGGTATTATTTTTGTCTTTTAAACATGTTTGTATAATTTGTAATTTATTTGTATTTTAAAGTGAATTTCCTTGAAGATGACTGTCGAAGACAGTCGAAATATTGTAAACCAATTGAAACTATTTAAAACAACAAATCCATCGTTTTTTAAATAATACATGACCTCTAGCCAAACCATCAATAACTTCATAATATAATAAAGGTCAACAATAAATAATTAACATAAAATACTTGCAATTTCGTGAAATGTAATGTTTTTATAGTACCTAGAGTCTAGAGAAAAGTCGCCGTAATTGGCACGCCCCTTTTGGTACCACCCACACAAATGGACCATTTTGTACCAAAAGTTACCAGCATATAACTTTAATACCAGGGCATACAATTACTTGAAATTTTATACAGTGTAATGCTTTTATAGTACCTAGAGTCCAGAGAAAAATGGGCGTTATTGGTACGCCCCTTTTGATACCTCCCACACAAATGGACCTTTTTGTGCCAAAAGTTTACTGCTTTTAACTTTAATATTAGTGCCTACTAATACTCGTACTTTAAATTTCGTGCAGTATTGCTTTTATAGTACCTAGAGTCCAAAGAAAAGGACGCCGCTTTTGTTACATGTTGTACCAAAAGTAAACAGCTTTTATCTTTAATACCTGTACATACTTTAAAGTTATTAAATACAATTTAAATTGCTAATAATTTAATTAAAACAAAAAAGTTAATAAATTTACTAATATTTTTTGGGACTCAAGGTGAGAGGATTCATAAGTCGGTTTACCCGAGTGAACTTTTTACTTGTTTAATTTCTCATTTCGAGCACAATGTTATTATCCATTTCATCTCTTAAAAGTCCTCCTGCCACCCCCAATTGTCAATCAATCAACACTCTCTCTCTTCTTCTTATCATCACACATCTCTTCAGTTCGCGAATTAATTTTTTCAATTCAGTCGTGATAAGTTACACTCCGTTTGTTAATTAAAATAACCCGGTAAAAACGTATGCTACTGTTAAAGTAGGTTCATAAAAGTAAAATTTATCATTTAATTTTTTAAAATATATAAACAATTTGAAGGAAGTCGGATAAAATTTAAGTTAAAACATCGTTTTTTATTGTTGGCAATTCTTATTGATTTGTTTGGGTTTCTTCTGTTGTGCTTTTACACAGCCTTACTCGTGAGAGATCGTGGCTCCACAAGAACAACAAGTATCTGTGCAGTGAGACAGTTGTGAGTTTCTAATGAGATTTTAAAGGCGGTGGGGAAGGAGGTCGTGTGGGAACTATTTGCAAAATGTTTCTGTGTGGAATTTAGGAGATAGGAGTGCTGACAACACAATTCCTAAATAGAGAAATATGAAAATTGATAAATGGGAATACAAATGTGAAAGTAATAAGTCAATAGGGTTCCTGAAGTGTGAGTGAGAAGCGGAAACCAGTTGTATAAAGAGGTGAGTTAATTTCGTAATATATTTAGATGAAAGTGTTTGTTGAATATTCTAAATATGCTCAATTAATTATTACCTACAAATTGACAATAATGAGAGACCGACAATTAATTAAAAAAAACTAAAAATATAACAAATAAACATTGAAAAAAATTAATCCGATTTTGTATGTAAGCGTTAAAAAAGTGAAATATGTATTCCAATCGATCTGTATTAAATTATCTGATAGAGATTTAGAAGAGTTATACATATGTGACCATATTCTGGTGTATGGTATTAATTAAGGCCGTGATCCGAAGACCTAGACTAGTTGTGTTGTTTTTCGTGATATAATGACTTCTTAATCCCAAACTTGTAACCATATTACCAAAATGGTAACAAACACCATCATCAGCAACCAAATTAAGCTACATACTCGTACAATGATTCATAAGACCAGCCAGGCCAGATTCCCACATGGATTCGGTGTTGTCCCGTCGTAGACTTTTTCTCAATGTCGAAGTCGTCGCTGTCGCAGTCGCCGTCTCCTACTTCGTCTTCATTTGCATTTTGTGAAATGTCATTTTATTGTGACTATGCCTATGTTTGTCGCATAGATGGCATTGGTAGCACCGGTGGTGGTGTTGGCTGCAAATGGCGTGGCATGTCGCGGCATGGTGTGGTGTGGTGTTGTGTTGTTTATTGCGTTATAATGCTGATTATTATGCATTGAATTTTCTAGTTGACATTATAAGGTGCAACATGTAAATAATTAATAGCATTATAAGATGCACTCACGAAATCGCACAACAACAACAGCAACTTTTGGTGGTGGAGGCCCCACTCGACAACTACTTCGGCTGCAACTGCGATTTACGGATTGTGCCTGGGCTTTTTTCCCTCTGCTGTCCGTCCGATCTCTGGTGTTGTCGTTGTAATAATTCAGCATGATGACGACGACGAAGATGGGGACAACGACAACTGTGCAACTCTACATATAACTCCAACTGGAAGAAAGTCAAGTCTCAGGCTTTAGGCCAGGATATTTGCGCGTACGCGTGTTGTTGTCTACGGGTAATAATGGTGTTTTTTTTTTAGTTTTGGTGTGTCGTCCTCTGATGTTCTTGCAACATCATCTGCAACAACATTAAGCCAATGTGCAACATCTTTGCAATGCGAAAAACAAAAATGTCATATCCCCTAGCATATGGGGCATTTCATATAAACAAATGTCATTAAACTGACAAATCCATAGCGATTAAATAAAACATAATATAATAGAATAAGATAATACAATTTTAGATTTATCCTAGGAAAACTTGTAGTTAGTTGTTGAGCCTCATAAGGCAATATCTGTATCAACATTTATGAATAGTTGTTCAACATTTTTAATATCCTTAGCAATATCTTAAATAATCATCGTAGAGCAAAGAGAACCGAATTGTCGAGTCTTTAAATTTTTTGTCAACAATTTTAATAACCTTACCAAAACTTAAAATGGCTGTAATTCCTTAAACAAGCCTCGCAGAGTCAAAGAGACGATATTTTCGAAACACAAAATTTTTGGAAAAAATTTAACTTTCTTAGCAAAATTTTAAAGAGCTTTATGAATCACCAAGTTTTTTTTTAATATTGAATTTTTGTAGCAAAACATAAAAGGGTCTTATAATGCGAAAGGACGACATTTTTGAATTTCCTTGACAAAGATTAAAACAGCTTGAACTTTTGAACAGAATTTTGAATTTTCTTAGCAAAATTGAAATGGGCTGTAAATTATTTTTAAAATTTTGTATTTCCTTAGTATAACTTAAGCGAGGCTCGTAAAGAGAAAAATTACGAGTTTTTTGTATTTCTTGTCAAAATTTAGAGTTTCCTTAGCAAAACTTAAAATGGCTACATTTCCTTACATAACCCTCCAAGACGGAAAAGACAATAATTTGATATCACTTATTTTTGGTAAACATTTTGAATTTTCTTAGCAAAACTTAAAATGGCTGTATTTCCTTAAATAAGATTCCTAGACGGAAAAGAACAATAATTTGATATCACTTATAATTTTTATATTTTCTTAGCAAAACTTAAAATGGCTTTTTTTTCCTTAAATAAGCCTCCTAGACGGAAAAGAACAATAATTTGATATCACTTATTTTTGGTAAAAATTTAGAGGTTCCTTAGCAAAACTTAAAATTACTGTAATTCCATAAATAGAGTAGGGCGACAATGACAAAATTTTTAGTCAAAATTTGCAATTTCCTAAGCAAAACGTAAAAGGGATTTAATTCTTTAAAAAGCCTCATATGGCCAAATTGAACCAAATTGTTTAATCACAAATGGCAAACATTTTTAATTTCCTTAGCAAATCCTAAAATGTCATGATTCCTTAAATAAGTCTCAATTTTTTGTTGCAAACATTTTAGAAAATTGTAAAAAGTAAACTAACGAAACTCAAAATGTTTGGACAACATTTTGAATTTCCTTAGCAAAACTTAAAATGGCTTTAATTCCAAAAAAACCTTTCGTAGGGCAAAAAGATAGACATTTTAGATTCGCAAAAATTGTTGCCTAACATTTTGAATTTCCTTAACAAAAAAACTTAAAATGTCTGTAACTCCTAAAAAAGGTATCGTATGGCGAAAATAACAAAATTTCCAATCACAAAAATTTGTGGTAATATTTTGAATTTCGTTATCAAATCCTAAATAAGTGTAATTCTTTAACTAAACCTTACTTTTTGAAAAAAATTCAAAAACCACAAAAACAATGAAATTTTCGAAATGGCTGCCATTTCCTGAAAATCTTAAGCAAATTTCGTGGAAATTTTCAAATCACAGAATTGTTTGGTCAAAACTTCGAATTTACGTAGCAAACGGTGAAAGGCTGTAACTCCTTAAATTAGCCCAGTACAGAGAAAATTGCTAATCTTTGGAATCACTAATTTTTTGCATTTCTCCGCAAAACTTAAAAGTGCTGTAATTACCTATATAAGCATCATAGGGCGAATAAATTTAAAATTTGTCGAACTCTGAGGTGTTATTCTATACTTCTGTACCTCACACGTCGACTCCAGTATAGAGGAAGACCTCAGAGGTCGCCTCTAGTATAGAGGAAGACCTCAGAGGTCGCCTCTAGTATAGAGGAAGATCTCAGAGGTCGCCTCTAGTATAGAGAAAGACCTCAGAGGTCGCCTGTGTGAGAGCTCGCATTGTCATGATGTACAATGATTCGTCTTCTCTTGTTCGTTTTTCGAATTTCTCCGAAGACTTCAGGCAAACAAATTGTGGCGTACCACTCAGAATTTACCGTCCTACGTTGTTCAAGCGGAGCAGTCGCCATATGACCAGTTTTGCCGAAGAAACAGGCGACCATTTGCTTCGAAGTGCTTCTTCCACGAAATACTTTCGTTGGATTTGGCTCGTCTTTGAAGACCCACACGGTCGATTGCTGTTTTGTTTCGGGCTCATACGCATAGATCCAAGATTCGTCACCTGTGACGATTTTATAAACGTCTTTCGAAGCACCGCGATCGTATTTTCAAAATTTCTTTGCACCAATCGACACGAGCCTTTTTTTGAGCGATTGTCAAATTGTGCGGGATCCAACGGGAACAAACCTTTTTTACGGCCAGGTGTTCATGCAATATCGAATGTACTCGTATGATGGTGGAAGAAATGCTCAAGGATGCCTCTATCTCACGGAATGTCACATGACGATCTTGCATTATCAGTTCACGCACGGCATCAATGTTCTCTGGCACAAATGCCGGTTTTGGACGACCTTCACGACCATTGTCTTTGAGCGAGCGTCGGCCATGATTGAATTCATTAAACCAGTTTTTCACAATGCTATAGGATGGTGCTTCATCGCCATACAAAGATTTAAGATCATCGATGCACACTTGTCGTGATAATCCACGTCGAAAGTTGTGAAAAATGATCGCACGAAAATGTTCACGAGTTAATTCCATTTTTTTGCCAAATTGATTTTTAAAAGTCACTGTAAACAACACAAATGATGGTCGTAAGTCAAAACGTTCTGAGTACGTTTATGCTAAAAAATGTCAAGGAGGACCTCAGAGGTCGACTCTAGTATAGGGGAAGACCTCAGAGGTCGACTCTAGTATAGAGGAAGAACTCAGAGGCCGACTCTAGTATAGGGGAAAACCCAGAGGTCGACTCTAGTATAGGGGAAATCCTCTGAGTTCGGCTCTAGTATAGGGGAAGATCTCAGAGGTCGGCTCTAGTATAGGGGAATATCTCAGAGGTCGACTCTAGTATAGGGGAAGATCTCAGAGGTCGACTCTAGTACAGAGGAAGACCTCAGAGGTCGACACTAGTATAGAGGAAGACCTCAGAGGTCGACTCTAGTATAGAGGAAGACCTCAGAGGTCGACTCTAGTATAGAGGAAGACCTCAGAGGTCGACTCTAGTATAGAGGAAGACCTCAGAGGTCGACTCTAGTATAGAGGAAGACCTCAGAGGTCGACTCTAGTATAGAGGAAGACCTCAGAGGTCGACTCTAGTATAGAGGAAGACCTCAGAGGTCGACTCTAGTATAGAGGAAGACCTCAGAGGTCGACTCTAGTATAGAGGAAGACCTCAGTGGTCGACTCTTGTATAGAGGAAGACCTGGGTGGTCGACTCTAGTATACTCGTACAGGAAGAACTCGGTGGTCGACTCTAGTATAGATGAAGACCTCAGATTTCTAGTTTACCTAGACTACTTGTGAATAACAAAGAGGGAGTAAATGAAGGATATGTGGAAACTCCCACATATTAGTTTTTCGTTTTTCCTTGGCTTTCGATTTGATGTACTTTCGCTTGCTCCTCGCTCGTCCGTTCGCTCATCCATTCGTTGGCTGTTGTTTTGCGCGCTTTATTAGTTTTTGCGTTGAACATTGTCGTATTTTATATTTTTTCGAACATGGCCATACTTGGCCCGGCGAGAAAACAAAAACATTGCATAATGACGCATACATAGTTTGCGTTCGTTCGGTTGTTCCTGTTGCCATTTACCATTTGCTAGTTACAGTTGTTGTTTATAGTTTTAAATGTAAATTTCGTTGTTAGCCTTTTGGCTCGTTTCGCGCATTTTTTTCTGTTTTTGTTTGTTTATGTAAGGTTTGGGTCTTTGTTTTGTTTTTCACACCCAGAGTTGTATCGTGTTCCGGCATTAGGAAACTGGTAAAGCTCTTACAAAGCGGATTCGTTACATATAGTTTGAAGGGGTGTTTCTGGTTGCCCTTCAGTGAAGGTACGAGTAGTATTCTTTTTTGGTAGGACGGAATGAAATCAGTATCAGTTTCTCCTATCAGATAATGATAATGCCTTTGAAGCAACCAGAAATGTATCTGCTTATGTAACTCTTGCCAAGGAGGAATTAGAAAAGTTTGTGATCTTCTATAATTTGAACAGATTTATCTCAGAGAATACGAAGTTACAAATGGAGAAAATGGTTGTTACATGAGATGTGGTGTACATAAAGTTAGTCGCTAGAAGTGTTACCGACATAACGCTTGAAGTATTAACGAATTAACATTATACCATCACTTTAGTGGAGGATGTAATGCCGACAAAATGTAAGAAGGTTACACACAAATTAAATTACTTATAAAGAAGAGAGATTTGTGTTTCAAGCGTTGGAAACGATTCAAAACACCAGAACTTCATTCTCAATTCAAATCTGCAAGGCGACTCGTCAATAAAAGGATACAATCAGTTAAATCTGCATATTATCGTGACAAATTTGCATCGGCTATATCGAGTAAAAATAATTGGAAGGAAATACGCAACATAGGCATAGGGAAGAAAGTATGAAAATGTAATGTTGCGGAGGATGTAAATCAACTAAATTTGAAATTTGTAGCCGATTACGATACTGCGCCAACCCTCATACCTTGCTCTTACGAGTGCGATGTAACAGGGAATAATGATTTCAGTTTTCGATGTGTTGACCCTGGGGAAGTTTTGGAGTATTTCATGTCTATAAAATCAAACGCAGTGGGGCTTGACGAAATCGACCCTCGACTCATTAAACTAATAGTACCTAAACTTCTACCGTACTTCACTTACTTATTTAAAACTATATTAACTAAGTCATCATTCCCCGTTGATTGGAAACGTACAAAATTATACCCATACCAAAACCAAACAACGATTTTAGACCTATAGCCATTCTTCCATTTTTGTCCAAAGTCTTTGAAAAAATCATGTACAATCAAATGTCAACATATATACAAACCTCAAACATGCTGACAATGAAACAATCGGGTTTCAGATCAAAGAGAAGCTGCATTAGCGCTCTTATCGATGTGGTCGAGGACATTAGAGTAAAAGCTGATGATAATATGATGTCTTTTCTTGTGCTCCTTGTTCATAGCAAAGCATTTGATACAGTCAACCACTCAATTCTGATAAGTAAATTGAAAAATAATTTCAATTTTTCAAAGACAGCTGACAAACTTATCGAAACGTACCTGACTAACCGCCAACAATGTGTTTCTTTGGACAGTAAATTGTCCGACTTCTTAAATGTATGCCGTAGCGTTCCGCAAGGATCACTCCTAGGACCATTATTGTTTTGCACGTATATTAATGACTTACCTAATGTGCTGCGATACTGTAAAGTTCATTTATATGCTGACGACGTCCAACTATACTATAGCAGTCGGACTAATGACGTATCCTACGCCTTTCAACATGTCAATGATGATCTCGATGCCATCCACAACTGGGCTTCAAGCAATGGATTGTGTCTTAATTCAACTAAGTCAAAATACATCCTCATTTCAAAAATCATGAATCACTAAAATTAGTACTAAATCACTCTGTTCTAAGTCGAACTGATTCGGCCTTGAACTTTGGTGTTGTTTTTAATGAAGACTTGTCGTGGAAAAATCACATCAATACAATGGTTGGTAGGGTCCAAGGTATGCTTCGAAATCTCTGGGCTGTTCAAAGCTGTACTCCCCTTTATATAAGGATGCTCCTTGCTAAAACTTATTTGGTCCCAGTGCTACTGTATGGTTGTGAAATATATGGTAATTGCTACAGTTTGGATTTTGCTAAGCTCAAGACTGCATTTAACAACATAGCGAGGTACATATTTCAGAAAAGGTACAGTGATCGAATATCATCTTTCTCTTACAAAATCTTTAACATGAGCTTCAAGAACCTTCTAAAATATAAAACACTGATATTTCTGCAAAAGATCATCACTTCAGAGGAGCCGGATTATCTCTTTGAAAGGCTAACATTTTTTAAATCTAACGGAGGAAAACGGATAATTAAATTTCGATATAAGTATTCAATATCTGAGCGTCAATTCTTTATTAATGCTATTCGTCTTTGGAACAACCTTCCCAATCATATACAGACTATTGGTAACGCTTATAAATTTAAAAATTAAATAAAAAATCTGCTAATGTAACATTATTGTACTATACATATAATTGTCATGAGTATCATAGTCTTTTATTTTAATACACACATAACTATGTAATAATTTTTTTCTTTTTGTTAGATATCTTAAAATGTCATTTTAATTGTCCTAGCACTGTAATTAATAAGGAAATATCCTTGTCGTGCTAGCTTTCTAATTTAATAATAAATAAATAAAATAAATAATGTATCTCTAGATACCGGCCAAAAGTGTAACACATCGAAGAAGTGACCTTAGTATGTTCGGCGGAAATGCGTTTTGCGATATTTTAATTCATTTGAGGTAACGGATAAGAAAGAGGAAACGGATTGACTTCAAATTTGATATGTGAGGGTAAGTTCGAAGATGGGCCAATTGACTGCTTCTAGTATCTCCTCCACAAAGGGTTAAAATTTAGTGAAATATTGATTCTCTAATAACTTCTTTACTATTTATCCGAACTCTCTGTAGTTTCGCTTGAAAAAATGAAGCGAAGAAAAATTACAAAGTTCAACCTTTCCAATAAAACTAGAAATTTGAAAAAGTTATCAGTACTTGTTTTTATAGCCGATTCAAATTTACAATTTTAAATGGCCGACCTGTACCTGAGTCCATTCCTAAAATTCTCAATTGCCGAGCCAGTCGTGGTAGTCATTTGAATGATATTGTGTTCCATTATTAAATGACAAAGTTCGACCTTTGCAATAAAACCAGCCGATTTAAAATTTTAAATGGTCCACCAGGCAAACTTCAAACTTTGCACATATCTCGGGAACTGTATGGGATATCTCTAGGGTCTAGACAGTTTTATTGCAGGCGACGGCCCGCCTGACTTTAGTTTTCTTGTTGTTTTTATTGTTGTTGCTAAAAACGGTCCTTTATTAAAAAACTCGTTGTTAATTAGAAAGAGTTCCGCACTCTATGACACCTATCTGTGCATGTAAATCCGCAGTTAGGCCATAACTAAACCTAACAACACTTGAACGCACCTTTAGCATCTCATAATCCTAGGCTGGTTTACCTCCGCACTATGTAAGGATATCGAGAGAAGTCTGTCTGGACAAACCGTACCTTTCCCTACCTTTGTTCGTTCATTACCATCAGTTTTATTTAAGGCAACCTTGTAAGCCATCATCATCCGAAAAGAGTTGCTCCATTGCTGTGATACGGCATTATATTTTCTTGCAACATTTTGTTGCGTCTGCGTCCAGCACAGCATCTACATCTCCTCTGAGCAGCAAACTCAGTGGACGAACGACCACTGTTGCCGTGGCTTTGGTTGGATGTTGCTTTGGCTGTTGATGTTGTTTGATCAGGAGAACAACATTAAAAGGTGTTAATGCAAATGTAGTTGCATTAGCAATTAGTGTGCTGTCATCTAGTGGGAAAAAACATAAAATAATCGGGCTACCAAACCGATGAATAACAGCAACAATAACATCAACACCATCATGTGGACGGACGGACATACATATGTCTATGTATAGTAGGCTGCCACTGCCATTGCCGCAGCTCCTCTGCATGCATCCCAGTGCTAACGAAATGCGTGGTCAGTCCACATAGTGGTGGAAGGAGTGAGTTTTTTTCGCTTTTGAAAAATTTGTTTTTAATACGAAGTGTGAAATTTGTGCAACATTTTCTTTGACTTCTGCATAACATTTGCATTTCATTAGGTCTGTGCGACGTTTTAATGTTTTGAGTTATTAGCCACAGCCACAAAAACAACAACAAACAAGTGAAGTGTTTGCAAAAATTGTTAATGGTTAACTCTTATTTTTTTGGTGGTTAAATCTTTGACACCGCACCGAGTAGATTAAATAAAGTTACGTATTATGTGCAAGTATTGTTAATTATTTTCGTAATGGATTCAGTTGCTTAATTCAGTGCTTGATTGATGATATCAGGAGTGCAATTCACAAAAAAAATTAATTTAAATTCAAGTCAACCTATTGAAGAGTTTGTATTCGTAAATTGTTAAATACTGAATTCGTAATACCACTAACAAGAGTCAGTTTGTTCCTCATCCTAATCAAGTGTTAGTTGGAAGCTTTTTTTCCTTTTTTCTACACTGTCATCAAACAGCAAATGACTTATGATTTATGGATTTTTCAATTAGTTGCCATATGGCGAAATCGTACAATTTATTACTTACACCTTTTCACAAATGGTGATTTTATGAAAGATTTGGAGAGGGAAGATTAGAATCTAGAAGCCAAAAAGGCGATTCAATGATGCTGTCTCACTTTTATAAACCAGTGTTGCCATTATTTGGATAAAAAAAAACGTTAAACATAAAACTGCATAATTTCAATGTCTTGCATAATTTTTAAAAATTTGTTGGATAATTTCAAATTAAACTGATAGACATTTATTATTTGTTGCTTATATAACGTGATCCATTTCGAGGCTCCCTACTTTTTTAAAGAAAAAAACACAGAAAATTAAAATTGAATGGGGAATGTTTATTATCACTTGAAAGAACATTCTTTGGCATTTATTTTTTTAAATATTATCAGCCTGTTCAGCTAAATGTACCAACATGCAGACGTGCGATAGCTACCCAAGCAATAATTTTCTTCTTTTTATTCTCACCCAAGCAATCATGTTTTTAATTTGGTTCATTGTCACTTATCGTTCGGGTAAGAAAGCTCTCTTCTTCATCGTCTTTCTGTCAAAGACCAATATTACCATCATGTTGTTATTGACATTTCCTAAAGCTTTTTCCACACGAAAATATCATAACGGGGGCAACCCTATCCAACAGCTGTAAGAGTAGCAACAGCTGATTTAGACAATGGGAAATAATTAAACAATCGAAAACAAATACAATTGTTTGCTTGATTGATCATATATGGGTATTTCCAGGATGCCGAACGCGACATTCGTACGCCTTTAAAGTGAAACAAAATAAAGAAATCTAACAATTTTTTTTTTGTTGTATACATTTTTCGATAGCATTTTAGTAGCACTATATTTAGGGCAAAAGGCAGGTTTGGTCGATTTGTTGCTTTCTGATATATTGGCAAAAAACATGTGATCCCGAACGCGACAAAAAATAGAACTCGTTTTCGACTGCATATAGAAATATTCAAAAATCTGCGAATTGAAACAGAATTTTGTAATGCAATTTTTTTTAAACTAAAATAGACTAATGTAGTTTTTAATTAGAGGTTGTCATGTTAAAATATATATATTGGATTTTTTTTGCCGCTCTTAGTGTAAATTCCGCACGCGACATTCCTAACGCGACATTATTTCTCTCACGTAATAATTGAATTTAGAAAAACAAAAGTATAACTTCTACACTTACAAATGTAAGAATAATAATAATAATAATAATAAGGAACACATGTTTGTTAATTTTTTAATTTTAAATTTAATTTTTGTAAATTAAATTTAATTTATTTTTTTAATTTAATTTTTTTAATTTAATTTCTTTCTGTTTTAATGTTTTCCAAATGTCGTCGTGATGCTTCTTTATTATTATTTTTACTCATCCGCACAAAAAGTAAGCAAATATGAAAAAAAAATTTTTTTGTTCTAATATGTCCAACTAAGATGGCGAACGCGACAAACTTTTGATTAAAATTAAAGCTTTCTTAAAAGCAACAGCAAACAATTTTTGTTTTTTATTAATTAAGCACAATTAACTTTGTTTGAATATAAATTTTCAATTACTTGCTTCGACTGGATGAGCAGTTCTGATACAAAACTGCGTTTTGTTATCGCGAACGTGACACCAAAATAGCAGGTGAAAGAAACATACAAATTTACCGTTAGTCGATTTTTGCTTTATCTCTGTTTCTATTTTCCTAATAGTTTGTTGTTGGTACAAAGATCTTTAACGAAGATTGTAACCATAAAACGAATATATAACAAATAACAGTGAAATGTAAAACCAGCACTTAAAGGGGCCAAAAATGGAAAAAAAAAATATTTGTGACTTTCTGTTCAAATATTTCACAACAAAAATAAAAATATGCTGTAAACTCATTATATTCTTTAAATTCAAATATTTCTTTAACAATATAAAAGAAAAAAACATTAGTTTATCAACTTTTATTTTTCTCATCGTGGTGGACCTTTCTCTGGAAATGCCCATATGTATATATAGGGACTATATCTAAATCGGAAACCTTCTTCATATGCAACAGTAAAAAATTGGGTTGCTGAATTTAAACGTGGTCGTACAAGCATTGAAGATGAACCACGTAGTGGACGTCCAAAAACAGCAACAACAACAGAAATTGTAGCCAAAGTGCATGATATGGTATTAAATGATCGACGAATAAAAGTGCGTGAAATAGCTAATATCATGGGCATCTCAAATGATCGAGTCCATTTAATTTTGCATGAAGAACTACAGATGAAAAAGCTTTCTGCAAGATGGGTGCCGCACTTGTTAACAGTCGACCAAAAACGCATAAGAATGAACATTTCTCAAGCTTGTTTGGATCGTTTTAAGCGAAATAAAATGGATTTTAAGCGTCGTTTCATAACTGTTGATGAGACATGGATCCACCACTATACTCCAGAGACAAAAGAACAATCCAAACAATGGACTGAAGCTGGAGGAAGTGCCCCAAAGAAGGCAAAAACAATTCAATCGGCTGGTAAGGTTATGGCAACGGTTTTTTGGGACTTCAAAGGTATTTTATTGATTGACTATCTGCAAAAGGGTAAAACAATAAATTCAGAGTACTATTGCAACCTATTGGATCAATTAAATGTACAAATTCGAGAAAAACGTCCTGGATAACAACACAAAAAAATAATTTTTCATCAAGACAACGCACCAGCGCACAAGAGTGTTTTAACAATGGCTAAAATCAACGAATTAAAGTACGAGTTGCTTTACCGCCACCCTTATTCTCCTGATTTAGCTCCCAGTGACTTTTACCTGTTCCCAAATCTAAAAAAAATCCTTGCTGGCAAGCGTTTTACCTCAAATGAAGATGAAATTACAGTTGTAAACCACTATTTTGAAGACCTTGAGGAAAACTATTTTAATCAAGGGATAGAATTGCTAGATAAGCGTTGGACTAAGTGTATTGAAGTTTCAGGAGATTATATTGAAAAATAAAAATATTTCTGAAAAACTAACTATTCTCTTTCATTGATAGGCTAAGAAGTTTCCGAACCGCCCTCGTAATATAAGGTATTATGAGAAAATGTAAAAAGCAACAGTGTGGTTGTAGGATTTCAAAATATTTTATACAAAATAATATACAGAAATTTTGAAATTATGGTGGATACTTCAGCAAAAGATTCATTTATGCATTCACCCAACAATTTTCACTTTATCTTTCAAAAGAGCGGTAAACATAACCGACACGAATGAATTTTTCTGATCGTCTAATTTGACATTTCATTTCGTTCGTTGTTGTCTTATAAAAAACAAAATATTGGCGAAAGAAAGCTTCTTTGTTTACACCCAAAACAAAGTGTGCAAAAACCAAAAATTTCATTCGCTTGCCAATTGACGTGCGAAGTGGCAAAAAATACGTTTCAAAAACAGGCCCTATGTCTATCAAATGTTGGCCGCGGCTACGTCTCAGATGGTCCATCCGTTGAGTCCAATTTTCGATGACTCGTTCGAGCATTTCGACTGGTAACTGGCGAATGACACGCGTGATGTTTTGCTTCAAAGCCTGAATCGAAGCGGGATTGTCCGCATAAACTTTAGACTTTACATATCCCCACAGGAAAAGTCTAACGGTGTGATATCACACGATCTTGGTGGCCAATCAACCGGCCCAAAACGTAAAATTATCTGCTCACCGAAGTGTTCTCTCAATAAATCCATTGATTGATGCGATGTGTGGGAAGTGGCGCCGTCTTGATGAAACCAAATGTCGCCCAGATCACGAGCTTCAATTTCAGGCATCAAATAGTCGGTTATCATAGCACGATTACGGTCGCCATTGACGGTTACGTTCTCACCGTCTTCATTTTTGAAGAAATATGGACCGATGATTCTGGTACGTCGGATCGGGAATCGGTCAACGGCAAAAATATAGCTCTTAACGAGAGCTAAAATATTGCTCATGGGTGTCAAGGTCGTGGGTCGACTGGAAAGGGGTTTTTTTTATACCCTACACCACACTGTGGTACAGGGTATTATGACTTTGTGCATTTGTTTGTAACACCCAAAAGGAGAAGAGATAGATCCATTGTTTATTATACCGATCGACTTGTAATCACTTTCTGAGTCGATTTGTCTACGAGTATGTCCGTCTGTCTGTAGATGTATTCTTGTAATCAAAGTACAGGTCGCAATTATGGCCCGATCTTGGCGAAACTTTACACATATCTTTTTTTTTGGCACAAGGACGATCCCTATTTAATTTGGTTAAAATCGGTTCAGATTTAGATATAGCCCCCATATATATGTTACTCCCGATTTTACATGTAAGCGCTGTAAAAAGTGTATTTTTAATCCGATCAGTACGAAATTCGGCAGAAAGAGGTTTCTTATTACATGAATTAATACTGCCAAATTTGAGGGAAATCGGTTGAGATTTAGAGATATCCCACATATATATGTTACCCCCCCATTTTAACATGTAAGCGCTGTAGAAACTGTATTTTATATCCGATCAGTAAAAAATTGGCAAAAAGAGGTTTCTCATTACGTGAATTAACACTGCCAAATTTGAGGAAAATCGTTCAGATTTAGATATAGCCGCCATATATGTATATGTTACCCCCGATTTGACATGTAAGCGCTCTAGAACTGTATTTTAAATTCGATCAGTAAAAAAATTGGCAGATGAGGTTTCTCATTACATGAATTAACACTGCCAAATTTGAGGGAAATTGGGTCAGATTTAGATATAGCCCCCATATATATGTTACCCCCGATTTAACATGTAATCGCTGTACAATCTGCATTTTATATCCGATCAGTAAAAAAATCTACACAAAGAGGTTTCTTATTATATGAAGGGATACTTCCAAATTCAGAGAAAATCGGTTCAGATTTAGATATAGCCCCCATATATATGTTACCCCCGATTTGACATGTAAGTGCTGTAGGACTGTATTTTATATCCGGTCAGTACGAAATTTGACAGAAAGAAGTTTCTTTTTCAATGAATGAGTATTCACGGAAAATCCGTTCAGATTTATATATAACCTCCTCCTGACTTTGTACCAAAGCGCTATATAAGTTGTACTTTACTACCGATCAAAATTTTCCAGAAAGATGTTCCTAATTTCTTTATATAAGCGCTATTTTAGAGACCAGAAAGGCTTCAGCGGAAATGAAAATTAAAGCATTACTTAAACCAATTATTCCAAGGTAGTATCAATTATTCCAAGGTAGTACATACCTAACATACCCTGCATATATTACTTATATTGTGTACGACCAAAAATCGGACTATTTATTGTGTTAAGGCTAATAATAACCACAGTAAATGCAAATATGTGGAATATAATTATTAGTTCAATTTTTAATTCCACACATTATATTAAACTCCTCTTTGGAATAAGCCTTGACGTGGCGGGGGAGCTAAGTACTTAATGTACATTGCCGAGGTTGTGTAGGGTATTATATAGTCGGCCCCGCCCGACTTTAACCGTTCCTTACTGGTTTGGATTAAAAAAAAATGGACTTAGCGCAATTGGCGAACAATTATTTTGATAATAAAACTGAATAATTTGTAAACGTTGTTCAGGCGTAAGTCTTTCCATGATGAAATGCCAAACAGTGCTTAACAAAAATAACATGACAGCATGACACGAATCACACGTGATCTGCCAAAAAAAGGCTATTGAAAAAAGTATCTCTACTTAGATCACCCATTATATATGTATAATCTTTTGTAACTATAAATTCAGAGGAGGCTTTGGGATTATAAAATATAATCACTGAACTAGAATTCGTTATGAGCCTTCGCGTATTTAATACTACTCTACAACCAAAAAGAATTTAATCAAATATTTTTACACAACAAATGCAAGGCTCGGAAAGGCATTTTAAACGGTTACGTAACTATAAGTACTTTTAAAGATTATAAAATTATATTTAATAATATTTGGAAAGAATATTTTGCCAACAAAGACTACAACTCTTAGAGCCTGATTTCAAGAAGAAAAAACAAGACGCATGACAATGTTTTTTCTATTAATTCAACATAAGCTAAAGGCCAATATGTAGATTTGCCTGATGATACGATAACATTTTAATATCGGGTAATAGATTTAAGTCTTCCACTAGCTAAAGCAGTAAATTTGTTGGTAAAGCTTTTAATGGAACCTCTGAATTTATTGATGATGATGAAATTTTTTTTGTGTCCGAGACCTAAAAACATTTTTTGTGTAGATTGAGGCATACTGTTTTATGAAATAAAAACAAAATATTTTTTTAAAATTCTAATTTTCATGGAAAATAGAGCATTTGGACAATATTTTTTGAAGTATAAGGGCCTTGATACCCTTAAAATTAAAGGAAATTATGCTATATAACAACAAATGTAGGGAATATAACTTTTACATGGACATAGTGGTATTGTAACTTACGTTGAACAATTAGAAGAACATTTTTTTTTTAACATATTTTTCTGCTTTCGCGAATAAAGCTAAAAAAATATATAAAAAACGCCAAAAATTGTTCCAGTTTTTGAAAGCTAGCATCCTAACGAAGAAAACAGTGCCTATTTCAAAAAAATCTATGGATAAATGTATAAATTATGACCCATATTGTAAAAGTAAGGAAAATAAAAAAAATATTTTCCATATCTTTTATTTTCGCCATTTTGTTTGGGAGTTACCAAAAGGGGCGTGGCAATAACGCCCATTTTTAATATACTATGGGTACAATAAAAACATTACACTGTACAAAATTTAAGTGTTTTGTATGTGCAGGAATCTATGTTATAAGCCGTTAACTTTTTGTGCAAAACTGTTCATTTGTATGGGAGATACCAAAAGGGGCGTGGAAACTTTGCCCATTTTTCTCAAGATGATAACGATTATTACCATGTGTCGAATTGTGAAAGATTCTGGGTAGTAGTATAGAAGTTATGAGATAATCAATACTCGAATAATCAAATACTCAAAGGAGTGGACTAATAAAGTCCATCTTTGATCTTAGCCTGAGATAGAAAAAAATATTAGCACATACCAAATCTTGAAGAAATCGGTTATTCCTCTCGAATGTTATCGTGCGCACCAGCAAGACAGAGAGACGGACAGGCCAAAAACTGATTGCCCTTACTCCTTCGATGTGTTACACTTCACAATAGTGGGGGTATAAAATCCGGTTTATATTAAAATTCTCTTATTTCTTCCAAAAGTGCTATAATTTCTACATTTATTCATAGATTGTCTTCAAATAGGCCTTTGTTTTCGTCGTTACGAAGCTTTTTTGCGATTTTGAAAAAAAAACATTTTTTTGTAAAAAATCAATTTTTTCTAATTGTTTTAACGACTACTACTCAACTCCTGTTTCCACGTGAAGGTGACAATTTTAACATTTTTAGTCCTCATAATTTACTTTAATTTAAATTACATCCCGGCTTTATCGAGCTTATACTTCAAAAATATGGTACAAATACTAATTGCACCTTCCAGGAAAATTGAAATTTTAAAGAACACTTTAAAAAAAAACCTTTTTATGACACCATATTACATTAGGAAATGTTCTAATCAGCCCTTCGACAACAATTTCTTGCATAGTGTTATAGAAGTATCCTGAAAATTGATAAGGAATCAGTAACTTCAGAAATTATTGTTCTAAAAATATCGTTAAGACTCCATATGACAATAAGCCAATCACAGACAGAGAAGGTTGATAAAAATACATATGTTGATAATAATAAATATGTAAATTCAAAAAAAGATCGAACAAAAACAAAATCTTTTTAAATATTTATGCAAATACTTTTAAAGGTTTTCAAGTTGTAATAAGGCTTCTACTAAGCTTTTCTGGCTGTGCGGGCATAGTTTCGATGCGTCGATTTAAAACATGACTAAGATCCACAATGAACCACTTATATTATTATTAATTTATGATAGAAAGGTTGTAATAAACCTTATTTCGATATCAATTAATTTCTTACATTTCGTTGACAATTTCATCAGTGAACAATTTTAAATAATGAACACAAACTTTTCTTCTGGGGTCTATAGCCGTACCCAGCAGAAATCCATTGCTTCGTCAATGATGCTGCTTATGCCATTTTTATACGCTCCACCATAGGATGGGGGGTATATTCATTTTGTCACTCCGTTTGTAACACCACTAAATATTGATCTGAGACCACATAAAGTATATATATTAGGCGTGTTTTCGTTACACCATAAGTGCTTAATTTGTATGGGGAGCTAAGCACTTTTAAGCACTATTAGTTCCCGATGAAGTTTGGTGCTTGTGTTCATGTCTTAATCGAGTATGATGTTGCCAGATTGGGCACCCTATATTTAGCAATATGGCATCCCATTTTTGGAGATATTTTATCAATTATTGTGAATTAACGGGAAGAAGAAGAACAAAAATGGGAAATTATTTTAATATTTGCAAAAGAGTGTAAACAATTGAACATAGCATAGTAAATATATGTTTTATAAATACTTTTCACGAATTTTTTGTCTGTTTCGCACTGTTCTTTCTTCGCAACTCATGACACCATTGTTATCAGATAGTGAAAATCCGCCACTTATTGCTTATGTGCCAGTTAGTGGAAGTCAGTTGTTTTCGTTGCAAAGTGCTAAACTAAAAGTGCTTGCTTGTAACGAAAACATGCCTATTATTAATCGTCGTAAAATTCTTAGACGATTTAGCCATGTCCGTCCGTCCGTCTGTTGTAATCACGCTACAATCTATAATAGGATTGCAAATGGGCAATATCGGTCCAATTTTGGATATAGCCCCCATATATGGCCTCCATATAAAAGTCCCTCTAGATTTGACTTCGTAACCCCAAAAAAACCTAAAAATTTCAAGGAATTGTGCTGAAATATGGCATAATGAGTTTATTAGTACCAGTAACCATTCACATGCGATCCATGGTGGAGGGTATATAAGATTCGGCATAGCCGAACTTAACGCTTTTATTTTTAAGACTAACACGAAATCCAGGAAAAATTTATACCATAATTCGAAAAAGGCAGCAGCGTTTCAAATACCTTTTTAATAAAATATATTTGGAAAATTTTTTACACAATAACATTGTTTGTATGTAAGCATACATTTTGTTTGTGAAAGTGAGGTCACAAATATATGTTGTCCTAATATATTAATATATGCGTTCGAAACTAAATATCTTGATTTTCAAATAAAAGTATCTGCTTACAAACATATAATATTTAAAAATGTTGGTTCCAAATATATTTTCTTTTAGTTCAAACATATGAAAAATGGCGATTTTCCCTATGTATTAGTTTGGCTATGAAAATAATCGACCAAAAAGTAAAAATTTAAAATCGAAAAAAAAGAACACTTCTATAGTAAAGGGTGGTTAAATTTTAAGGGCCGATGTTGATTTTGAATAAAACACAAATTAATTAGAAAATTATTGTCATATATGTAATATTGGTATGGTTCAATTATCTATGGAACCAAATATCGGCCAAATGGCAGCCGCGACCTCGGCGGCACACCTCCATCCGATGGTCCAAATTTTCGACGCTGAGCCATAATTGAGGTTCTATGCCGTTAATGTGCCGAATTATCCCATCATTTAGCTCTTGAATTGTTGTTGGCTTATCGACGTACACCTTTTCTTTCAAATAACCACAAAGAAAGAAGTCCAACGGTGTCAAATAACATGATCTTGGTGGCCAATTGACATCGCCACGACGTGAGATAACACGGCCATTGAATTTGTTGTGCAAAAGAGCCATTGTTTACCACAATTTACCCACAATTTTCCCGATTTTGGACACATTTGGTCGATTATGCTTATCAAAAAAACATTACGAAGTGCACGAAATGCATTTTGATTTGAACGCCCAATTTCGTAAAAGGCTTAAAAACTTTAACGCGTTGCTCGATTGTATATCTTTCCATGGTTCAAATTAAGTTAGTCTGAAATTGAGAAATGTCAAATGAAATGCAGAAAAAAATCTTGAAGTTTAGGTGTGGTTCACATTCAACATCGGCCCTTACAATTTAACCACCTGTTACGTTGACCACGAAATCTTGTCTTGATGTGAGGGACTACGAAGAAGTCATTGGGTGTCAAATAAGAGCTGTACGGCGGATGACCCATCTATTCGACATATTAAGTGTTCAAATAGCTCATTGTTGAAGCTAATGTCTAAGAGCTCGCTTGTCGCACAGCGGGAAGAATTCCAAAAAATGGGAAATAATTCTGCCGTTTCTTAACCAGGCAGGTTTTTAGTTTGGGCCCCCTGTGGTTTACAGGGTCGGAGCTGCTGGGACTCAAAATTGGCCACCACGGGTAAACAAAATGTTTAAGCGCTTGTTACTTTCGTCTTTTTCGTCCGATTCATAAAATCTCTTTTGTGTGTATTCTAGAAACAGAAGTCTACAAAAGGCTTTTTGCATCTAACAGTTATGACGTGTAGTTACCTAGATATCTGCACGCTAAAAAAATCGCGCCTGTTGTATATTGTCCCAAACATATTCAGCTGCAAACATACGTATATTTCGGGTACACTCCAAATACATAATATTTGATACACACAAACACATTATATGTTTGGGAGGATGTTATTCTAAACAAGAGTATGTTTTCATCCAAATATATTTTTATTTAGAACTAATATTTCCGAAACAAAGAATAATTTGTATTTAAGTACTTTTGGCAATGTATCAATCAATGCCTTCATTTTAAGCCAAGATTTCTGTTTTTCTGAAGTTAAATGTTTAATTTTTTTAGAAATTTTATATGTTTATAAAATTAGACAAAAATTGAAATTGGAAAAAAATTTAATTGGAACATTTATAGCTTAAAATTAGCGCTGTAAAACCAAATGTAATGCTACTTATGATATTTTTAACTGTAAAGTATAACAGGAAATCTAGGAAAAATGTCAACTAAAATTCGAAAGTCAGCAAATTTTTAAAAATCTTTTTTAAATAAAATATAATTGCAAAACTTCTTAAACAATAAATTTGTTTATGTGTAAACACATGTTTTATTTGTGAAAGTCAGTTCGCCAATATAATTTGTCCTAATATATTAATATATGCGTTCCAAACATTTCTTGATTTTCAAATACAATTTATTTGTTAACAAATATATTTAAAAATTTTGTTTCCAAATAATTTTTTTTTTCAATTCAAACATATCGAAAATGGCAATTAAAAAAAATTAAAAAAATTATCGCTCGAAAATGTTAACGGGTTTATTCCATTTTTTACCGAGATGAAATTTTTACACATTGTGAACAGAACAATTCGCTCACAAATGACAAAACGTGGTGACTAAAGTTATGCTAAACAAGTAAGAAAGTTTCAGTCGGGTAAACCGACTAAGGAATACCCTCACTTTGTGAGTAATGTAATATATAACATTACACTAACTAACCTGTCAATTGTTGTGGTAGATACCAGAAGTGGTTAAACAAATACACCTATTTTTCGGTAAACAGTATTTACTTAAATACATTGCACAGTGCCGAACTATAAGCGTTTATGTGCACTGGTATATTAACGTTACGAGCTATTCAATTTTGGTATGATTTGGTCATTTTGTGTGGGAGGTACAAAAAGGGCGTGTTGATAGCGCCCACTTTTCACAGGAATGTAGGCACTATAACATCATTACACTGTACAAAATTTCAACTACAGTAATTTTCGCTTAAAGCGAACTTCAAGGGACTGGGTAAACTAGTTCGTTTTAAACGAAGTTCGGTTTAAATGAAGACTTGAAGAAAACAATTTATGTATGTAAGTGCACATGCATTGATTTATTAAAGACAATTTTGGGATATTTTAATACATATCGTCGGTGCGCCGACGAAAACTCCTATGTGTTTTTTTTACTAGTTTTCAGGAGAGACAAAAAACGTAGCTATTTCGTCAAATCGCGATATTTTTAATATCTCCGATTTTTGAATTTTTCTTTTAATTATTTACCACCAATATATCATAACAAAAATCGTATATGTGAAAAGCCCATGACGTGGTAAATGGTGTTCATGAAAATCGACACATAGGATGTTTTGTTTGGAGCATTTTAAATATTTATAGAACAAAAAATTTACACATAGGAGTTTTGATATTTGAATGTTCACAGCGTACCTCAAGCAAACGAAAGTCGGCCTGGATTGTGGCTAAAAACGGCTAATGAGGTTTTGTACAGAATCATCCCCCCTACACAGATAAAAAGAAATCAAAATCTGATCTGCTTCCTTTCGCGAGTTATCGCGATAAAAACAATTTTTAACCAAAAATCGAACTTAATTACATTGAATCGCGGACATTTAAAACTATAGCATAATTTCCCATGAATATGAACATTTGTAAGACGCTTTGTAATGTCCGCGATATCTGCTATATTATTCTATAGCGAAATTTTTGTAATCCAAAAATTCGACTTACACCGCTAAATTTTTACAAAAATATTATTGCAAATTTATTAAAATTAATATATTTACATTCTATGATTTCTGAGGGATATTGACACTTGTGTTTCCTCCGTAAACATCCCGCGACGAATACATTTCGAACAAAAACATTTAATTTCAGAATTATTTAACTATATAAATATATTATTACGCGAACGGTCAGTCCTAAGAAAAAGTGGTGATAGAAAGTTTGGGAGATATTAAAAACGACTCCCAGTCTTTCTTTAACAAAAAAATTATAATAATTTGGTAGGGATTTGCAATGTGTCAAATCAAAATATGCCTCATATAAAAGGAAAAGCATACAAAAGTTTAGACACACTGTAAATCCTTACCAAATTACTATAAATTTGGTTTGTTAAAGAAATAGTTGTAGGCCTTTCGCTTATCTCCCAAACTGTCCTTCACTACTTTTCTCTAGAACTGGTAATTCGCGAGATAATAGCATTATATAGTAAAATAATTCCGAACTATTTTTTTTTTGTATGTACAATATTTATTCGTAGAGGGATATTTTTCGCGAAAACGCTGATATTAATCTATTCCTCAGAGATTATAGAATTCAAATATTTTAATCTTATTAAATTCGGTATAATATTTTTGGATAAATTTGGCGGTGAACGTCGATTTTATGGATTACACAAAATTCGCAACATAAAAACATGGCAAATGTCGCGGACGTTAAAAAGCGTCTTACAAATAATCATATTTAAAGGAAATTGTGTTACAGTTCTAAATTTCAGCGTTTTTCTTTACAAATCAAAGCTATTAAGTTTGTTTTGAGTAAAAGTTCTGTTTTCGCGATAACTCGCGAATGGAAGCAGATCCAATTTTGATCTTTTCATTGTCGAATAGAAGGGATGATTCTGAACAAAACCTCATTAGCGGTTTTTTGGCGTAAATCGAAGCCAACCTTCTATCCCTTGGGACAGGCTGTGCCTACAACACATAGGAGTTTTAGTCGGATCATTGCTATAGAGGGATACACATAGGAGTTTTTGGTAACTTTGGAACCGGTCAAGATAGCGCAAAATGCTTTGGCGGGTAGTCGTTTGACTGCTAGGACGTTCTAATTCGACAATAAAAAAAATTCGAAAAATTACACATAGGAGTTTTTGTCGGCGCACCGACGATATGTATAAAAAAATTAGTTTTTAAAAAAATCAGTTATTTGAGTTTGCTTACACGGGGCAAAATCGCCTTTTTTGATATGTTTGAATCGAAAGAAAATATATTTGGAACACAAATTTTTAAATATTATATATTTCTTAGCAAATAAATTTTATTTGAAAATCAATAAAATATATTTGGAACGCATATATTAATATATTACAACAAATTATATTTGCAAACTAAATTTCTCAAATAAAATATGTGTTTAAATACAAATAAAATTATTATTTAGGAATTTTTCCAAATATATTTTATTTAAAAAATATTTCCAAAACTTTTGCTGAGTTTTTCATATTTCAGTTCCATTTTTTCTTGGTTTTCGAATTGTACCTCCCAGTTATGATACCATATGCAGCATTACCTTCTGTTTTAAATCAATCATTTCAAATTTCTGAGTATTCCAAGCCATCATTAGTTGTCAATCCTCTAAGTACTTTATATAGATCCAAGATTATATGATTTCAATTATTATTTTTTACGAACATTAAAAGTTTCTAAAAATTTAAGTTTGAATTACTGAAAAATTTGACACAATTTATGTATTTTATGAATACTTAAATGCAAATAAATATTTGTTTCGGAAATAATGGTCCCAAATAAAAAAATATTGGAATGTAAACAAATATTTGTTTAGAACAACATCTTCCCAAATACACAATTTTTGTGTGTGCCAAATATTACATGCTTAGAGTCTACCCCAAACATATATATGTTTCAAGCCGAATATGTTTGGGACAATATACTACAGAAGCTATTTTTTTTCAGCGTGTAGTACCAATATTAGTTTCATTTATATACACTTCTACTTGAGCCAAGTGATCAAGAATTTGTTGTGGAGTGTCGCGTGACTGAAGAAAAGTTCTTACATAGCTTACGCTACACATTGCATCCAGGGCAGTTGTGACTCGGATTGGCTCTTCGTTGTCCATATTGTCGTCAAGGTCGTCATCATCAGCGCGAACAGACTGCAAAATAGCTGCGTCGTCCAATTCTTCCGTAGTTACAAGGTCGTCATCAAAACATATGTAATCGTTGAAGCTTTCTATCCCAACTGCAAACAAACCCTTTTTATTACCATCTGTAAATGTTTCCATTGGTTGAATTAGCAATTCTATTAATGGCAGATCATCATCCGAGTCGAACTCATCTTCATTGCTGCTAAATCCGCCGTTGCGAAAGCAATTAGCAACTGTGGTTTTGCTGACTTTTAACCATGCCATATGCAAAAAATTGATTGCGTCCAGTATACTAACTTTAAAGTTATCTTCACCCATATCAACCGAATTAAAAATTTTTGAGAGAAGCAAGTGGCGATATTTACTTTTCAATGCGTGAATGACACCTTGGTCCATAGGTTGTAAAACTGAGCTTGTATTTGGAGGCATAAACACTAATTTAATGCACTCTAAGTTCTTTGTATCTGGATGAGCTGGGCAGTTGTCTACCAGAAGTATAATTTTTCGATTCGCACGGCGTAAATTATAGTCCCATTGTCTTAATTCGCTGGTGAAAATTTCGGATGTCATCCAAGCCTTTTTATTAGCCTGGTAATTAACTGGCAATTTTTTAATGTTTTTAAAGCACCTGGGACTTTTTGATTTTCTGATTACTAAAAGTTTTCGTTTCTCTGTACCCGTCATATTAGCTACTACGAGCACTGTTAGCCGTTCCTTTGATAGTTTACCACCTGCACAGGTCTCACCTTTGAATCGCAGTGTATTATTGGGAGTGAGTTTATAAAATAAACCAGTTTCATGGCCGTTAAATATGTCCTTATCTTTATAATTTGTTCTTATATCTGGCCACTTATTTTGCAACCAATCATTGACCACATCAACATTGACTTCAGCCGAAAAATAAACAAATGGGTTCGTTTTAACCGAAAAATAAACAAATTTTGAATGCAAATAAAGTTTGTTATAACCGAAAGTTCGCTTTAAACGGGTTCGTAATAAGCGACAAAAATTTCATGGTTTATTAGAAATAAAGCACGTGCTTTTGAAATTAGTTCGTTTTAGGCGAAAGTTCGTTTTAAGCGGGTTCGTTATAAGTGAAAATTACATTTATATGCACTTGTATTAAAGTTATAAACCGTTAAATTTTGGTATAGTACGGTCCATTTGTGTGGTAGGTACCAAAAGGGGCTGAACAATGATCCAAATTTTGTACAGGACTATAGGCGCTACAAAAAAATTATACTGTACAAAATTTCAAGTATTTTTATGCACTTGTATTAAAGTTATAAGCAGTTAAATTTTGATGCAAAATGGTCCTAGTGTGTGTGAGGTACCAAAAGGGGCGTGACAACTTCGCCCATTTTTCTCGAGGTGATAGCGACTAATAACTTAATACAATGTGTGGAATTTCAGAAGATTCTAATAAGTAGTATAGATGTTATTAAAGAATCAATATTTCACTAAATGTTAGCCCTTTGTGTGGGAGGTACCAGAAGGAGTGGACCACTATGGTCCGAACTTAGCCGAAGATAGAAAAAAACATTGCCGTATACCAAATTTGAAGTCAATCCGTTACTCCTATCGAGAGTTATCGTGCGCTATCGGGGCTGTACAATGATCCAAAATTTGTACAGGACTATAGGCTCTACAAAAAAATTATACTGTACAAAATTTCAAGTATTTTTATGCACTTGTATTAAAGTTGTAAGCAGTTAAATTTTGATGCAAAATGGTCCTAGTGTGTGTGAGGTACCAAAAGGGGCGTGACAACTTCGCCCATTTTTCTCGAGGTGATAGCGACTAATAAAATAATACAATGTGTGGAATTTCAGAAGATTCTAATAAGTAGTATAGATGTTATTAAAGAATCAATATTTCACTAAATGTTAGCCCTTTGTGTGAGAGGTACCAGAAGGAGTGGACCAATATGGCCCATCTTTGAACTTAGCCGGAGATAGAAAAAAACATTACCGTATACCAAATTTGAAGTCAATCGGTTACTCCTATCGAGAGTTATCGGGCGCACCAGCCAGCAGACAGACAGACAGACAGACAGACGGACGAACGGACATTTCTCATTCGACTTAAAATGACCCAAAACGAATATCCGCCGAACATACTTAGGGTCTTAGATCACTCCTTCGATGTGTTACACTTTTGGCACGTAGGAAATGATATACGAGGGCGGTTCGGAAACTTCTTACCCTAGCACAAAAAGCGCGGTATAAACAGAAAAAAGTTAAGTGTTTTGGAAACTTCCATCTCTGCTATGAACACATGTTAAATTTTGTTTCGATCTGGCAACTCCTTCATATAGAAACAGGCGTTCACAAAAGACGCATCCGCGATTTTTTTACAATGGAAAAATTAGAAATGCGTGTCATTAAATATTTACATAAAAAAGGTTTATCGGGACAAGAAATTCATAATGATATGGTGAATGTGTTAGGTGAAAGTGCTCCTTCATATGCAACAGTAAAAAATTGGGTTGCTGAATTTAAACGTGGTCGTACAAGCATTGAAGATGAACCACGTAGTGGACGTCCAAAAACAGCAACAACAACAGAAATTGTAGCCAAAGTGCATGATATGGTATTAAATGATCGACGAATAAAAGTGCGTGAAATAGCTAATATCATGGGCATCTCAAATGATCGAGTCCATTTAATTTTGCATGAAGAACTACAGATGAAAAAGCTTTCTGCAAGATGGGTGCCGGACTTGTTAACAGTCGACCAAAAACGCATAAGAATGAACATTTCTTGTTTGGATCGACTTAAGGGAAATAAAATGGATTTTAAGCGTCGTTTCATAACTGTTGATGAGACATGGATCCACCACTATACTCCAGAGACAAATGAACAATCCAAACAATGGACTGAAGCTGGAGGAAGTGCCCCAAAGAAGGCAAAAACAATTCAATCGGCTGGTAATGTTATGGCAACGGTTTTTTGGGACTTCAAAGGTATTTTATTGATTGACTATCTGCAAAAGGGAAAAACATTAAATTCAGAGTACTAATGCAACCTTTTGGATCAATTAAATGTACAAATTCGAGAAAAACGTCCTGGCTTACAACACAAAAAAATTATTTTTCATCAAGACAACGCACCAGCGCACAAGAGTGTTTTAACAATGGCTAAAATCAACGAATTAAAGTACGAGTTGCTTGACAACCCACCTTATTCTCCTGATTTAGCTCCCAGTGACTTTTACCTGTTCCCAAATCTAAAAAAATTCCTTGCTGGCAAGCGTTTTACCTCAAATGAAGATGCAATTACAGTTGTAAACCACTATTTTGAGGACCTTGAGGAAAACTATTTTAATCAAGGGATAGAATTGCTAGATAAGCGTTGGACTAAGTGTATTGAAGTTTCAGGAGATTATATTGAAAAATAAAAATATTTCTGAAAAACTAACTATTCTCTTTCATTGATAGGCTAAGAAGTTTCCGAACCGAAATAAATATCAACTCTCGTACTTGTTCTTATATACATATCGCGTATTTAGAAAAAAAACGTCACAACTCAAAATTATTTTTTTTTTGAGGTGGTCATACCGTAGTAAGACAACAATATATGGCAAACTTCAGAAGTTAAGTCATCGCATTCTGCCGAATAGTTATTCTTGTATAGATCTTTTAAATCACACTTTAGTTAAAGACTCTCTTCAAGCTTTACAAGTCAATACTGAACGTGCCATTCATGACATACGACTTGATTTAGTGGAAAAAGTGCTCGAAAATTGGGTTCATTGAATTCGGTCCTGCAAAAGAAATCGTGGAGGCCATCTGGATGACGTTTTATTTAGAACTTAATTGTATCGATTGTACGTCACATTAAATAAAAAACTTTTGAATTTCCTTAACAATAAGTGTGTTTTTTTCAAAGAAATCATATCACTCTTATTGGAAACCCTGTATATTGAACATAGTTGTTTCGTGCCCCAGTTTTTTTCGTTGCTCTATATCAATCCATCTATTTAATAAATGTATATCAGTGGAAAATAATTTATTGATTTATTGCATATGTAATTTTTCGTAGTATTTTTTGTAACCAGTACAACATTATGAGTGGATTATGGCTACTATATCAGTTTTACCTTGGCTCTTTACCTTTATTCAATACGACCTCCTTATATTTTATTTTCACGATTAAATGTTACAACAAGTTCATTGTTTCAATGATGTGCAGGCAAGTTTCACACTACCATTTTTATGTAAAATAATACGATTAAAACTTTACATTATTTTCAATATGCAAAAATGCATAAGAAATACACTACCCGTGTCCCGTGTAGTCTGTGACTGGAGCATTGACATTGTTTATGGTTAATACGATTTAAATCAGATCCTTAAAATGACATTTTTGCCACAGAAAGTGAAAATGTTTGAAAAATAATTTATGATCCAGTATTTAAGTGACTCTGTATAAAGACCCCAGCAACAATAACATCACCGCATGAAATTTACTGCAACTGACCATACTTAACAATACAATTAAATTATAACACCATAAATTTTCGGAGCTTAATAAAAACACCAGCCATCCACTCATTCAGTCAGTCATCCAATGAACCGAACCAAACAACCGCCAACCGATCGACTGACCGACCCACCGACCAATGAAGAACCACACGGACAAAATCGCACAATATGTGAATTCCAATTTATTAACGAAAATTTATGATGCCATTCGTCGTCGACGGCGGCGGCCGTAGAAACAAAACAAACGTGAAACAATGCCAAAACTGCAAAACCCACCGAATCCGACCAACCACAACAACAATACATGGCTCCAACGGAATCGAACAAAAGACACAAGCAATAGGTCTCCTCTGGAGTAGTGGAGGGAGCCCCGCTACAGAAAACACCTGTAAACGACAATAACACCGCCAGAACTGTAAATTGGTAAAGTTAATAAAAATCACCTAGAAGTAGCTTCATGGGGCAGAGGGAGGCGGAAAGTGGGTCGTGGAAGGGCAAGCAGAACCCCTTTCATATGTAAAACTATGAAATTGTTAAAATACAGCAAACACTTAACAAAAAAGAGCCCATCAAAACATAACAAGTCAGTCAGTCCATCAGATGCAGACTCAAACCCAGTCATAGGGAACGACGGCATTATTAATGTGAAGGACTATCGTAAAAACACCGCTCAAACATTATTTGACGACATTCAAAATGACGAGTGAGTAACAACAAAAACACCGATAGACCCTTAGCCATAGAATCAACAAAAAGCAAATAGCAATTACAGCCGAAAACAACAAGAGCAGCCAGAGCAACAAAGGCCTTCACAGCAATAGCAACAGCCGCAACCATAACCGCATCAGAATCAAAACAAAAAGTTCACTGACTTTTTGGAAAATATTTCATTTTATGAAAACGAAATCATGTGAGTTCGAGCATGAAAATCATTTTATTTGTTGTACTTAGAGTCGATAAAGAACAGTGGTTTATGGAAATTTTCATCGCAATTTTCACGCGGTTCCAAAATTAGCCGACCTAATAAAGAAAACACAACGAATTTGGGAATGTTGCTTTATTTCTCAACATATTCTCCTTTTTTTCATAGCTTCAATGTCTTAAATCTAGTTTAGCACGAGTGAACAAATTTGAACAAGTGAAAATTTACAACATTGAACCTTCGATTCTGAATAAAAAAATAAAAAATAAGTTTTTTGGCGGCGACCCATATTTTCCGTGTTACTAGACTCCGAAATTTTGGAGATATAATCTTTAATATCTTCCTCATTTTTCATCGGATCAGGCCAAAATGTACAACATAGGTAGATTATTTGATTCAGAATAAAATATGTAAAGTAATTTTGTTACGGGGCCCCCTGACATTGTGCAGATACAGGGTTTTCCAATAAGAGTGATATGATCTCTTTGAAAAAAAAAAACACTTATTGTAAAGGAAATTCAAAAGTTTTTTATTTACCGCCTGTTTCTGTATTTCTAACGAAAGTCTCTGCGAACGAAAACGAATCACTCACTTTCGTCTGGAATTTGGTTTCTCTAAGGTTCGTTCGTTCGAAAGTCTCTGCGAACGAAAACGAATCACTCACTTTCGTCTGGAATTTGGTTTCTCTAAGGTTCGTTCGTTCGTTCGCCTGGCTTTACGTCAATGACGTTAGAAATTTACCAATTGGCAAATAATGTAATTGCCAGGTCAATAATTTCACAACTTCCGTGTGCTTCTAAAAAAGCATACGTTTTTTGCTTAAAAATTTAAACATATGTATACAATTTTATTATTATTTAATTGTTTTTACCATAATTATTTTAATATATACTTATTTTTTACTTTTAATAACTTTTTTTTGTCATTGTTCCTATCAGTCGACAAATAAAATAAAGTGACTCGATCTGACATTTGTGTTCGCCCAGATGACAGCAAAGAGAGATAGAGAAACCAAAATTTGCACTGAAATGATTACGTTTTCGTACGAGTTCATTATCGTGCGACTTGCCGTTGTGATGGTAGTTAGTGAAACCCAAATCAGCTGTTTGTCGTCTGACAAGCGAACGAAAGAAAATTTTTAAGTTACAGAAACAGGCTGTTAATGTGAAGTACAATCGATACAATTAAGTTATACATAAAACGTCATTCAAATGGCCTCCACGACTTCTTCTGCAGGAACGCTATCGATGAACCCAATTTTCGAGCACCTTTCCCAATAAATCAAGTCGTATGTCATAAACGGCACGTTCAATATTGACTTGCAAAGCTTGAAGAGAGTCTGGTGTATTTCGAAATACCAATGACTTCAAATAACCCCACAAGAAATAGTCTAATGGTGTTAAATCACAACTTCTTGGAGGCCATTCAATATCACAATTTCTTGAAATAATCGAATCTACAAACTTTTCTCGCAACAATTCAATTGTTTCACTTGCTTTGTGGCACGTAGCCACAATCGGTCAGCGGCAAAAAGATAGCTCTAAACGAGAGCTAAAATATTGCTCATGGGTATCAAGGTCGTAGGTCGACTGGAAAGTGTTGTTTGGATTTAAAAAAATGGACTTAGCGCACGAAAAGTTGCAATTGGAGAACGATTATTTTGATAATAAAACTGAATAACTTGTAAACGTTGTTCTTGCGTATATCTCTCCATGATGAAATTGTAAACACCACTGAATACAATGACAGATCATGACATATTACAAATGGCCGAAACTTCATTACAAACTCATATCATCCCTATTGGAAAACCCGTTATATGTCGTATTTTGGAGTTATAGAAGAAGTTGTTTAAAACATTTTCATATTCATCTTAAAGGAGACTTCCAAGAGAATGTTTTTGGAAGAAAGATTGGGCTAAAACTATTCACTGGTATTGTTTCCATGCTTCTCCAATATACAGGATTGTTTATACAAATTTCAAAAGTAAGCATCAATATTTATAATCGCAAAGCTACATTTTTAAAACCTTTACTATTTTTATATGTGGCAAGGTGTTGCACGTTGAATTACAAATGGAATTTGGAGCCTGGCTTTTAATATATTAAATATAGGAGTACATCTAAAATATCCAATTGTTTAGGAATTTGGTAATTATTTTGGGAATTGTGGGATTGCATTTTGCAAATATAATGAGTCGAGCATTACTTTCGATTTGTGAAGTCAAGACCGACAAACTATAAAATATTTCTCTTTTGATTAATCCCTGTGAGGGATTGATATTATTTTTGGAGTTTTCTCACTGTGGAGATGAGCTGAAGATCAAAGGGCTTCCTTCTAAGTGAAGGAGGGGATTTGAAGTTAAGTGAAAAAGAAAACTACATTGAAACCCAACACCTACCACTGCATTACGTTTTACTGGTGAAAATTTAGATCTTCGGATGCGTTGACGTTGTTTTTGTCCTGCGGTCCACCTATTATAATTTCTATTTATATGAAAGATAATTCAAATTGACATATTCATAGGACCCTCACAGTCATTCCAGAACTTACGGTGGTAAAATGTCCGCGTGTCCCTCTTTGTTTCATGAAGATGTATGTTTCCTATATAGTTATGTCCAGAGAAACAACATTATTTGCTCTGTAGAATTTCTTAGCTATCTGTTATTATACCTAATACTAATATTTTCAGGACAAACCATACCACAGTACACGATATGGTATAAAAGTCTGCATATGTATATGTTTTTATCCAAATAAATACATATGCTATATTATGTTGTATATATGTGAATTCATATATGTGGTCACACATGTACAGATGTATATGTCTGTACATATACATACGTACATATGTTTTGGCTGGATGAATGATTCCTCAGATAAAACATAAACATAAAATGATATATTGTCTAATTTTTTATTACTGCATGTGAATAATAAAATTTAACAAAAATTTTCTGTTTTATTTGAATCTGAATGAGTTGTTCGTTCTATGCTATTGTGTCCGCTCAAGTATGTACTTGGACTTGGTTGGATATTTGTCCGTCCTTGTTCTGATCCCGTGCCCATACCCTTGCCCTTGTCCGCCACCCCGTAAGCGTATCTAGACAACAACAAATATGAATATTTTTAGTAGAATTGTCTGAGTTTTATTTCAACTTATGTTCGGTTTGGCTTTAGTGGGTTAATTTATGAGTTTCTTTTTTTACGTTTTGGTTTTTCTTACAGCGTTTGTTTTTTGTGGGTTTCGGTTCTGCTGTGAGGTTCTCTAATGACGAATGACGGTTCTTACATCGGCGATTTGCCATAGAACACATGCGCTCCATGGCAATAGGTCTTTATTGTTCTTGTTTTTTTGCCAACCGGGTCTTTATCTCTGCATAGGCCGCAGCAATAAATACTTTTTTGGTGTCTGATGAATATTAATCGTGAAAATCTAGAGAAATGAATTGCAGCAGAGGGTCTATATGCAAAGGGTTTTTTGGTAAAGTAATAGCTTTATCATTTGTGCTAAAATTCAGAAAAAATTTGATATACTTGCGAGTATTATATTGTGAATATTGTGATTTTAAAATAAAGATGCTAGGATTAAATTGCGATGCTATATAAATGATTTATACAAAGCCAAAAATTTATATTTGCTAAGCTTATAAATATTTAATGTACTATAAATAATTTTACATCTCTCCCTCTCTGATCCTTTTATTTGTTTTTATGGGAATAAATTTTATTTTTGCATTAAAATAAATTATTTAACATGCATTATTTTTTCTTTGCAGGTTTTTTTTGAAGCTGCATAATTTTCATATCGCTTGGAGCTCTAGGATTACACCGCAAAACAAATGAACAGGTAATTGTTTGTCCTACTTGTTTTTGATGTATGAATAAAGCATATTCATAAAATTTAAGAAAACATTTTCATAGCCTTTTTATCCCCACACCTAAGAGAGGAGGGTATACGGGTTGCCCATATTCGACGGACCCATGTTTTTTTAAAAAAAATCAAAGAAAAAAATAAAAATTTGGCGGTTGGCAATCTTAATCATTTAATTTGTTCCAAGTAGATTTGTTTACATCAATTTTTGAATATGATATCTCTCAAATGGCCGCCTCTGGCGTTGATGGCGTATTGTGCCCTTTTTGCAGCATTTTCCATCGTTTTCGCCAACATTTCGGCCGGAATAGCTGCTATTTCTTCACGAATGTTGTCCTTGAGCTCTTCTACGGTCCTTGGCTTGTTAACGTAAACCTTTGGCTTCAAATATCCCCACAAGAAGAAGTCAGGCGGCGTCAAATCGAGCGAACGCGGTGGCCAGTCCAAATCACCACTTTTCGACATCAAACGGCCCGGAAACAAATTCTTCAGAAAATCGATTGTTATGCGACTTGTGTGCGGTGGAGCGCCGTCTTGTTGAAACCAGAACTGCCTCATACGCTTTCGACGAATAATTGGCATCACAAAATTGGTCATCATGTCGCGATAACGCTCCTGGTTGATGGTAACAGCATGGCCATTTTCGTTTTGGAAGAAAAACGGCCCAATGACCGTTTTCGCACTAACGCCGCACCAAACTGTGACTTTTTCGTCATGAAGAGGCAATTCTTGAATCTCCTGAGGATTTTCAGTGGCGTAAATACGGCAATTTTGCTTATTTACGGTCCCATTCAATGTGAAATGGGCTTCATCGGACAGTTTTTTGAGTTTTTTTTGAGTTTTCACAATTGACTTCTTCTGTTGAATGTAAATTTCAACTATTTCAGAGCGCTCGCGTGGCGTGTATTGTTCCATGGTAAAAATCTGCTTGGACTGACGCTTCAAACGCGGTATGTCATTAAGCGATCTGACATCTCTGTCAAAAGTTATGGCGTTGCCAGATGGGTCCGTCGAATATGGGCAACCCTGTATATATTTTGCTACGAATCAAATGTGTAACACATCGAAGGAGTGACCTAAGACCCTAAGTATGTTCGGCGGATATCCCTTTTGGGTCATATTAAGTCGAATGAGCAATGTCCGTCCGTCCGTCTGTCTGTCTGTCTGCTGGCTGGAGCGCACGATAACTCTCGAAAGGAGTAACCGATTGACTTGAAATTTTGTATGTGGTAATGTTTTCTTCAATCTCCGGCTAAGTTCGAAGATGGGCCATATTGGTCCACTCCTTCTAGTACCTCCCCCACAAAGGGTTGACATTTAGTGACATATTGATTATTTAATAACTTTGAATTTGAATGCTCTGAAATTCTACACATAGTATTAGATTATTAGTCACTAATACCTCGAGAAAAATAGGCGAAGTTGCCACCCCCCTTTTGGTACCTCACACACTAATGGACAATTTTCAACCAAAAGTTAATAGCTTATAACTTTATTACCAGTGCATACAAAGACTTGAAGTTTTGTACAGTGTAATGGTTTAATAGTACCTACAATACAGTGAAAAATGGGCATTACTGCCACGCTCCATTTGGTACCTCCCACACAAATGGACCATTTTGTACCAAAAGTTACTAGCTTATAAATTTAATACCAGTGCATACAAATACTTGATATTTTGTACAGTGTATTGCTTTTATAGTACATAGAGTCCAGAGAAAAATGGGCGTTATTGGCCAGCCCCTTTTTACACCTCCCACACAAATGGACCTTTGTACCAAAAGTTTACAGCTTTTAACTTTAATACCAGAGCATATAAATACTTGAAATTTTGTACAGCGCATTACTTTTATAGTACATAGAGTCCAGAGTAAAGTGACCGTTATTGCGACGCCTCTTTTGGTACCTCTCACACAAATGGACCATTTTGTACCAGCAGTAAACAGCATTGAACTTTAATACCAGTACATGCTTTAACGTTATTAAATGCAATTTAAATTCATAATTATTTAAATAAAACAAACAAATAAATAAGTTTACAATATTTTTTTGAGACTCAAGGTGAGGGGATTCATTAGTCGGTTTACCCGACTGAACTTTCTTACTTGTTGTAGAGAGATTAGTGTTTAAAATATAACTCAGTCAAGTGTCAACTTTTGTTTTTTTTTACTAATATGTACAGGGAAAAATATTTTTTTTGTATAAGTTTGTTTTTGTAAACATTAGAGCAAATTATCGAATTTCAAGAGATGTGTTCGGTTTCCTAGCTACAACTTTTTAAAGTATGCATCGATTTTCTTCGGAATGGTCTTATTCGTGGTCGTACAGACTTTACAGTCAAATCATAAAAATATAACAATTGTGCGTTTTTACAAGTTTCTATGAAGCTTTTATTTAAAAAATATAAATAAGTTTTCTAAAAAAATATGATTTTTTTGGCAATATTTTGTAACAGCGGGTTTTCCAATAGGGATGCTATGATTTTGAAGTGACGTTTCGGCCAGTTGTAATATGTCATGATCTGTCATTTGTTTTTCATTGTATTCAGTAGTGTTTACAATGTCATCACGGAGAGATATACGCAAGAACAACGTTTACAAATTATTCAGTTTTATTATCAAAATAACACTATGCAACAAAATTTTTGTCCAAGGGATGTGGATATCAGTTTCTGGTGCAATTAGGTGTCATAAACACGAAAATAATTAAAAAAAAAAATGTTTATGGTAATTTTTTTTTTATTTTTTTTTTTAATTCCTGCTTTCCTGGAAAGTACATTCAGTATTTCGACCAAAGGCAATTATGAGGGCTACATATGCTGCAAACATCGCTTTCACGTAAAATCTTTGGTTTAGTAACAGTCGTCAAAAATATGAGAACAAAATTATTTTTTCTTAAAATAAACCTTTTTCCTGGTACAAAAAAAAACCATAAAAAATAGAAAAAAAATCGAAAAAAAAAAATATTTTATTACATTTTTTAAGCATGCTAACGAAGAAAACACTGTCTATATGAAAAAAATCTGTGGATAGATGTAAAAGTTATTAGCCATTTTTATACCCTACACCACACTGTGGTACAGGGTATTATAACTTTGTGCATTTGTTTGTAACACCCAAAAGGAGAAGAAATAGACCCATCGTTTATTATACCGATCGACTTAGAATCAGTTTCTGAGTTGATTTAGCTATGTCCGTCTGTCTGTCTGTCCGTCTGTGCATGTATTCTTGTAATCAAAGTACAGGTCGCAATTATGGTCCGATCTCGACGAAACTTTACACATATCTTTTCTTTGGCCCAAGGACGATCCCTATTGAATTTGGTTAAAATCGGTTAAGATTTAGATATAGCCCCCATATATATGTTAGCCCCGATTTGATATGTAAGCGCTGTAAAAACTTTATTTTATATCCGATCAGTATGAAATTCGGCAGAAAGAGGTTTCTTATTATATGAATGAACACTGTTAAATTTGGAAGAAATCGGTTCAGATTTAGATATAGCCCCCATATATACGTTACCCCCGATTTGAACTGTAAGCGCTGTAAAAACTGTATTTTATATCCGATCAGTGCGAAATTCGGCAGAAAGAGGTTTCTTATTACATGAAGGAATACTGCCAAATTCGGAGAAAATCGGTTCAGATTTAGATATAGCTCCCATATATATGTTACCCCCGATTTGACAGGTAAGCGCTGTAAAAACTGTATTTTATATCCAATCAGTATGAAATTCGTGAGAAAGAGGTTTCCTATTATATGAATGAAGACTTTTAAATTTGGAAGAAATCGGTTCAGATTTAGATATAGCCCCCATATGTACGTTACCCCCGATTTGAACTGTAAGCGCTGTAAAAAGTGTATTTTATATCCGATCAGTACGAAATTCGACAGAAAGAGGTCTTTTTACATGAATGAGTATTCAGGGAAGATCTGTTCAGATTTATATTAAAGCTCCATATATATGTTCCTCCTGATTTGGTATCAAACCGCTATAGAAGTTGTATTTTCTATTTTCGATCATTAAAATTTTCCAGAAAGATGTTTCTCAATTTAGGAACGAATATTGCTTAATTTAGCGATTATTGTTTCAGAATTACATAATATGTTTCTACCCATTTACCAATTATTCCAAATTATTATGGCAATGACCCTTATCGCAGTGTTAGGGAGGTGTAGGGTATTATATAGTCGGCCCCGCCCGACTTTCTGCCTTTACTTACTGGTTTAAATGTTAAGGAAATTCAAAAAAATCTTGTTTCATATTTTTTCATTTTTAAATGATGTTTTTTGCTCATATTGAGAACGATTATAATCGTTCTCCAATTGCAACTTTTCGTGCGCTAAGTCATTTTTTTTAATCCAAAAAAAAAAAACACTTTCCAGTCGACCTACGACCTACACCCAATATTTTAGCTCTCGTTAAGAGCTTAGGTGGCCGATTGTGGCTACGTGCCACACAGCAATGAAACAATTGAATTGTTGCGAGAAATGTTTGGAGATTCGATTATTTCAAGAAATTGTGATATTGAATGGCCTCCAAGAAGTTGTGTTTTAACACCATTAGACTATTTCTTGTGGGGTTATTTGGAGTGATTGGTCTTTCGAAATAAACCAGACTCTCTACAAGCTTTACAAGTCAATATTGAACGTGCCATTCATGACATACGACTTGATTTTGTGGAAAAAGTGCTCGAAAAATGGTTCATCGAATTCATTTCTGCAGAAGAAGTCGTGGAGGCCATTTGAATGACGTTTTATTTAGAACATAATTGTATCGATTCACATTAAAAAAACTTTTGAATTTCCTTAACAATAAGTGTGTTTTTTTCATAGAAATCATATCGCTCTTATAGGAAAACCCGTTACGTCCATCTGTCTGGCTGGAGCGCACGATAACTTTCGAAAGGAGTAACGGATTTACTTCAAATTTGGTACGTGAAAATATTTTTATACCCTCCACCATAAAATGGGGGGTATATTCATTTTGTCACTCCGTTTGTAACACCCATAAATATTGATCTGAGACTCCATAAAGTATTTATATTATTAATCGTCGAACAAATCTAAGACGATTTAACAATGTCCGTCTGTCCGTCCGTCTGTTGTAATCACATTACAATCTATAATACATACTTGAGCTAGGTGGCTGAAATATGGTACATATACTTCTTATATCTGCAGGTATGTCGGGATTGAAAATGGGCAATATCGGTCCAATTTTAGATATAGCCCTCATATATGGCATCTCCCCGATTTGACTTCGTAACGCCATAGAGACAACAAATGTCAACTGATCGGGCTGAAAGTTGGTAACTGGGTTTTATTTTAAAGATTGGCCATATTGGTTCACTCCTTCTAGTACCTCCCTTACAAAGGGTTACAATTTAGTAAAACCATCCAAGGGTTACAATTTTATCCGAGCCATCTGTAATTTCTCACATAGTAATAGCTTATGCGTCGCTATCACCTTGAGAAGAATTGGCGAAGTGTATCCTGGTATCAAAGGGATGGCGGCTCAGCGCCTAACTTTATTTGGTGAGTCAAAAAGATTTATTTTATGCAACCTTCAAAATTAAGAAAGTGACTACTAAGTACTACAATAGGGTTAGAATTTTTAATGAAGTTTGTATTTGCGTACAATTTTTTACAACAATTTAACTGCTTATATAGGGCTTTCCAACAAGAGGTGTTATTTTGAATCACCCGGCATTTCGGTAGCTGTCACTTTTGAAGCTTTTATTCTTTGACATTTGACAAGTAGAAACTACGCCATTACTAAAAATGGAACGATACACGATTCAACAACGCATTGAAATTATTAAAATTCGAAAATCATCGAAAAATCATCTTGACTGATGAGCCACCTCGGTGGCTACGTCAACAAGCAAAATTGGCGCATCTGGGGCTCGGAAAACCCAAGAGTTATTGTTGAGAAACCTCTCCATCCTCAACGTGTGACTGTTTGGTGCTGTTTATGGTCCGGCGGTATTGTACTTTCAACAAGACGGCGCTACGTGCCACACCAGCAACGAAACCATTGCTCTGTTACGGGAAAAGTTTGATCGTGTTATCTCTCGAAGAGGTGATCACAATTGGCCACCGAGATCTTGTGATTTAACACCTTGCGAATTCTTCCTTTGGGGCCACGTGAAAGATAAGGTCTACGTCAACAGCCCAGCGTCGATTCAAGACCTCAAAGATAGAATTCGTGAGGCTATCGAGGACATATGGCAGTCACTTTGCGATTTGGTTATGAAAGATTTCATGAAATGGATATGGTGCTGTAAGCGTGTCCGTGGTGGCCATTGGCTGATGTTGTTTTTCATTATTAATGGCATACCTTCCTCTTTATTATGAGATAAACATCCGATCATTTATCTAAAAAATGACATTTTTATTTGAATACCAAAATAACACTTCTTGTTGGGAAAACCCTTTATAACCCTATTTGACATTTTATGCAGGGTAATGCCTGAATCTGCACCAAAAAAAAGTTTTTAGGTCACGGACACAAACACTTTTTTGCTGCATAGTGTTCTTAGTTCTGCTGATATTGTGGTATTTTTTGTTCAATTGAAGCATTGACGCGAATAACGATGTAAACGCCATTTTTATTCCCTCACCTTAGAGAGGAGGGTATATATCATTTGCTACCAACCAAAAGCGTAACACATCGAAGGAGTGACCTAAGAGCCTAAGTATGTTCGGCGGATATCCGTTTTGGTTCATTTCCGTCCGTCTGTCTGTCTGCTGGCTTGTGCGCACGATAACTCTCAAAAAGAGTAACCGATTGACTTCAAATTTGGTATGTGGAAATATTTTCTTCTATCTCCGCTTTTCTTCTATTGGTCCACTCCTTCTAGTACCTCCCCCAAAAAGGGTTAACATTTAGTGAAATATTGATTAATAAATAACTTCTATACTACTTATTTGAATCCTCTGAAATTCTACACATAGTATTTGTTTATTAGTCACTATTATCTCGAGAAAAATAGGCGAAGTTGCCACGCCCCTTTTGGTACCTCTCACACAAATGGACCATTTTGTACCAAAAGTAGACAGCTTTGAACTTTAATACCAGTACATACTTTAAAGTTATTAAATGAAATTTAAATTGATAATAATTTAAATAAAACAAAAAAAAATAAATTCACTAATATTTTTTCGAGATCCAAGGTGAGGGGATTCATTAGTCGGTTTACCCGACTGAACTTTCTTACTTGTTTTCGAAACGTTTATTCTTGCAGATTATCGTTTATAAGGCTCTCCAACATTTCCCCAATTCCAAATCCGTGAATTTATGCACTTTATCGTTATCAAAATGTGATAGAATTTCGAAAGTTCGTTGCTAGATCTCTAAACGAAAATCGTATTTTGTCCTTAACATTATGACACATCATAACACTATTATTAACCATTTGCAGTCATAGACTACGAATTAGGTCATAACATGGGAACCCCTGGAGCGTTATCTAATGCAGCGTTAAATTGACAAAGAATCTTCCTTTTGGCTAAATGAGCATCTTGTTTGTATTTTACCTCTGAAGCTCTTCAGATAGATATACTCGTATATTACTGCAAAAATTTCAATATGAATCAAATTGACAAATATCCATTCTAACCATCAAAAAAGCCTCTTTAATAATTACGCTTTCCACACCAAATAAAACTCTGAAAATATAACATATTTGTATTTCATTTTTAAGAAACGTATTTAATTAATGATACACTCTTACGTCTTATTAGTCATCTCTTGATATTTAACCCATTTTCCTTGGAAGTGTAGCCGTCTTCAGTATATTTTTTCACACATCATAGATAAGTTAGTTTGAGGTTTGTAATTTGCTGCATTTTATCTTCAGCAGTATTCGATTCCAAAGTCCCCAACATCATCTCAAATTACTTACTTTGATCACTCACCTTACTTTGCATCACTCTACTTACGATGTATTTCAAAGTAACACAAAACTCACACAAAGCAAAAAATAAACACTAGTTTTGTTTTTTCAAACAATTTGTAAAGTTTTTGTGGGCGTTTGCATTGTAATTTGATACACAACATTTAATTAAAAGGTCAATGATTTACATGAGAGATTTTTTTTTTATCAAAATATGATTATTTTCCCATGATGCCACACTCACAAATATACAGCCAAACACACACACACACACGCTTTCTCTCAGGCGTCCACACATAAATATTTGGTTAGATAGTGCCCATAAATTGCATAGATATAGCAAAACACACAGCCAAACTCACATTCTATGACGATGGCATAGATACTTTTGTGTTTGGATGGATGTCCGTATGGATATATGTCAGTGGATGCATATGTATGTGTATATGTGTACGTACAAAGTGTGTGTGTGTGGTTGTGCATATGCCCTGTAATATTGGCATGTTTATAAACATGTTTTCCATCCAAATGGTTTGTGGCAAAATTTAAGAGATTTTTTCTCTGGCCTCAGTGACAAGATTTACACCTCTTGGGTTTGGTCTAACCTGACATATCGTATATGGTTTCATACATTAATGTATAGGTATACTTATTTGTATGTTTATTAGGCTGGTCCAAAAAAAGAAGAGACAACTACTTGACAGACACTAGTTTAGTATCTGATAAAATATTCTAATCTTCCATAACGTTCCCAAAAATAAAGTAAATACTAACTACACTAAGAAAAACACGTACTGAAAATCAAAGATATTGTCTTAAATTTTAAGACGGCTGCAATGATTTCGAGCCAAAGACAATCAGAAATAAAATAGGAATGATTGTAGTTCATTTAATGCCATGAAATGTACTTGATTTGACAATACATATCTTAGAATCAATTATATTACGTAATAAAAATATTTTTGTTTGGCCTTAAAATAAGCATATGTTGGCGTAAATTTAATTATAAATAGTACTTATTTGTAGTAATAAAAATATTTTGTTTGGCCTTAAAATAAGCATATGTTGGCGTAAATTTAATTATACATAGTACTTATTTGTAGTAATATTTCTTAAAATAATCACGTCTGCGTATTTAAATTTAAAATGTCTGACCTTGAAATAAGCATGTCCTGGTAATTAATTTAAGGCATACATGTGCTTATAGTTCAGTTCATAAAATATGTATCGAAAAGTTCATTCATAGAAAAAATGCTTCTTTCATACAAGGGTATTCAAAAGATAGAGCTTTGTCTATCCAAAGTTATTATTTAGTATTGTTTATACTGGATAATAAAAAAATCAATAAAACATATAAGAATTACCACTAACATTTTTATAATTTAATACAATGCACGCATGCATACAAGCATAAAAAATAAAAGGTAGCGGGTGGTCCAAGTAGAGATACTTTTTTCAATAGCCTTTTTTTCACAGATCACGTGTGAGTCGTGTCATGCTGTCATGTTATTTTTGTTAAGTATTGCTTGGCATTTCGTCATGAAAAGACTTACGCCTGAACAACGTTTACAAATCGTTCAACTTTATTACGAAAATTCGCGATCTGTGAGCAATGTGTTTCGTGCGCTTCGCTTAACTTATGGTTAACATAATCGGCCTACTGACCATACTATTCGCAACTCCATCACCCATCTTGAGACCCAGCATTCATTGTTGGATAATATTCGACCGAATAGACCACGTCCAGCACGCAGTGAAGAAAATGTAGCGGCCGTAGCTGAGAGTGTACACGAAGACCGTGGAGAGTCGATTCGGCGCCGTTCGCAGCAACTCGGACTGACGTATGAAACGTCTTGGCGCATTTTACGTCGAGATCTTAAATTGAAAGCATACAAAATACAGCTTGTGCAAGAATTGATGCCGCCCGACCTTCCCAAGCGACATCGCTTTGCTCTATGGGCTCTTGAAAAGTTCCAAGAAGTTCCGACGTTTTCGAGCCAAATTTTGTTCAGCGATGAGGCCCATTTCTGGCTCAATGGGTATGGAAACACGCAAAATTGTCGCATTTGGGACGAAGAGCAACCTCCAGAGTTGCCACTTCATCCAGAAAAAACAGCGGTTTGGTGTGGTTTGTGGGCCGGTGGAATCATAGGTCCATATTTCTTCAAAAATGATGCCGGTGAGAACGTAACCGTCAATGGCGACCGTTATCGTGCCATGATAACCGACTATTTAATGCCTGAAATTGAAGCTCGTGATCTCGGCGACATTTCGATTCAACAAGATGGCGCCACTTCCCGCACATCGCGCATCGCAGATAATTTCACGTTTTGGGCCGGTCGATTGGCCACCAAGATCGTGTGATATCACACCGTTAGACTTTTTCCTGTGGGGATATGTAAAGTCTAAAGTTTATGCGGACAAACCCGCTTCGATTCAGGCCTTGGAGCAAAACATCACGCGTGTCATTCGCCAGTTAACAGTCGAAATGTTCGACTCGTTTGAAAATTGGACTCAACGGATGGACCATCTGAGACGTAGCCGCGGACATAATCTTCAAAAAATAAATGCCAAAGAATGTTCTTTCAAATGATAATAAAAATTCCCCATTCAATTTGAATTTTCTGTGTTTTTATACCCTACACCACACTGTGGTACAGGGTATTATAACTTTGTGCATTTATTTGTAACACCCAAAAGGAGAAGAAATAGACCCACTTTCTGAGTTGATTTAGCTATGTCCGTCTGTCCGTCTGTCTGTCTGTCTGTCTGTCTGTCCGTCTGTCCATCTGTGCATGTATTCTTGTAATCAAAGTACAGGTCGCAATTATGGTCCGATCTCGACGAAACTGTACACATATCTTTTCTTTGGCCCAAGGACGATCCCTATTGAATTTGGTTAAAATCGGTTAAGATTTAGATATAGCCCCCATATATATGTTAGCCCCGATTTGATATGTAAGCGCTGTAAAAACTTTATTTTATATCCGATCAGTATGAAATTCGGCAGAAAGAGGTTTCTTATTATATGAATGAACACTGTTAAATTTGGAAGAAATCGGTTCAGATTTAGATATAGCCCCCATATATACGTTACCCCCGATTTGACATGTAAGCGCTGTAAAAATGTTATTTTATATCCGATCAGTGCGAAATTCGGCAAAGAGAGGTTTCTTATTACATGAAGGAATACTGCTAAATTCGGAGAAAATCGGTTCAGATTTAGATATAGCCCCCATATATATGTTACCCCCGATTTGACAGGTAAGCGCTGTAAAAACTGTATTTTATATCCGATCAGTGCAAAATTTGGCAGAAAGAGGTTTCTTATTACATGAAGGAATACTGCCAAATTCGGAGAAAATCGGTTTGGATTTAGATATAGCCCCATATATATGTTACCCCCGATTTCACATGTAAGCGCTGTAAAAACTGTATTTTATATCCGATCAGTATGAAATTCGTGAGAAAGAGGTTTCCTATTATATGAATGAAGACTTTTAAATTTGGAAGAAATCGGTTCAGATTTAGATATAGCCCCCATATATACGTTACCCCTGATTTGAACTGTAAGCGCTGTAAAAACTGTATTTTATATCCGATCAGTGCGAAATTCGGCAGAAAGAGGTTTCTTATTACATGAAGGAATACTGCCAAATTCGGAGAAAATCGGTTCAGATTTAAATATAGCTCCCATATATACGTTACCCCCGATTTCACATGTAAGCGCCGTTAAAAAATTTATTTTATAACCGATCAGGGTAAAATTCGGCAGAAAGGGGTTTCTTATTACATGAAGGAATACTGCCAAATTCGGAGAAAATCGGTTCAGATTTTAGATATAGCCCCCATATATATGTTACCCCCGATTTGATTTCTAAGCGCTGTAAAAATGTTATTTTATATCCGATCAGTATGGAATTCGGCAGAAAGAGGTTTCTTATTATATGAATGAACACTGTTAAATTTGGAAGAAATCGGTTCAGATTTAGATATAGCCCCCATATATACGTTACCCCCGATTTGACATGTAAGCGCTGTAAAAACTGTATTTTATATCCGATCAGTGCAAAATTTGGCAGAAAGAGGTTTCTTATTACATGAAGGAATACTGCTAAATTCGGAGAAAATCGGTTCAGATTTAGATATAGCCCCCATATATACGTTACCCCCGATTTGACTTGTAAGCGCTGTAAAAATGTTATTTTATATCCGATCAATATGAAATTCGGCAGAAAGAGGTTTCTTATTATATGAATGAACACTGTTAAATTTGGAAGAAATCGGTTCAGATTTAGAGATAGCCCCCATATATATGTTACCCCCGATTTGACATGTAAGCGCTGTAGAAACTGTATTTTATATGCGATCAGTACGAAATTCGACAGAAGGAGGTCTTTTTACATGAATGAGTATTCAGGGAAGATCGGTTCAGATTTATATTGATTGTTCCTCCTGATTTGGTATCAAACCGCTATAGAAGTTGTATTTTACTTCCGATCATTAAAATTTTCCAGAAATATGTTTCTCAATTTAGGAACGAATATTGCTTAATTTAGCGATTATCGTTTCAGAATTAGATAATATGTTTCTACCCATTTAGCAATTATTCCAAATTATTATGGCAATGACCCTTATCGCATTGTTAGGGAGGTGTAGGGTATTATATAGTCGGCCCCGCCCGACTTTCTGCCTTTCCTTACTGGTTTTCTTTAAAAAAGTAGGGAACCTCGAAATGGATCACGCTATGTTATTTAACAAATAAACAAACAACAGATTCTCTATTGTCTGATACACAAACTATCATTATAGGCTCAAACGTTAACAAAAAAAACACCGATGCTCAAAGAAAGCCAGTATAATTAACACTAAGAGAGGGAGAGTATGATTATCTCTCAAAAGGATCCAATTTAAGAAGCATTCTTTAAAATAATGGCAACTGTCCTAAAATTAGCTTACAGAAACGACTTTTTTAAAGTCAGTAACTAAGTCCTATCCAACATTAAAACTATTACTTGTCTACATTATTGTTTTAATGAAGAAAATCCTTAAAAATATTGAAACATTATTTAACATAATTAAGCTTGTCACAAAATAAAGATTCTATCTTCAATTTAAATGTGTACATTTAAAGAAGGCCGTACATAAAAATTTTGATTCGTGTGTCATTAAGTCAATTGCAAGAAACTTTAGATCAAAGAAAATTTCTTAAAAGAGATGTAAATTGTCACTATTTTAATGGAAATTGTGATTGAATTGATGCCGTGGTCGCATACTTAATTTAAGAATGTGTCGTCAATAATTTTATTACTATTTTTTTCAGTCCTAATATATTTAACATATTTTTCCCTACTTTTGCTCCAAAAACTCAAGAATCCATTATTATTTCATTCCTAGGAAATATTTTTGAAATCTCCTAGCCACATGTATGATTTCCCAATCCCTTAAAAGAATGACCTAACATAAATCCAATTCATCCCTTGTCGTGGTTACAACATCTGACATTTGGGTTAATTTTGACATTTTATATATAACAAATGCCACTAAGCAAGGGCTACAGTAGGTGGGAGCCAACAATGAGAGCAGAATCCTCCCACCCTACGAGAGCATAATTAAAAGAAATATTGTAAATTTTTAGCAATGCTGTTTTTGCTGTGATAAAAAATGCTTTAGGTTTATACGGGTACCCAGGAAGAATTCACATAGCTCCAAAGGAAAAAGTGTAAAGTTTTTAAATTAAAAGTTCTCGGCGGCCAATTGTGATCGCCTCTTAGTGAAATCACACGGTCAGAGGCTTTTCGGAAACAATTATTGGATTTTCGAACCTCAATTGCGACAATTGTTCTTGTTAAGTTAGCATTCGAGGTGAGAATGGGTCTCATGGTTAGGTTAGGTTGAAAGGGACGACCGTCAGTTGAAATATACAACTTACGAGTCAACTCGAGGCCGACGATTGGATACATTGTCTTTCCCATAATAGAAGTGATGGAGAAGAGATCAGAGGAAGGTAGAAGTATATAAGATAGGCGAAGAAGCGAGGGTTTAGTAGCACAGTGCAGCACACTAACAAAGTGCATATATATTTCATCTAAAACCATAAGACGTCGATTACAAGAAGCTGGGATCTATGGGTCGGCCAGACGTCGAAAGAGGTTTAAAGAAAAACTCCAAAACATTCTCTAAATATAAAGGAAGTTTAGGAATTGATATCACCTTCACGATTCGGGTCATTGGGACTTTGGAAAGTTTGCTAAGGAGATTAACCGAAATAATCGAATATAAACGTTATTCAACGAATTTTTAAGCCTTCTCTAATTTTATTATACCCTCCACCATAGGATGGGGGTATATATTTTTTGTCACTGATCTGAGACCCCATAAAGTATATATATTCTTAATCGTCGTAAAATGTTAAGACGATTTAGCCAGAAAGTTAATCTATCCAAGTCGAAAATACATAGTAGTTTTCCGCAAGGGCCCACGAATATCCTCTAATTTAAAGTGGTGTTATAGAGAAAAAGACATAGAAATTGTCAATTGCTATACATACCTCGGAGTTGATTTGACATAAAGGGTCCGATATCTAACGTTTTTTTTTCAACTAGTGCTTATTTCGTGAATGGTAACACATAGCTCATGTCTGATTTGACAGATAATTAGTTTTATCCTTCCGCTGAACGAATATGGTTGTGTATACGCTTGAAAAAGTGGGCCTGCGATCGACTTACAGAAGATGCCGATTTTGCCAAAAAAAAATCATCTTTTCAAATGAAGCTCATTTTGATCTTGGCGGGTATGTAAACAAGCGAAATTGTCGCATATGGGGCACAGAAAACCCGCACACATACATTGAAAAGCCGATACACCCAAAACGAGTCACTGTTTGGTGCGGATTTTGGTCCAGAGGCATGATTGGGCCATTTTTCTTCGAAAATGAGCAAGGAGTGGCCGTTACAGTCAATGGCGATCGTTATCGGGACATGTTGAACGAATTTTTGTTCACAAAAATTGAAGAGGAGGATATTGGCAACATTTGGTTTCAACAGGACGGCGCTACGTGCCACACAGCCGAAGCTAAACTCGATGTTTTGCGCCCTGTTTTTGAAGATCGCATTATCAGACGCAGAGCTGATGTCGTTTGGCCACCTCGGAGCTGCGATTTGACACCGTTGGACTATTATTTGTGGGGTGCCCTCAAAGATAAGTGTTACGCCGACAAGCCAGAGACAATTGACGCTTTAAAGGACAATATTCGTGAAGCCATTGGTGAAATACAGCTGCACACAATCGATAATGTGCTTAAAAATTGGACCGATCGTGTAGGCTACTGCATGGCCAGCCGAGGTCAAATTTATGTAATATATTGGAATACCCTCTGCCTAACGACGGTACTCCTATATGTGTATACTGGAGGAGAATAATATATGCTTTGCAAATGAAAGAACGTAACAATTTTTGCTTAAATGCTTCTAATTCCCACTTCCACGACCTCTATTGTCAACTAAATTATAACGTAACACCTAAACTAACCGCTAAATTATCTACTCGTGCTACCAGTTTAATTATAAAAGCTAGATGTGGTCTCCTTGATCTAAATTCAAGATGCTTTAAAGACAATACAGATGGAATATGCAAACTTTGTAACATGGAAGAATCAGAAAATACATTCCACTTCATTGGTATTTGTCCTATTTAACGCGAATTTAAAATTGTGTACCTTGGCCAAATTATTCTCAACGAAAATTAAGTTATTAATATACTAAATGTCACGAATTTCCTAAATTTGTATAAATATATAGAAATTTGTTCTCAATATAGAAACATAATTCTTAATGAATTCAATATCTAAAATGTACATATGTATATGTATACATTCAAATGTCACTCTGGCTCACAGCAAATATGCTACGCCGAAAATAGATTATAATAATGTTAAAATATAGATAGATTAAAACAATATTAAAATATAGATAGTAATATTTTAATATTGTTATAACTAAGAAACTTTTAATAAATAATAATATTGAATCATTCCAGTTTGTATTTAATATAGACAAGAATTGATTGCAATACATATTTATACCCTCACTTTAGTGTGACGAGGGTATATATCATTTGCTACGGAAAAAAGTGTAACACGTCGAAGGAGTGACCTAAGACCCCAAGTATGTTCGGAGGAAATCCTTTTTGGGTCATTTTAAGTCGAATGAGCAATGTCCGTCCGTCTGTCTGTCTGTCTGTCTGTCTGTCTGTCTGTCTGCTGGCTGGTGCGCACGATAACTCTCGAAAGGAGTAACCGATTGACCTCAAATTTGGTATGTGGTAATATTTTTTTCTATCTCCGGCTAAGTTCGAAGATGGGCCATATTGGTCCACTCCTTCTAGTACCTCCCCCACAAAGGGTTAAAATGTTGTGACATATTGATTCTTTAATAACTGATATACTACTTATTTGAATCTTTTGAAATTCCACACATAGTATTAGCTTATTAGTCGTTATCAACTCGAGAAAAATGGGCGAAGTCGCCACCTCCCTTTTGGTACCTCCCACACAAATGCACCACTTTGCACCAAAAGTTAACAGCTTATAACATTAATAACAGTGTATAAAAATACTTGAAATTTTGTACAGTGTTATGCTTTTATATTGCCTACAGTCCAGGGAAAAATGGGTGTTGTTGTCACGCCCCTTTTGGTACCTCCCACACAAGGGTACCTTTTTGAACCAAAAGTTAACAGCTTATAACATTAAAACCAGTGTATAAAAATACTTGAAATTTTGTACAGTGTAATGTTTTTATAGTGTCTATAGCCTTGTGAAAAATGGGCGTTATTGCCATGCCCCTCTTTGTACCTCCCACACAAAATGCCCAAATCATACCACAATTTAATATCTCATAACGTTTATACCAGTGCACATAAATGCTTATAAGTCGGCACAGTGCAATGAATTTAAAGTATCTAATGTTCAGCAAAAAAAAGTGTATTTGATAAACCCCTTCTGGTACCTCCCACACAAATTGACAGAATAATTCGAGTAATATTCATTACATTACTCACAAAGTGAGGGTATACCTTAGTCGGTTTACCCGACTGAAACTTTCTTACTTGTTTTTAAATCAGTTCATATAGATGTCGCTGCCAAAATGGCTTATTTAAGCCATAAACACCTCATTTACTAAGAAATTTAGCAGAAACTGTGCAGTTTATATTCTATTTTGACAAGAATTCATATCAATAAAATGTATACAAATAAAATTGTGTTTTGTGTAGACGTAACTCTCAAAAATACCATAATAGCCATAAATGCCACATTTTTCAGGTGAAGACTTGGGCTAAAGAATTTGCGGTCTCAAAATTGCTGCGTTCGTTTTTTTAATAATTTACTTAAACAAAAAGGATCGTTTCACGATTTGCTCCATATCCAAAGATTTCTCCAGTAATAAAATTGAATGCAATCCATGTTGGAGGGTATTTAAGATTCGGCATGGCCGAACTTAACACTTTTACTTGTTTTTTTATTAAATTTTTCTCTAAAATTTCGAATAAAATATTAATGACTGTTTCTAATTGCATGTCCATGGTATTTTTTGAGTTCTTTCTTAAAACTTATTTGGATTTTCTAAAATTTAGCCATACCTCATATTTTGCAAATCTAGTATAAATTGAGGCTTAAAATAATGGGTATGTATTTTCTCAATAATTACACAGTGCAACAACCAAAATGGGAATGGGATGAAATCAATTGCGAATGAAAGTTGACATTATCCACAACAAAACCTTCAAGGGTTTTTCAGTTCAGTACGAGATTTTTTTACACACATTTGAAGTTGGTGATTTTGAACCGTTTTTTCTATGAAAATCGACAAGAAATAGCACCATATATATGTCAGCGCCATCTAGCGTGAGTTGTAGGTAAAAATAAATATCAAAAATGAATTCCTTGACCCCAAAAACAACATTCCATGATAATAAAAAAAGAAAATAAGCATTATTTTATCAAATTTTCAATAATCTTTTCTTGTTAGACAGCGTTCCAAAATCACCAACTTCAAAAGCGTGTAAAAAAAATCTCGCACTGACCTGAAAAAAAACCATTGAAGATTTTGTTATGGATAATGCCAACTTTCATTTGCAATTGGTCTCATCCCATTAGCAAAGTTCGATTTTGTATCACAGTGTTATTGCATGTATGTAGTGATGGTACGTATTAAATTTAAATACTACAGGGATATTTCTTATTGTATGACCACCACTGTATATGCGAGCTAAATCCAAAGCTAAACCGATTTGACCAGATGTGAAAGAGTCCCTGGTGCCAAATTTCAGCAAGGTCGGTGTCAAATTGCGACCTGTACTTTGAGAACTACTTTCGATGGACAGACAGGCGGACGGACAGACAAGGTTAAATCGACTTAGAAAGCAATTCTGAGTCAATCAGTCAACTTTTAATACCCTGTATCACAGGATGGTGTAGGGAACAAATTCGATTTTTGTAAATGCATTTTAATGAATAATAAAAATTATTATTCAATCTCCAGAATTTAAGGGCGTATTGGGGCCCATTGTGGCTCATTGTAACGTCAATAAGTAGTATTGACTGCTATTCGTTTTTTATAGGAAATGGTACTTCAATATGGTTTATGGTATCAAAAAATACTAATTTCGCAAATCTATTACCAATTTTTGCAAAAAAATTTTTATTTTAATTTGCGACCAATTCACTCCAATTTTGGATACCGGTTTTTACTTAATTTCTTGCGAATCGAACACGATTTTAATTTTTTTTCTCCTTTTTACTAAGACGAAATATGTCGAATATTAATTAATATTTCATAACAATACTATTTCGTTTTGTATCGTTTGTACCCCAAAAGAATACAAATTTTTAACATGCAAAATTTCCAAAAATTTCCACATTTGTCTCCTTCTACCCCAATGGTATGCATTTTGAAAATCCGGTAATATTTGTGGTTGTGTTATGTTGGTACTCATGTCCCTTACTTACGCTGACAAGGTCGGCCATTTTGAATGTTTAGTTAATTTTTGACAGCTGTTGTGCTTGGATGTGTTTTAACTTGTCTGCGATTTTTATCTATTTCACAAAATGGATCAAAGAATCTGCATCAAATTTTGTGTGAATAACAAAATAAAGTGCGCTGACGCATTCCGAATGGTGACTGTGGCATATGGTGAAGCTTCCTTGGACCAAAGCAACGTTTATCGGTGGTACAAAATGTTCTTAGAGGGCCGAGAAGATGCGAAGGACGAACAGCGTGCCGGACGCCCGAGGTCATAGTTTTCTTTGATTGCAGGGCGTGGTGCAATATGAGTTCTCGCCACAGGGTAGTACGGTCAATAAGGAATATTACCTGCAAGTTATGCTCAAATTGCACGAAGCAATCTACCAAAAACGCCCGGATTTGTGGAAGAACAAAAACTGGCTTTTGCACCATGATAACGCCCCTGCACACACATCGTTGCTTGTGCGCGAATATTTGGCCAAAAACAACACAGTAACGATGCCGCAGCCACCGTATTGCCCTGACCTAGCCCCCCTGGGACTATTTTTTGTTCCCAAAACTGAAAAGGTCCATGAAAGGACGAAGCTACGCCACGATTGAGGAGATAAAGACGGCATCGAAGGAGGAGCTGAACAAGATCACAAAAAATGATTATTTGAAGTGTTTCGAGGATTGGCAAAAACTTTTGGCAGAAGTGTATTATATCCGAGGGGAATTACTTTGAAGGGTACCAAATAGATATTCATGAATAAATAAATAATTTTTGAAAAAATACAAAATTCGCAAATTTTTTTTAACGTACTATGTTAAAGAACAGAATTTGTTGTTTGAGATCACAAAAAATATTTTTTTTAAATAAAAGTAATTAATAATAAAAACGAAAAAAAATTTTATTTTAAAATTGAATTTATAAAACCTAGAATAAATATTCATATTTTAATGAATGACATTTTTATACCCTACACCACACTGTGGTACAGGGTATTATAACTTTGTGCATTTGTTTGTAACACCCAAAAGGAGAAGAAATAGACCCATCGTTTATTATACCGATCGACTGAGAATCACTTTCTGAGTTGATTTAGCTATGTCCGTCTGTCTGTCCGTCTGTCTGTCCGTCTGTCCGTCTGTGCATGTATTCTTGTAATCAAAGTACAGGTCGCAATTATGGTCCGATCTCGACGAAACTTTACACATATATTTTATTTGGCCCAAGGACGATCCCTATTGAATTTGGTTAAAATCGGTTCAGATTTAGATATAAGCGCTGTAAAAATGTTATTTTATATCCGATCAGTGCGAACTTCGGCAAAAAGAGGTTTCCTTCTACATGAAGAAATACTGCCAAATTCGTAGAAAATCGGTTCAGATTTAGATATAGCCCCATATATATGTTACCCCCGATTCGACATGTAAGCGCTGTAGAGATTGTATTTTATATACGATCAGTACGAAATTCGACAGGAAGATGTCTTTTTACATGAATGAGTATTCAGGGAAAATCGGTTCAGATTAATATATATAACATCCGTATATATGTTCCTCCTGATTTGGTATCAAAGCGCTATAGAAGTTATACTTTACTTCCGATCATTAAAATTTTCCAGAAATATGTTTCTCAATTTAGGAACGAATATTGCTTAATTTAGCGATTATCGGTTCAGAATTAGATAATATGTTCCTACCCATTTACCAATTATTCCAAATTATTATCGCAATGACTATTATCGCATTATTAGGGAGGTGTAGGGTATTATATAGTCGGCCCCGCCCGACTTTCTGCCTTTCCTTACTGGTTTGAATTTCAAATGATATCTTTCGAGTTACCAATCATGTATGCCAATATCCATGGATTTTCTTTGCGCCACTCTAATGTCCATCGATTAGGATATGCCAAAAAGTACAACAACATCAACAATGAAAAATCTATTCAAACTTTGTGTCGAGCGTCCATTGAACGCTGAGGCTAACAATTATCATACCATTTCCTTGTTTTGTTCGAATTTTTAGTTGTTGTCTATGGCTGTTTTTGGTGAATTGGAATCGGAGGTCATCTGAAAAATGTTATTGTTAGAAATTTCAAAATTTACGAGATTGTTTAAAAATGATAATTTGAGCAAGTGCAACAACAATAGCGACGCAGTCGGGGCCAGGGCCGGAAGGCCGCCATGCCTGCCACATCATAGGCCGAGACGACGAAATTGTTGGCTATTTGCTTGGCATTGGCTTACACACGATACAAATCGTAAATTATAATATACAATATTTATTTAAAAAGCCAAAGCAGGGAAAAAATCACCCAAGAAATGGCAAAGCCGTTGAGCTCCAGCTCAGATCACTAAGAATGAATGCAACAACAAACAAAAAAAACATTTCGAAAACTATCTGAAGAATTCAATGTCAGCAAATTTCTCTTAAAGCCATTTCTTTATGTTTTCGCCTACTTGCTTTGTGATCTTGGTCTATGCTGCTTTGTTTTTTTATTCGCCTCTTTTTTCTATTAACAATAGAAACAGAAAATAACAATTGGTTGCATTCAACACACGATGTGCCGCAAATACACACCACACAACACTACCCGAAGCATGTTCTCATGGAGTCAATAGATATGTGAAAATTGTGATAACCGCAATAGTAGTGATACAGAATTGAGGTGACCATCGGGGGAATAGATAGTATGAATCTAATCCGGAAGTATTAACATACATATGCTTGGAATTTTACTATGCCGTGGAGGCAAACTGGCCGAATCCATGTCGAGAAATATGTTTTTCAGACGTCAGTTAATTTATTTTACATTTAACGACATTTTATTGAACTAACGTCACGAACTAATTACACTATGCAACAAAATTTTTGTCGAAGGACTGTGCATAACATTTTATGATATCCTAAACTCGAAAAAAAATATTTTTTAAAAAAAATGTTTAAAATTCCTATTTTCTTAAGAGGTACCTTTAGTATTTGGCGCATATTTCTTAAGTATATGGGCAAATATCAAAATTTTTTAACACAGGGGTAATGTATGTTGTTTCACCCTTTTCTCGCTTTGTGTACAGATTTCGGTGCATAAGTTGATGGAATTAGATAAACCACATACACAAAAGTTTTTTCCCAAAAAAGTTTGTTATTATCTAAAAAACTTTAGAAGTTATAAGCACATACATTTCAAAATTGTGAAAAAAGTCCTAGAAATGTTCATATCTGTATCCATTCTTTTATAAGTTGTGGCTTATTTATTTATTTTGAAGTTACTGGTCGGTTACAAAAAACACGAGGGACACATGGAGAAAGAATGTTTCGTGAGCACTGTTCATGTGAGATCTTTCCGCAAAAAATTATAGCTCATAACTTTTTGAAATGCGATTTCAAGTGTTTTTTGTTTTTTGAAAGCGGTCAGCGCGGCCCGTGATGTAATGAAATAACACTAAAGAAGCAGTTATAGCGGCTTGAAATACCTATAAATCTATATAGGTGTCGTTGATGTGCTCTTAATGGAACCACCGCTATAGCTTCCCAACCCTTTGTTAAACTTGCGTGAATTTTTTTTTTGATAGTGTATTTCGCGGAGCCCATCGACAGTTATGTATAGGTTGAGCTGAATTAATTATCCCAAATAAATCTTGAAAAAAAAAATGTATTTCAAAATTAAAAAATTTTTATATTTGCCCATATACTCGATAAAGTCGGCGTACACTTTAAATTAAAGAAATAATGAGGACTACCAAGGTTATTAATGGAAATTTAGTAAATGTTGTTAAAATAATTATTTTTTTTTTCAATAAAATCGTTTTTTGCTTGCACGAAAAACCCGTAAAAAAATAGAAAAAAATCGCCAACAATTCTTTGTTACAATTGTTGAAACCTGGCATCCAAACGAAGAAAATCTATGGGTAAATGTAGAAACTATAAAGGGTCTGCCAAATAACTTTTTTTTTTGAAAACATCGCGCAAAACATCGAGTGTAGCTTCGGCTGTGTGGCACGTAGCGCCGTCCTGTTGAAACCAAATGTTGCCAATATCCTCCTCTTCAATTTTTGTGAACAAAAATTCGTTCAACATGGCCCGATAACGATCGCCATTGACTGTAACGGCCACTCCTTGCTCATTTTCGAAGAAAAATGGCCCAATTATGCCTCTGGACCAAAATCCGCACCAAACAGTGACTAGTTTTGGGTGTATCGGATTTTCAATGCATGCGTGCGGGTTTTCTGTGCCCCAAATGCGACAATTTTGCTTGTTTACATACCCGCCAAGATCAGAATGAGCTTCATCTGAAAAGATGATTTTTTTTGGCAAAATCGGCATCTTCTGTAAGTCGATCGCAGGCCCACTTAGCGAGCGTTGTTCAAGCGTATACACAACCATATTCGTTCAGCGGAAGGATAAAACTAATTATCTGTCAAATTAGACATGAGCTAAGTGTTGCCATTCACGAAATAAGCACTAGTTGGAAAAAAAAAACGTTAGATGGCGGACCCTTTAGAACTTTTGGTAGAAATAATGGAATTTCAACATAATCCGGGTTTTATACCCCCAATATTGTGAACAATGATATATATCAGATGCTGCGGGCCAAAACTGTAACACATCTAAGGATTGACCCAAGAGACTCCAAGAATATTTTGCGAAAATCCGTTTATACATCATTTAAGCAATGTCCGTCTGTCTGTCTGGTTTGTGCGCACGATAACTTTCGATTTTTTGGAGAATGTTGTTTCTTTTGGGCAATGTTGGTCTAATCCTTCGAGTACCTCCCAAACGAAGAGTCGATATTTAGAGAAATATTGATTATCTCATAACTTCTATACTACTACTCAGAATCTTTCACAATTCCACACATAGTATTAGTTTCTTGGTCCCTATGTCCTTGAGAAAAACGGTACCTTCCATACAATAGGGATCATGTTGCACAAAAAATTAACGGATTATAACTTTTATTCCAGCCAATTCAAATATATACAATTTTGTACGTTACCCACTTCACCGTAAAAATGTGTATTATTTCCACGCTCTTTTAGTACCTCCCATACAAATGGACCATTTTGCACAAAAATTTAACGGCTTATAACTTTGATTCCAGTCAGTACAAATACTGGAGTACTCGTATAATGTTTTTACCTATATCCCCGTAAAAAATGGGCGTTATTACCATATCTCTTTTGGTACCTACCTTTGTATGTACCATTTTGCACCAAAAGTTTACGGCTTTATAACTCCCTCTTCATGTACATACAACACTTGTAATGCTTTTATACCACCCATAGTCTATTGAAGAAATGGGACCACGCCCCCACACAAAATGACCAAAATAAAAAATATGAAAAATGATTTTTTTGAGTTTCCCTTACTTTTACAATATGGGTCATAATTTCAACATGTATCCATAGATTTTTTTCAAATAGGCAATGGTTTTTTTCATTAGGATGCCGTTGACGTTAAAAAATTCGAATAATTATTTTGGCGTTTTTTTATACCCTACACCACACTGTGGTACAGGATATTATAAGTTTGTTTCACGGCAGATGTTTGTAACACCTGAAAATAACACAGCTAGACCCACCTTAAAGTATACCGATCGACTCAGAATCACTAGCTGAGTCGATTTAACGATGTACGTCCGTCCGTCCGTCCGTCCGTCCGTCTGTCCATGTAAAGTTGTTCGTCGACTACATGTCGCAATTTCACTCCGATCGTTCTGAAATTTTGCAGTTTAGAGTATTTCGCGGCTGTTAAGATCGCTATTGAATTTGGTTGAAATCGGTTCAGATTTAGATATAGCTCCCATATATATCTTTCGTCCGATTTGGCCCTTTAGTCCTATAGAAGCTGTATTTTACATCAAATCGTTTTGAAATTTAGAATGGTAGAGTTTCTTGATCCATGAACCAACATTGCCGAATTTGAAGAAAATCGGTTAAGATTTAGCTATAGCTCCCATATATATGTTTCGTCCGATTTGGCCATTTAGTCCTATAGAAGCTGTATTTTACATCCAATCGTTTTGAAATTTAGAATGGTAGATTCTCTTGATCCATGAACCAACATTGCCGAATTTGAAGAAAATCCGTTAGGATTTAGCTATAGCTCCCATATATATGTTTCGTCCGATTTTGCTCTTTAGTCCCGAAGAAGCTGTATTTTACATCCAATCATTTTGAAATTTAGAATGGTAGAGTTTCTTGATCCATAAACCAGCATTACCGAATTTGAAGAAAATCGGTTAAGATTTAGCTATAGCTCCCATATATATGTTTCGTCCGATTTGGCCCTTTAGTTCTATAGAAGCTGTATTTTACATCCAATCGTTTTGAAATTTAGAATGGTAGAGTTTATTGTTCCATGAACCAACACTACCGAATTTGAAGAAAATCGGTTAAGATTTAGCTATAGCTCCCATATATATGTTTCGTCCGATTTGGCCCTTTAGTCCTGTAGAAGCTGTATTTTACATCCAATCATTTTGAAATTTAGAATGGTAGAGTTTCTTGATCCATGCACCAACACTGCCGAATTTGAAGAAAATCGGTTAAGATTTAGCTATAGCTCCCATATATATGTTTCGTCCGATTTAGCCCTTTAGTCCTATAAAAGCTGTATTTTACATCCAATCGTTTTGAAATTTAGAATGGTAGAGTTTTTTGATCCATGAACCAACACTACCGAATTTGAAGAAAATCGGTTAAGATTTAGCTATAGCTCCTATATATATGTTTCGTCCGATTTGGCTCGTTAGATCCAATCGTTTTTATACCCTACACCACACTGTGGTACAGGGTATTATTTAAGTATAAAATGTCCCAAAAGTAAATTTATGTAAACAATTTATACATGAATTACAAAATTTATATATCAGAGTTATTCAATATTACGGGAGTGGTGTAGGGTATTATATAGTCGGCCCCGCCCGACTTTAGCCTTTCCTTACTGGTTTTTTCGTACCAGCAATAAACGATATCGGTGAAAAAAATATTTTTTTTCTAATTGTTTTAACGACTGTTACTGAAAATCTGTTATTACGTAAAAGTGATGTTTTCAGCATTTCTAGCGCTAATTTCAACTGGAATCCCGGTTTTATATAGCTTAAACTAATAGAATTTTTTTTTTTGAAATTTACCATAAATATAATTTTGGTTTTGGTTTCATAAAATACAGAGAAAAAGTATTTTGCTCTCCTGAACATTTTGATTTTTTGAGATGTGCTGTTATTCCAGAAAACCACAGACATACTTATGTATGTATCATACGATTTTAAATTTTTGACTTAGGGTGCTATATTTTGCCTTCGATCATTCTGAAATATGGCATAAACATTGTCAAAGTTGAAGATTCATGTAGATACAGCCCCTCCTATATACGTTCCATCCGATTTGGTGTGAATGTTTTGAGAAGTTTCGGACGAGAGGTTTTTCCTCGTACAGAAATGAACAATTTGTTCAGATTTTTTATATGTATAAATTCCTCTCCATTTGGGTTTGTTCTTAGCAAATCTGATTATTATTAAATTTGGCAGAGAGTAGTTTATGGCTTTATGAACACCGCTAAATTTGATGAAAATCGGTTCCCATTTAGATAAAGTCGAAGTACAGATACAGACACCATATAGAATTTTGCATCTATCCTTTCAAAAAAATTACTTTCTAACCAGAAATTATAAGAGATTTAGTCCAACAATATGTCTGCTTATTCTGTTCAATACCAAGGTGTCGAATTTTGTCTTTTCTTTACCAGTTTTCTGATCAAATATTTATAGTAATAGACTAGAGGTTATCATTTCACAGGTATACTACGCTAATTGCCCGCTATTTCGAACGTATGAGTGATAATAATTTCAATCAATTCATTTAAGGCACTCATACGTCACACATCCCTACTTGTTGAAGTACAAGTACAAACGTCTCAAAAATACCGTATCAAATTGTTGTGTTCCAGTTTGCCAAAATAGAACGATATCTTTGAAAGTCACTTCAATGAATATGAAGTGCCTACAGTTGAGAGGATATTTGACGTATTCGTAAAGACCCTTGTGTATCCCTCCACTCACAATGACAAATTCATACAAAAATGTGGAAAATCTCTTGTACGTATAACTTCAATGCCTTCAAAGTCGATAGTTTAGATTATTTATGCGCTGACTTTAGTCGAGTAATGAGTACAATTTCTCCACCGCACATCTACTGTACACCTTTTTATACCCTACACCACACTGTGGTACAGGGTATTCTGACTTTGTGCATTTGTTTGTAACACCCAAAAGGAGAAGAGATAGACGCATTGTTTATTGTACCGATCGACTTGTAATCACTTTCTGAGTCGATTTAGCTATGTCCGTCTGTCTGTAGACGTATTCTTGTAATCAATGTACAGGTCGCAATTATGGTCCGATCTCAACTTTGCACATATCTTTTTTTAGGCCCAAGGACGATCCCTGTTGAATTTGGTTAAAATCGGTTCAGATTTACGTATAGCTCCCATATATATGTACCTCCGATTTGGCATATATGCACTGTACAAGAAACATTTTTGAACCGATTTGTACATAAATTGAACGAGAGTAGTCTCGTGATACACTTAGATACAATACAACATTTGGGGGAAATCGGTTCAGATTTAGATATAGCCCCCCAAATATATGTTACCCCCGATTTGACATGGAAGCGCTGTAGAAACTGTATTTTATATCCGATCACAGCGAATTCCGACAGAAAGAGGTTTCTTATTACACGACGGAATACTGCCAAATTCGGAGAAAATCGGTTCAGATTTAGATATAGCCCCCCTATTTATGTTACCCCCGATTTGAAATTCAAGCGCTGTAGAAACTGTATTTTATATCCGATCACAGCGAAATTCGGCAGAAAGAGGTTTATTATTACATGAATAAATACGGCCAAATTCGTAGAAAATCGGTTCAGATTTAGATATAGCCCGCATATATATGTTAGTCCCGATTTGACATCTAAGCGCTGTAGAGACTGTATTTTTTATCCGATCAGTACGAAATTCGACAGAAAGAGGTTTCTATGTTACATGAATGAGTATTCAGGGAAAATCGATTCAGATTTATACATACGGGCCTGTTCTGAAATCACGCGATTTGATATCACGGTGGTTTAGTGTTATCACCGATTTTAAAAGCACTCTTGGAGGGTTCGAAAATCGTCCGATTTTGGTATAGTTGGTTTAAATTGATTGTTGTTTACTTTAAACAATAAATCGTACCATTTCCGAGCACCAATAATGATTTTAAAATCGATGGTGTTTTGAAATCACCGTGATATCAAATCGCGTGATTACAGAACAGGCCCGATAACCTCCATATATATGTTCCTCCTGATTTGGTTACAAAGCGCTATAGAAGTTGTACTTTACTTCCGATCATTACAAATTTCTCCAGAAAGATGTTTCTCAATTTAGGAACGAATATTGCTTAATTTAGCGATTATCGGTTCAGAATTAGATATATTCACATATATATGTTCTTACCCATTTACCAATTATTCCAAATTATTATCGCAATGACCCTTATCGCATTGTTAGGGAGGTGTAGGGTATTATATAGTCGGCCCCGCCCGACTTTCTGCCTTTCCTTACTGGTTACACAGCATAGTTTAGAATGGAGGTACCGATATATATGGGGGCTATATCTCAATCTGAACCGATTTTAAACAAATTCAATAGGGATCGTCCTTCGAGATCGTACCATAATTGCGATCTGTACTTTGATTACAAGAATACATGCACAGACAGACAGACGGACATAGCTAAGTCAACTCAGAAAGTGATTCTAAGTCGATCGGTATAATAAACGATGTGTATATTTGTTCTTCTTTTGGGTGTTACAAACAAATGCACAATGTTATAATACCCTGTACCACAGTGTGGTGTAGGGTATAAATATTGAACGGCAGAGTTTAAACGGGGCCATACTAGCTTCCAAGACGAACACCTTAGTGGTCGACCAATTGAGGTGTCCACGCCAGAAATGGTAAAAAATCCACAAAATAGTATTGGCTGACCGTCGGTTGAAGGTTAGTGTTGTTTGTGCCTATTGTTTCATTAATAGTTCTGCAGACGATGGTGGAATTTTGTGGTAAAATTAAAAATATTTTTATCATTGAAATCAAAATTATTTCTTCCAAAGAATTAATTAAACCAAAGAATTTAAAGTATAAATTGAAATAGCATAGCGACGTAATTAAGTTTATTTTGTAATAATTTAATTTTATACGTCAATAGTAAATGAAGTGAAGTCATGTGGGAAAATAACCACTTAGTCAATAACAAAAGAAATGGATGGTTCGTCACCGTTTGTGTTAACATCTTTTGTTGTTGCTATCCCGGCTTTCCGGCAAATATTCAATATTTTCATACAGTTCTCGATGTTTTCAGTTTATTTCATTTGGTGTTTCATTGATCGAAAATAATAAATTAAAATATCTTTTCGCAGATCATTGCTTTGGTTTTTTATATTAGTGGTTGTTGTTATTGCATCAACCAAGCGCTACAACGTCGGAGGCAACATAAAAAGGCAGTAGCACTATTGTTGGAATGAAATCTTCCACACTGTAAAGTATTTGAAGAAGAACCAAACCATACCATTAGTCGATGGCTGAAACCACCATCACACCCATCGCCCTCTCAATCAGGCACAATACATATGGGTACTTCTGGTTATAACCCCTTGGAAACTGCTGAAATGTTCAACACTAAAGAGGTAAATTTCCTTTTTGCAACACGATTTTTCACCGGAAGTTTTTCATGTTATTATTTTCTGATGTAGTTTGGTCTTCTATTCACGGAAGTGGAAACATGTTTATTGACCTAAATTTGCTATATGGTAAGATAACATCTCGATTTGATTCATACAGTGGTCTCCTAAATTTTATATATGTTCTAAAATACAAGCTTTCTTATTTACAGTTTGTCTAAAAATCAATTAGAAGATCTTGGCCAATTATTTGCAGAGGTGTTTGTCGTGGAGCCCCCGGGTACATTTTACCAAAAATTGTAACATTTATGATTAAATTTTTTTAAAAAAAATTCATACTCGTAATACAAACATATTATTGTTTTGCGACAAGCGTATTTTCAATTATTGATAAACATGTCTATACCTCCATTCTAAACTATGCTGAGTGCAAACATGTAGTTTTTCAGGACAGGCGATAAAAGTTTGACGAATTTTTTAAATTTGTGTGGAATTCCTTTATAATGAAAATCGAATGACATGTACTGTTTTGTGAATAACTTTTGATTGGGTTAACGGATGAACACCAAATTTTGACTGAATATAAATTGGAATATTTAGAAAGTAAAAAGTATTCTCCCAAAGTCGACTTAGCATGTTTTAGAATGAAGGTGTCGATGTATTGCTTGTGACAACACAATAACAGTTTGCCTCAAACGTTTTATAAAGCTTGGGATGAACAGATATGGCTTTATACAAACGCAATAACCGTTTACAACTTGCGTTTCCCAGGGTTTGGGATAAACAGGTATAGCTTGTGACAAACGCAATAACGTTTGCAACAAACGTTTCACAGGCTTTGTAATAAATATAAATCATTTATGATAAGTACAATAACCGTTTGCGATAAACGTTTCTTTGGGTTTTGGGATAAACATAAATCGTTTACGGCAAACATAGACCGCAAACTTATTACGTTTATCTAATTTTTCGTTTGGAAGTAATGAATTTTTTCTTTGCGTGCTATACATCGCATATTGACGGAAAGTTTGGTGACGAGATAGCTGTGTGCAAGATGGGTGCCGCGTTTGCTCACAATCAAGACAATGCACCAGTCACACATCCACAACTGCTATGGCCAAAATCAATGAATTAAATTTCGAATTGCTTCAGCACGCACCTTATACGCCAGATTCAGCTCCCTCGGATTATTTTTTTGTTTCCAAACTTGATAAAAAGACACGGCGGGAAAATATTTGCCAGCAATGAAGAGGGGGAGATTGTGGTTGAAGGCTATTTTCAGGAGCTAGGCAATTCTTACTTTGAACAGGATAATGAAGCTATTGAAAATAAATGGAAAAAGTGAATGGAGCTAAAAGGAGATTATGTTGAGAGGCAAAGAAAAATTTTACCCAATATGTTGTGTTTTCTTTGTTAGATCGACTAATATTAGCACCGCACTAGTATACTACCTATCTGAATCTTCTGTCCCTCCAATCATAGTTTATTTGTCGCGTTGATAAAAGTGGACAGCCTCTTCCCGTTTTGTTGCTCCCACACAAAATGGTCAAGTCAAACAAAAATTTAAAAACTCATAACATTAATACTAGTGTTCATATCTACTTAAATTGGATATAATATAATGTCTATGAGGTATCTACCGTTCAGCGCAAAATAGTCGTATGTGTCAAGACCCTTTTATATGTGTCAATACCCATTGATTTTCGTTTATTTGAAAGGAAAGTGTAAAATATGATTTTAAGAATGGAGGATATACATTTTTCAATAGTGTTTCTTGTTCGATCTCCACACTATATTAATTTATGTATTAATATATTTTCATATCGCAGACTTCAGCAAAACAAAAATCCCATATCGCATGGCCTTCTCATTCCCTGCAATTCATTTAGACATTCAACTAACATCAATTGTTGTCGGTTATTCTGTGTTAGACGGTTACTCATGCGCACACATACACACAGCCAACGTCATATCGTCACAACATGTGCCACATTACACCATTACGCCACACCTCGCTTCATCGCCCTTAGTCGTCACCTTCGTCAGGGTCCCATCTAAGTATCTCTGTATGTAGCACACAGCTCATTGCCAATTGTTGCAATGACGGCAAATTATATCGTATCGCGCATTGGAGGCACGCAAAAAAAAAGGTGGCATCACATGCGCATGCGCACGGGCATGCAATCGATGTATGACCGGAATATGGCTCGGGAAAATTGTTGACTGTGAACAGAGAAAGAATGAAATACAGAGAAAAAAAAAACAAAAACATTGCAATAAATATATGTACGAAGTATATAACGCAAATACAAATAGTAAAGGAACAAAATAATAATAGTTAAAGAAAATAACAATTGCACCCGAAAACACACAGCCAGACAGACAGACGGACTGACAGGCGGGCGGGCGAATGGATGGCGGGGTGGCGGGATGGACCGATACAACGGAGTGTTTTAACAATAAATGTTTATCACAATTGTAGTGACCGATCAATGGTACCAAAAATACAGACCGAACAGTAACAACAACAGCAGCCGCAGCAACAACAACAACTGTGCATCGGCAACAACAATTCATGTTGTATCCCCAGCAGCATTATAAGCAATTCTTTTGACCATGTTACCATTCCTATTTCTCATTCATTGTTATTTGTTTGTTAGATTTCTTTTCTGGCATCGCTGTTGTTGGTGCTGCTGGTTGTTGGCCTTCCGAGCTGTGTTCTTTGCGTCCAGGACACAACCAGAGAGACAACCAGACAGACAATGACCGACCTAGCGTCCGTCTGTCCGAGTCCATGTTGGACCGACCACCAATCACATCTTAGATGAAAACAATTTCCACTGTTTGTTTATGTAGGCAATTGTGTGCATTCGGACAAAAAAATATTTCCCTGCCATAATAGTTTTGCTTTCTATCTATCTTTTTTCCTCTTCACCTCTGTGCGCCAACTTAAACATTCGAGTGAGATAGGATTTAAGTGAGGAACTATTTTGGAATGACTGGAAGTGCTACTCGACTTCCTATTACAAATTGTTTTATATAAAAGGCATAGAAATCGACGAAACAGGTTTGTTCCGCATTTAGTTTTCTCCTATTCGATATCTACAACTTTGCTTCAGACACAATTTCGTACGGTATACCAAGAAAAACAATATAGGAAAAGTGCAAAAAATCCACCTTGAACAACAAAATTTGTATGGCCATTAAATTATTAATTCAGCCAACTTGACTAAACCAATTATACAGAAGTTCTTATTTTTGGGGCTACTTTCACACTCAATTATCAGAATTAAACAAATTAAACAAAAACAAATTATTGCTATATGTAATTGTTAATAAGCCGATTCTTTTTTGCCAATTTCGAAATTGTCCATCGTTTTGTAAAGTGAAATAATTGAAAAAAATCAATCTAATAGGTTTTTTTTTTGTTTTGGGAATTGAAAAATTAAATTGTGGAAAAATTAATCGAATATCTACTTTTTCTACGATTCATTTCTTGAAATTTCGAAAAGTTTTGGTCTTTTTATTAACTGAAACAAAATCAAAACCAGTAAGGAAAGGCTAAAGTCGGGCGGTGCCGACTATATAATACCCTACACAACTCTCGTAATATTGAATAACTCTGATATATAAATTTTGTAATTCATGTATAAATTGTTTACATAAATTTACTTTTGGGACATTTTATACTTAAATAATACCCTGTACCACAGTGTGGTGTAGGGTATAAAAACGATTGGATCTAAAGAGCCAAATCGGATGAAACATATATATGGGAGCTATAGCTAAATCTTTACCGATTTTCTTCAAATTCGGTAGTGTTGGTTCATGAATCAAGAAACTCTACCATTCTAAATTTCAAAACGATTGGATGTAAAATATAGCTTCTATAGAACTAAAGGGCCAAATAGGACGAAACATATATATGGGAGCTATAGCTAAATCTTAACCGATTTTCTTCAAATTCGGTAGTGTTGGTTCATGGATCAAGAAACTCTACCATTCTAAATTTCAAAACGATTGGATGTAAAATACAGCTTTTATAGGACTAAAGGGCCAAATCGGACGAAACATATATATGGGAGCTATAGCTAAATCTTAACCGATTTTCTTCAAATTCGGCAGTGTTGGTTCATGGATCAAGAAACTCTACCATTCTAAATTTCAAAACGATTGGATGTAAAATACAGCTTCTATAGAACTAAAGGGCCAAATCGGACGAAACATATATATGGGAGCTATAGCTAAATCTTAACCGATTTTCTTCAAATTCGGTAGTGTTGGTTCATGGATCAAGAAACTCTACCATTCTAAATTTCAAAATGATTGGATGTGAAATACAGCTTCTACAGGACTAAAGAGCAAAATCGGACGAAACATATATATGGGAGCTATAGCTAAATCTTAACCGATTTTCTCCAAATTCGGCAATGTTGGTTCATGGATCAAGAAACTCTACCATTCTAAATTTCAAAACGATTGGATGTAAAATACAGCTTTTATAGGACTAAATGGCCAAATCGGACGAAACATATATATGGGAGCTATAGCTAAATCTTAACCGCTTTTCTTCAAATTCGGTAGCGTTGGTTCATGGATCAAGAAACTCTACCATTCTAAATTTCAAAATGATTGGATGTAAAATACAGCTTCTACAGGACTAAAGAGCAAAATCGGACGAAACATATATATGGGAGCTATAGCTAAATCTGAACCGATTTCAACCAAATTAAATAGTGATCTTAACAGCCGCGAAATACTCTAAACTGCAAAATTTCAGAACGACCGGAGTGAAATTGCGACCTGTAGTCGGCGAACAACTTTATATGGACAGACGGACGGACGGACGGACGAACATCGTTAAATCGACTCAGCTAGTGATTCTGAGTCGATCGGTATACTTTAAGGTGGGTCTAGCTGTGTTATTTTCAGGTGTTACAAACATCTGCCGTGAAACAAACTTATAATACCCTGTACCACAGTGTGGTGTAGGGTATAAAAACTTAAAAAATCTGACATTATTCAGTCAGAATTTATTTTTGTTCGAGACCATATGTTTCAGTTACTTTCTGTCTATTGCACAAAAGTAATAGAAACAAATACAAAAATTGGTAGAGAGTTTTAATTGCTTGGTATAAATAACTGCAGTTTCGAAAGACACCACTCTATCATCTTCAGAATTCAGTAGCAATGGTGTATGTATGTCTTTAACTTAAATCAGCAGAAATACTTATGGAAGCAGTAAATTAAATTTAACAAGAACTGTTACCAAATCCGTATTTTTCCGAACTAAGGCAACATGGGTTCGCATCGCGAAGCACTAAAACAAATGTAGTTTTGTCAACGGCTAATGCCGACGTCATCGTACCTTATGTGTTGTTGTTATTTATCGTTGGTCTGTGCTTTTCTTATTCAGTCAGAATTTATTTTGGTTCGAGACCATAAGTTTTAGTTACTTTCTGTCTATTGTAAAAAAGTAATAGAAACGAATACAAAAATTGGTAGAGAGTTTTAATTGCTTGGTAGAGTTGACTGCAGTTTCGATAGACATCACTCTAGCATCTTCAGAATTCACTAGCCATAGTGTATGTCTTTAACTTAAATCAGCTGAGATACTTATGGAAGCAGTAAATTGAATTTAACAAGAAATTCAATTGACTCCTTCGGCTCTGACATTTTCAAGAGCCGATTTTTTGAGAATTTCGAAATTTTCCGTCATTTTATTAATTTAAACAATGAAAAAAATTACTCAAATATTTAATTTTTATATGAGTCGATTTGTTGGGAACTTAAAAATTTTCAATCAATTGAAAATAACGGGTTTTCCAACAGGGATGATATGTCATAATCTGTCATTTGTTTTTCATTGTATTCAGTAGTGTTTACAATTTCATCATGGAGAGATATACGCAAGAACAACGTTTACAAATTATTCAGTTTTATTATCAAAATAATCGTTCTCCAATTGTATGTTTTTGTGCGCTAAGTCCATTTTTTTTAAATCCAGTCGACCTACGACCTTGACTCCCACGAGCAATATTTTAGCTCTCGTTAAGAGCTATCTTTTTGCCATTGACCGATTTCCGCACCTTTAAGGAGCTAGAGCAAAAATAAACTTTCCGTTCACATTTGAATATATTTTTTTTTTAAATAAAAAAAAAACACCTTCTAGTCGACCTACGACCTTGACACCCATGAACAATATTTTAGCTATCGTTAAGAGCTATCTTCTTGCCATCGTGGCTACGTGCCACAATCAAATAAATGAAACAATTGAATTGTTGCGAGAAAAGTTTGGAGATTCGATTATTTCAAGAAATTGTGATATTGAATGGCCTCCAAGAAGTTGTGATTTAACACCATTAGACTATTTCTTGTGGGGTTATTTAAAGTCATTGGTCTTTCGAAATAAACCAGACTCTCTTCAAGATTTACAAGTCAATATTGAACGTGCCATTCATGACATACGACTTGATTTAGTGGAAAAAGTGCTCGAAAATTGGGTTCATCGAATACGTTCCTGCATAAGAAGTCGTGGAGGCCATTTGAATGACGTTTTATTTAGAACTTAATTGTATCGATTGTACTTCACATTAAATTTAAAACTTTTGAATTTCCTGTGTGTGTGTTTTTCAAAGAAATCATATCGCTCTTATTGGAAACCCCTACATTGAAAATCGTGAGCATATCAATCGAATATGTATTTTTATATGAGTGGATTTTTTCGCTTTGGCGGAATTTTTCTATCATTTTATTGTTAATAAAAAAATAATTGAAAATCATGAAAAAATCAAACAAATATCGATACCTCCATTCTAAAACATGCTAAGTCGACTTAGCATGTTTTTAGGGAAATTGCATTTTAACTTTCTAAATATTCCAAATTATATTCAGTCAAAATTTGGTGTTTATCCGTCAAACCAATCAAAAGTTATTAACAAAACAGTAAGGGTGATTCGATTTGCATTATAAAGGAATTCCACACAAATTTAGAAAATGCATCAAACTTTGATCGCCTCTCCTGAAAAACTACCTTTTTGCACTTAGCATAGTTTAGAATGGAGGTAACGATGTGTCATTTTTATATGAGTCGATTATTTATTTTATTAGTTAAAAAAATTAAAAAAATCATTGAAAATCATGAAAAATGTCAATCGAGTCTATGAGTCGATTTTTGGGGAATTTAGAAATTTTAATTTTTTATTCAATTGTTTTATTAATTTAATCAATTATAAAATTTATTGAAAATCATGAAAAAATCATTTGAATACTTAATTTTTATATCGGTCAATTATTTGGGAATTTATAAATTTTCAATCATTTTATTAACTGAAACTATTAAAAATCAATTATATATGGGCAAATATCAAAATTTTTTAACACAGGGGTAATGTATGTTGTTTTTCCCATTTCACGCTGAATTAATTATCCCAGATGGCTTTTGACCTAGTGAATCCAAAAATCAGGGGGCCGTAACAAAATAATGAATCGCTGAAATTGTATTCACTTTTTTTCCATTTTTGCAAAAATTACAAATTTTGTCCTTGGTATTTTTAATAGTATAAACGCTTGAAATTCATTTCTATGTTCTTCGGGCGTTCTGCTGTGGTGCACTTAACAATCATGGATACTTATTTGAAGATTGAAGTCTTGTACGCGAAGAACGTGACACTTTTGTCTCAGCAATGATCGTCAAGGCACACCCAGTGTGGGGTACAGAGGTGCCCGGACTTAACTCCTAAGGACATAACGCCCAATATGATTTTGGGACTTATGTCCTTCAGCATACTCGCACATAATTCCCAAACTTTGTCCGCAGAGCGTTCTCGGACATAACTCCCAACAAAAAACGCGGACATAACTCCCAATGTCTATTGGGACTTATGTCCTTAACTAACCGCGGTCTTAACACCCAAAACCGCTCAATTGTTTTTTAATAAAATGCAACGTAATAAATTTATTTAAAAATTACTCATTTATGACATATTTTTGATGTGCCAAAGTAACAGCACGGAAAATTGTACTAAACTATATCGAAGAAGATATTTCCTACACATTTTTTGAATCAAAGGAATATGAATATTGATCCTAATAATCGCCACTATATGATGGATGCGACTTTTTCGGTGGTCCCAAGCAATGGATACAAGCAATTATTAATAATCTATATTTCTCAAGATAGACGTGTCAGTATACTAATTTCTAACATATAAAAAATATTATAGATTAAAAAAGAATTCGTTGAATATAGGACAGAAGGTAAAACTTTTTTTTAAAAAAATCGCGCGATTTTTTTAAAATAAAAAGTTTTAGCTTCTGTTCTAAATTCAATGAATATTTATAAAAAAATTTAAAATTTTATATCGTCTACAAATTGCTTCATCCCTGATAAATACATTTATGTTAATTAATTATTTGTAGGTTTTTTTTAAAAAGTTTCGCCTTCCTCCTAAGTTCAATTATTTTTTTAAATCCCGCGATTTAAAAAATCATTTAACTAAGGACAGATGGCGAATGTTTCTTTACAAATCGCGCGATTTTTCAAAAAATTATTCGCCATATGTCCTGCGTTCAAAAAATAATTTTTAAATAGAGCGTTACAAAAATTTATTGCGGGGTTTTCTATGTTCTTCAAACTTTATATCGTCGTTTCATCTTTGATAAATACATTTATGTTAATAACATATTTGTAGGTTTTCTCTTTTGCGTCCATACTAATGGCTAATAAAAAACATGAGTCATATGAGCATATCCTACAGTTTATAGACTCAAACATGTTCAAAGTTAAACCAAAAACTTTTACTACAGACTTCGAGAAATATATGAGTAGAAAAAGTACAATTTTGAAACCATTTGACGAAATTAATAAAAATGTTTACACTCACATTATGTCCATTCCGTAGGCAGATTGTAGGAAGCGCTGAAGAATTTGAATTATTTTTTCCTTGAAATATAGAGCAATATATATATTCAAGAGTATTATATTTCATAATATAAATATATTACTTGAACCAGGGACGTATGTTTTAAACATGTGCATAAACTATTTACAATTTTCAAAATCACTCAAAAAAAAAATAAAACACGAAAAATATTTGGAAGGCAGTTCAAAAGAAACAAGTAAAAGCGTTAAGTTCGGCCATGCCGAATCTTATATACCCTCCACCATGGATAGCATGTGACCTCACAAAATAACTCAAACCTAAAGAAAATAACACCGAAAAACACAAAAAAAAATATAGTAGATGAGAACAGTAGGAATAACAACAATATAGATGATATATATGGGAGCTATATCTAAATATGGACCGATATGGCCCATTTGCAATCCCAAACAACCTGCAACTATAAGAAGTATTTGTACCAAATTTGATCAACCTAGCTCTATTATTGCGGACTGTAGCGTGATTACCACAGACTGACGGACGGACGGACGGACAGACGGACATGGCTAAATCGTCTTAGAATTTTACGACGATTAAGAATATATATACTTTATGGGGTCTCAGATCAATATTTAGAGGTGTTACAAACGGAGTGACAAAATGAATATACCCCCCATCCTATGGTGGAGGGTATAAAAACAATACAAAAGCGTAAAAACTGGTAAAAGTAAAAGTAATAACAACTAAAAATAAGAAAAGTGCATGTTTCACGATTTTTTGATTGGTGATAGTCAGAAATTAGCTGAATTAAGTATATGGATTGATTATTGGAAGCAGAAGAATGATAAGCCATCAAATGCATTAGATGCTATTTCAGTTAGTGTTCTCGACGTTAAGAAGAATAAAAACTTATCTCCGGAACAGAATGGAGGGAGAAAGGCTACGAGTTATTATCTGGCTTTGATGTCTATATACAAAGACGAAATCAAAATCGATGAAATAATTGATATATTTCTTTCAAAAAATAGAAGATTACATTTTTAACATATTTACATATATTATTATACATATTTTATTATAAAAAGTTTTAATGATCTCGTACTAAGGTAGATATTTATATTTAGGAATAAAATTCGAATAAAAAACTAAAGAACTTAACTTCCCTTATTTACACAAAAGACATAACTCCCATTGGGCGTTATGTCCACTCGATAACGTTGGACATAAGTCCCAAAAATTTTGGGTATTATGTCCAAGATTATATGCGGACATAACTTCCAAAAACGTTTTGGGCGTTATGTCCGTTGGGAGTTATGTCACGGCTCCGGGTACTGATATGACGGAAGTGTATATGAAATAAAAGGATTTTTAACGCTCTATTCCGAAATCGGAGGGCCGTCATTTTATTTTGATGATTGTGCAAATTATGCACAGTGCAAAAATTATATTTCCACAAAAATAATGTTCGTATGAAAGTTTTACCTGGTCGATTTTAGGATTTTTTTGGATTCGCTATATTTATCCGAATAGTGAAGCTACAGCGAATATTTTGTCATAGGCTCATAAAAATGCTAATGTTCTATGATTGTAATTTTAGCTTTCCGAATTCCGCTGAAAATTGCATTTTATACAATTTTTTTAAATTTCAATTTGGAACCGCCATAACTTTCGCGGCCTTTGATGAAATTTATTCACAACAACTGTTTTTGCATGTTTATATTTTTATCTTCGTCTGTTGTAAAAGCCGTTGATGTGCTCGCCAAAAAAATCTTGTCTAATCATTTATTTAACTTGTCTAATCATTTTATTAACTGAAACAAATAATTACAAAATTCTTTGAAAATCTTGAAAAAATCAAAAAAATATATTATTTGTATAGGATTTTTTTTGGGATTTTAAAATTGTTCATCATTTTATTAATTAAAACAATTAAATATTGAAAACCAAACGAATATGTCGTTTTTATAGGAGTCGATTTTTTTTCAGAATTTCGAAATATTCTATCATTTTATTAATTGAGACAATAAAAAGATGAATTGAAAATCATGAATAAATCAATCGAATGTGTCATTTTTGTATGAGTCGATTTTTCTGGGAAATTTCGAAATTTTCCATAATTTTATTAACTGAAACATTAAAAAAATTCTTTGAAATCAGGAACGAATCAATAGAATAAGTCATTTGTAACGAGTTTATTTTTTTGGAATTTTGACATTTTCCATCAATTTATTAATTGTATCATTTAAAAAATTCCTTGAGAATGAGAATCAGGTCCAGAAATCAAGTCTTCCAATATAAACTTTTTTTGAACAAGTTCTAGTAACCGCCTTGTACTAGACATAACTATGTATTGTCACTCCTTTTGTTTGTGCCCTTTGCTTTAAGATCCTTTGTCGTTTTTTCCACTCTGCACTTTATAGTTCACTTTGCATTTGTTTAACCCATTACCTTTTTGTGTGAGCTTTTGCTTTTGCGTTTTTTCTCAGTTTTCTCCTTTTTTTTTGAAGCGAGTGGTGTATATCGCCGTAAGTCCGTACTTATAGAAGAGCGCGCACTGGACGGACGGCACAGTGACGACGGTGGCACTCGCTATGGGCTGCGGCGTGTATGAAATGAAAAACTTCCTGACAATAATGGTGACGCAGCTCATTACTAATGCAAACACTTGAATGCAACATCGGCCGGCAACGGTCGACAACGCAACATAAACTAAGATCTGCTGTTGCTGCAGCTATTTTCATTGTGGCAGTGCCATTGCTATTGCAGCAGCATCACTTGCAACATTCCTGCCTATATTTTTTGTTGTTTGCCAGTTTCTTCAGCTGAGCACCAAAGTCCAGCAGTTTTCACAGCCTCTTCCTTGTGTTGGACAAACGAAGAACAAAAAATAGATATATATTCGGAAGACCAACGCAGAAGCCTTTTGTTGTCGCCTCTGCTTTTCACGTGGCTGCTGAGAGGAAATGTTGCGCTGTTATAAATTCCGGCAATGACAATTTGTAATTGTTTGGTTGTCTTTTTCACCCTTCCTCTCCTGCATCCTGCGTTGCTTTCATTTTTGCCTCAGAATTTCGTTTTTGTTTCTGTTATAACTCCTCTATAAGATATTCATGGAATTGTCGTTTTTTCCCCAACTTCGGTCAAGTACAAAATATGAGTTAAATGAATGTTTTTTTTTCGTTTAAAAATTACTCTTTAAAGGAAAATGTTGTACACTGACCTGAGCTCTTGGTTCTTTGTGTACTCGTATAATTTCCGAGAGAGCTATTTTCCATTTGGATGCTTTTTCCACGAATGGTTGGTTTTCATAGTTCTAACTAATTTAAAAGTTTAAATCAGTGCAAAAGTAACTAGAGTGAATTCCATTTACTTACTACTCTATGTAAAAAATGCTAGAGGTGAAAGAGACAATCAGAGAATTTTAATTTGTACTTCCTGGAATAATGTATTGCAGTAAAAACTAAAGGTCAAATGGATAAATTATTATACAAATTTAACAAAAAACCAGTTACAAACATCTGCCGTGAAACAAACTTATAATACCCTGCACCACAGTGTGGTGTAGGGTATAATGAAACAAACTTATAATACCCTGCACCACAGTGTGGTGTAGGGTATAAAAAATTCAATGCACTGAGACAAAAATTATGGCTATATAAATTGATATTTCAATTAAAAAATAGTTATTTTTTATTCTATTGTGTAAAGCTGCATGTAGGATATAGAGGAAATTATAAAAATAAAGATATTTATATTCGTCTTAAGGGAAACTTCCTGGAGAACAGTTTCGAGAAAAGAATGGATCAAACAATTAATATTTTAATAGTGTTGCCACGCTTCTCCCATTTACACAATTTTTTACGAAAATTTCAAAACTTGACCACATTTTCGACATTTGCAAAGCTAGAATATGAAAACTTTGATCATTTGTATATATAAACATTTTTTTTAAATTTTTTTCCCGATGTTTTGCTACGAATCGGTATTTACTAGATCCTGATATTATCTAAAGATACCTTTCTCATTACACTATGCAACAATTTTGTTTTATATCCGAGACATAAAATCTTTTTTTTTTGCATAGATTGAGGCATACTATTTTATGAAAACAAAACCAAATCCAAAGGTAACTTTCATGAAAATAGGAATTTAAGTAAAAAATTTTTAAAAAACAATATTTTGATTTTTTACTTAAATTCCTATTTTCATGGAATTACCTTTGGATTTGGATTTATTTAGAGGTATAAGATAGATAAAGCGGGCATGTCATTTAAAATAAAGGAAATTATGAGGACTAGAAATTTTGAAAACGTCTATTTCACTTAGAAAGAGACGTTTAGTAACTGTCGTTGAAACAAATAGAATATTTACATGTTTTTCAAAAACAAATTTTTTTTCTGACACAAAAAAAAACCATAAAAAATAGAAAAATATTCGCAAAAAATTAGTTTGTTCCATTTTTTGAAAGCTAGTATCCCAACGAAGAAAACAATGTCTATCTGCAAAAATTCTATGGATAAATGTACAAATTATAACCCATATTGTAAAAATGGGGAAAATAAAAAAAATAATATTTTTTATTTTGGCAATCTTGTTTGCGAGGCACCAAAATGGGCATGTCAGTAGCGCCCATTTTTTAATATTCTATGGGCACAATAAAAACATTACACTTTACACCATTTCAAGTGTTTGTATGTGCAGTAATAGAAGTTATAAGCAGTTAACTTTTTTTGCAAAATGGTCCATTTGTATAGGAGGTACCAAAGGGGCGTGGCAATAACGCCCACTTTTTACGGAACTGTAGGTAATATAAAAGCATAACACTTCACAAAATGTCAAGCATTTGTATGGACAACAATCAAAGTTATAAGCCGTTAACTTTTTGTGCAAAATGGTCCATTTGTATGGGAGGTTCCAAAAGAGGCGTGGCAACTTCGCCCATTTTTCACAAGGAGATAAGGGAATAGAAACTAATTCTATGTGTGGCATTGTGAAAGATTCTGAGTAGTAGTACAAAAGATATGAGATAATCAATATTTCTCTAAATTTTGACTCTTCGTGTAGGAGGTGCTCGAAGGAGTAGACCAACATGGTTCATCTTTGGCCTTAGTATGAGGTAGAAAAAAATATTGATGCATACCAAATTTGAAGACAATCGTTTAATCCTATCGAAAGTTAGCGTGGGCACAAACCAAACAGACAGACTGACGGACATTGCTAAAATGACTTAATATGGCCCAACACAATCACCCTTATCGTAAATAAAATTCCACACGGAATTTGTTCCCTGATCCCTAAATTGCACATTGAAAAGGGAACAAATTCCGCGCGGAATTTTATTCCCGATAAGGGTGAATAGTGGGTGTATAAAAACCGGATTATGTTGAAATTCTCATATTTCTACCAAAAAGTGCTATAATATCTACATTTATCCATAGATTTTCTTCAAATTGGAAACCATTTTTTTCCTATTTTTATACCCTCACTTTGGTGATACGAGGGTATATATCATTTGCTACGGGCCAAAAGTGTAACACTTCGAAGGAGTGCTCTAAGACCCTAAGTATGTTCGGCGGTTATTCGTTTTGGGTCATTTTAATTCGAATGAGAAATGTCCGTCTGTTTGTCTGTCTGTCTGCTGGCTGGTGCGCACGATAACTCTCGAAAGGAGTAATCGATTGACTTCAAATTTGGTATACGGTAATATTTATACCCTCACTTTGGTGATACGAGGGTATATATCATTTGCTACGGGCCACAAGTGTAACACATCGAAGGAGTGATCCAAGACCCTAAGTATGTTCGGCGGATATTAGTTTTGGGTAATTTTAAGTCGAATGAGAAATGTCCGTCCGTCTGTCTGTTTGTCTGCTGGTTGGTGCGCACGATAACTCTCGAAACCGATTGACTTCAAATTTGGTATGTGGTAATATTTTTTTTTATCTCCGGCTAAGTTCGAAGATGGGTCATATTGTCATATTGGTCCACTTCTTCTAGTACCTCCCCCACAAAGGGTTCAAATGTTGTGAAATTTTGATTTTTTAATAACTGATATTCTACTTAATCGAATCTTCTGAAACTCCACACATAGTATTAGTTTATTAGTCGCTATCAACTCGAGAAAAATGAGCGGAATTGCCCGGCCCCTTTAGGTACCACCCACACAAATGCACCATCTTGCACCAAAAGTTAACAGCCTATAACATTAATACCACTGTATAAAAATACTTGAAATTTTCTTCAGTGTAATGCTTTTATAGTGCCTATAGCCCTGTGAAAAATGGGCGTTATCACCTCGCCACTTTTTGTACCTCCCACACAAAATGGCCAAATAATACTACAATTTAATGTCTCATAGCGTTAATATACCAGTGCACATAAACGCTTATTATTCGACACAGAGCGATGTATATTGAGTATCTACTATTCAGCGAAAAATAGGTGCATTTGTTATACCCGTTCTGGTTCCTCCTATACAGACTGACAGAATAATTCGTGAAATATTCAATATTACATTACTCACAAAGTGATGGTATACCTTAGTCGGTTTACCCGACTGAAACTTTTTTACTTGTTTTTTCCATCCCTGGCTAAGCTCAAAGATGGGTCACAGGGGTCCACTCCTTCTGGTACCTCCCACACAAAGGGTTAACATTTAGTGAAATATTGATTCTTTAACAACATCAATACTACGTATTAGAATCTTCTGAACACATTGAATTATTTTATTAGTCGCTATCACCTCCAGAAAAATTGACAAAGTTTTCTCGCCCCTTTTGGTACCTACCACACAAACAGGGCTGTGGAGTCGGAGTCGGAGTCTGGAAAATTTACCCGGAGTCGGAGTCCGGAGTCGAAAAATTATGGTCGACTCCGACTCCGAGATGTATTGTGCGAAATGTACCAATTATGTGATAAAATATTTGCACTCAAACAATTTTGGGAAAACAATTTTGGTAAAAAACCAGTAAGGAAAGGCTAAAGTCGGGCGGGGCCGACTATATAATACCCTACACCACTCTCGTAATATTGAATAACTCTGAAATATAAATTTTGTAATTCATGTATAAATTGTTTACATAAATATATTTTTGAGTCCATTTATACTTAAATAATACCCTGTAACACAGTGTGGTGTAGGGTATAAAAACGATTGGATGTAAAATACAGCTTCTGTAGAACTAAAGGGCCAAATCGGACGAAACATATATATGGGAGCTATAGCTAAATCTTAACCGATTTTCTTCAAATTCGGTAGTGTTGGTTCATGGATCAAGAAACTCTACCATTCTAAATTTCAAAACGATTGGATGTAAAATACAGCTTCTACAGGACTAAAGAGCAAAATCGGACGAAACATGTATATGGGAGCTATAGCTAATTCTTAACCGATTTTCTTCAAATTCGGTAGTGTTGGTTCATGGATCAGTAAACTCTACCATTCTAACTTTCAAAATGATTGGATGTAAAATACAGCTTCTACAGGACTAAAGAGCAAAATCGGACGAAACATATATATGGGAGCTATAGCTAAATCTTAACCGATTTTCTTCAAATTCGGCAATGTTGGTTCATGGATCAAGAAACTCTACCATTCTAAATTTCAAAACGATCGGATGTAAAATACAGCTTCTACAGGACTAAAGAGCCAAATCGGATGAAACATATATATGGGAGCTATATCTAAATCTTAACCGATTTTCTGCTAATTCGGCAATGTTGGTTCGTGGATCAAGAAACTCTACCATTCTAAATTTCAAAACGATTGGATGTAAAATACAGCTTCTGTAGAACTAAAGGGCCAAATCGGACGAAACATATATATGGGAGCTATAGCTAAATCTTAACCGATTTTCTTCAAATTCGGTAGTGTTGGTTCATGGATCAAGAAACTCTACCATTCTAAATTTCAAAACGATTGGATGTAAAATACAGCTTTATTAGGACTAAAGGGCCAAATCGGACGAAACATGTATATGGGAGCTATAGCTAATTCTTAACCGATTTTCTTCAAATTCGGTAGTGTTGGTTCATGGATCAGTAAACTCTACCATTCTAACTTTCAAAATGATTGGATGTAAAATACAGCTTCTACAGGACTAAAGAGCAAAATCGGACGAAACATATATATGGGAGCTATAGCTAAATCTTAACCGATTTTCTTCAAATTCGGCAATGTTGGTTCATGGATCAAGAAACTCTACCATTCTAAATTTCAAAACGATCGGATGTAAAATACAGCTTTTATAGGACTAAAGGGCCAAATCGGACGAAACATATATATGGGAGCTATAGCTAAATCTTAACCGATTTTCTTCAAATTCGGCAATGTTGGTTCATGGATGAAGAAACTCTACCATTCTAAATTTCAAAACGATTGGATGGAAAATACAGCTTCTATAGGACTAAAGGGCCAAATCGGACGAAAGATATATATGGGAGCTATATCTAAATCTGAACCGATTTCAACCAAATTCAATAGCGATCTTAACAGCCACGAAATACTCTAAACTGCAAAATTTCAGAACGATCGGAGTGAAATTGCGACCTGTAGTCGACGAACAACTTTACATGGACAGACGGACGGACGGACGGACGGACAGACATCGTTAAATCGACTCAGCTAGTGATTCTGAGTCGATCGGTATACTTTAAGGTGGGTCTAGCTGTGTTATTTTCAGGTGTTACAAACATCTGCCGTGAAACAAACTTATAATACCCTGTACCACAGTGTGGTGTAGGGTATAAAAATATTCGAAGCTTTTCACCAAATATTTAAGTATGCCAAAAATATCTATAAAGTTAACCAAACTATCGAGTTTTTATGTAAAATAGTTTTAGGAAAGCTCTGATTATATTTAGCTAACAAAATAAGCATTTTTGCGAGACTATACACTATTCCTGAGTAAGTATAAAACAAGTAAGGAATGGCCGAGCGAAGCCAACTATGTGATACTTTTTAGAGCAGAATAAGCTCAGATATTGTAAATATAAATATGAGATAATTACCTTATAAATCTAAATCTAAACAGAATTTGTTAAAACTCGACAATATGCCTTCTTGGATACATAAATTCTACCCAATAAATATGTACAGCTTCTATAGTGTTAAAAGGCCAAATCTAAAGAAACATTTATATCTGGGGGCAATATCGACCTGAACCGATTTTCACCAATTTCAATAGGTTTCCTCCCTTGTGTGAAAGAGGTCTTATTGTCAAATTTTACCAGGATCGTAGTGCAATTTCGACCTGTACTTAAAGAACAACTTAAGATGGACAGAGGGACAGTTATTGATTCTGAGTAGAACGGTATATTTTAAGGTATGTCTAGCTGTAGTATTTTTTACAAATCTGGTTGCCTGAAGCGAACGTTATTTCCAAAAATTGTGGTATATTAAAACAGAGGCAGTGATTGATGAAAATTTTATCATGATTCCAAGTTTAAAGATGTCTTATTAGTTGTAAATTGCAAGTCAAGCGTCCATAAATAAATAATACAATTTTATTTAATTACTGGTATTGAATACGTACTTTTTTGTGTTTTTAACAAAGCTATATCTTATTTTCAATAACATGAACACACGTCTTAGTAGAAATATTATTTCAGAAATTTATGTTATTTAACTGCCGGAGTCGGAGCTGGAGTCGGAGTCGAATGATTTTAAAATTCGACTCCGGGAGTCGGAGTTGGAGTCGAGTAGTTTTGGCTCGATTCCGCAGCCCTGCAAAAATGTACCATTTTGTACCAAAAGTTACCAGCTTACAATTTTAATACCAGTTTATATAAATACTTGCAATTTTGTACAGTTTAATGCTGTTATAGTACCTAGAGTCCATAGAAAAGTGGGCGTTATTGGCACGCCCCTTTTGGCATTTCCCACACAAATAGACTTTTTTGTACCAAAAGTTAGCAGCTTTTAACTTTAATGCCAGTGAATACAAATACTTGAAATTTCGTACAGTGCAATGCTTTTATAGTACCTAGAGTCTGGAGAAAAGTGGCCGTTATTGGAACGTCCCTTGTGGTACCTCACCTAAATAGCTTTTACTTTAAAACCAGTACATACTTTACATTTATTAAATGTAATTTCAACTGATTATAATTTAATTAAAACAAAAAAATAAATAAATTTACGAATATTTTTTGGGACTCAAGGTGAGGGGATTAATAAGTCTGTTTACCCGACTGAACTTTCTTACTTGTTCAATTGGTCATATCTTTTGAAAAATAAAATTGGTTTTTTTTCGCCTTCTAAAGGGGTTTCTAACAAGAGGTGTTATTTTGGTATACAAAGAAAAATACCATTTTTTGAGATAAATGATCGGATGTTTATTTTATAATAAAGAGGAAGGTATGCCATTAATAATGAAAAACCAGTAAGGAAAGGCTAAAGTCGGGCGGTGCCGACTATATAATACCCTACACCACTCTCGTAATATTGAATAACTCTGATATATAAATTTTGTAATTCATGTATAAATTGTTTACATAAATTTACTT